>CM063504.1:69434025-69509025 GCA_032207245.1 Pardosa pseudoannulata
ATATTTAAAGATTTCTTTTAATAAATATTACGTCATGATAGCGCGGAAAAATTTCCAAACTAATGAGTGACTAAATTTTTAGAAAGTATGAAATAAATACATTTAATTAAAATTATTTGTGAAACATTTTAATCTAGTCTTCCATAAACACAATTTTTTAAGGGTTGTATGTAACTCTTAAGTTATTATTTTTGTCACTCATTAACAGAAAAGCTTCCAGACTCATGCTTGACCAAATTTTTTAAAAGAGTGAAAAAGATATATATAATTTATTTATACAATTGTTTGCCCTTTTCATCTTTGAATGCAAATAATGACATTTTGAGCTTTAAAATTTAAAATGAGAGTCACTTATGACCCTAAAGGAATTTGCATTTAAAGAAAACTAGATCAAATATTTTTACAAATAATTTAAATAGAATATATTTTTTTCGTTCCTTTTAAAAACTTGGTTATGCATGAACCCGGAAAATGTTTAGCTGTATTGCATGGGGTAATGTAATTCAAAGACAAATCGTCAAAAATCGAAAGGCAAATCGTCTCCAGTAATGTATACATTTTTCACCGTAGGTTAATATGAAGCTTAAGCATTGATTTTTACCCTGTGTGCGGTGAGATATGTGGGTAAAATATTAAAACCACTTAGTATTGTATTGTTAGTGTGAAAATTTCTTTTTATGAAGTGCCACTTTGCTTGCTTGCTCACACTTTTCCCTATATCAGTGTTAAGAGTATTACTCCTTCTTTGCCATTTCTCATTATAAATCATGGATCTTTTGTCAAATTTTTGCTTTTGGACGAGTATTCGTTCACCTTCAAAATCTTTAATTGAAATCTTATTATTTGTGAGGACGCTGTGCATTTTTTCTAAGCAGTGCTATTTTGAGAAGATATTTCATGTTACTACTTGTAAAGATAAAATGTCGAAGCATGGCTCTAAATTGTTGCTTTTCTGAAAACGTAAACGTAAAAATTCAAAATATAGCTGTGAAGGTACGCAAAAATACCCCTGTAATGAATGTCGTATGATTTTGAGTAAAATAAACTTAATAAATTACATCTTTGAACTTTCTTGGTTTAATTACATAATCAGGTCCAACTCTATTTTTCCCCAGTAGAATGGATTACTAAACAGAGTTCTTTGATACATAAATGTTATCAGAATCAGAATAATAACTGCACTACAGATTAGTTTTGTTACTTTTAAGTGGTATTTATAATTAACTCAAAGGTTTTTTAAAACATCTTTTCAAATTTACTATCACTACATCCTTATTATATATTTTTTTGTGTGTGACACAAATGATTTACGATACTTTTAGTGCAAAGTCAACTCAAAAAGGTAGAGGAAACTTAAGCTAGTGCCATCCAATATGGCCGATACTCAACTAAATTATTATTAGGTATAGTAAATTTGTCTTTTTAATTAAACAAACGATCTTCGAAATAAATAACAGATTTTGACCCAAAATATGAAATAATTTTTAGTTGTAAAAGAATCATGATTGTTATATGATTCATTATCAAAATTCATTTGAATAACTTGGCTATTTTACTGTACTGAAACCTGTTGTTTGTCTTACACCTTTATTTTAAACTTTTGAAATTAATATTTTCCAGTTTGACAATATTTCTGTTGAATTAGTAATTTTGAAATGTTCTAGGTACATTAATTTTATATATTAATTATTCAAAAATTTGGAGATTTTAAGTGTCTTTCTCGTTAAACTAGGTATGCTTTTGAAATCTGCAAAATATTTTCTCTTGTTACAGGACACTTAAATCTGCAATGAGGTGAAAACAGCTGCTAAAACACTGTGTAGTTTTAAATAATTGCCTTATATAACTAGTAGTTAATGTAAGTTAAAATCGGTATCCTGTTTTGTTTCTATATATATTTTAAAGATAAAATAAAGAAAAGCAATTTGTTAGTATGCTGTGCATGAGGAATATTTTTAAAGAATATTGTTAAGCAGGGCCATAGCTAAGGCGAGGCAAAGGTGGCATTTGCCACTGGTGCATCAGTCATAGGGCCGCCGCAGTGTGATGAAAATGAAATCCAAAAGAGGATGAATCAATCCGAATTGAAACAAAAAGTTGAAAAATTTTTTTTTATTATTAAGTCCGATATTACTTATGAATTCCAAAGTGTTTAGAAATTATTTTTTTATATAAATTTTCTTAATAATTAAAATGCTTTTAGAGACTAAACTTGTCATAGATTCTTATAAAATGTTTACTAAACATTTCTAAAAAATGCCTTAGTATAAATCCGGGTGTTAGTTTTAAATTAATTAAAATCATTAAAACTAAATTTAAATTTAGAAATTAATCAATATTTTATGAAAATTTAACTTGCAAATAAAAAATATTCTTCTCAAATACAAGTAAAATAACAGCCCTCCCCCTCTCAGAGTGTTGAAAAACATTTTAAGTATTAATAAGGCAAAAATAGAAGAAAAAATGAAAAATTAATATACTAACAACATTCTAAGAATTAACAAAATATTTTGTGAGTTCCTTCTGAATACATGATATACATTAAAAAAAACATGTTTATATATTTTCTTACTATATTTGGCGCAGGCCAGTTTTTTTGCCACGGGCGCCAATAGAACTAGTTACGGCTCTGCTGTTGAGCGACTGAATTTTTGTCAAGTAGTCTCCTATTTTAATCAAAATATCTTTTTCAGTAGCTTTTGTGTTTCGTGCATATCATTATTTATTCACCTTATAATAACATGGTTAAAAAATGAAAATTTTGAAAATTGAAATTTAACGTCCCTTGTCATAATAATTTTAATGGATGTTTTTATAATCCTTGCTTTTTTAAACTGAAAACATTCTTTGAAAAAAAAAACACGAATAATTAAAAATCTCAACACCACAACAGCAGCATCGAGGAAAAGATAAATGTATTTTAATTGTGTTGCAAAAGAATTTTCAATTATACCCCTTTTATTCTTACAGAAAAAATTAATTAAGGAGTGAAGAGAAACCCTTCAGAAAGCTATTTTTATCTTATTTCCTTACCACTGCAAGTAAATATTTTCAAAAGTATTATGGTTTTTCAATTTATAAAGTATTAAAATAAATCTTGACTAATTATAAATTCTCTTTCTTCTGGAAGAAGAAATACAAGATCTCTTTACCACCTTAAAACCATAGAGGATTTTAATCAATCAAAATGAAACCGCACTTCCCACATTTATTAAATTATGCGGAGATTTATATTCAATATATTAATCTCTGTTACAAATTTATCATTATTATCTACATAAAATTCAGCCATTAACAATTTAAATTATCTTATTACAGAGTCGTAGGATCTAAAATAGAGAAGGCAATATTCCGAATCACATGGGTGTCAACCATCCCAAAACCCGTATAATTATAAAACTTCAATGAATTATCTCCTAGATGTATGATTATGTGGGTATGCTCATGCATTTTGATTATATAAAAATAATTAGAAAACCTATACTTTCCACAGAGCAAGAAGCTTTTAGATTCATTTTTAATACTGAATTGCGTAGGCAATTTTAAAAATACTGGAATTTAAAAGGTTTTAATATACTATCAACACGATTTTGAAATGCGTACATCAAATACTCATTTATATGTATTATATAACATTCCAAATTTCTTAAAATTCCTCATTACAAATTTATAAATTTATGAAATATGACGTTTTATATGAATATACATATATGTTTACTAATATTTTCGAAAGACTTGCTTTACAGATATTTTCAAAGATATGTTTACGAAATTAGGCAGTTTTAATTTGTTTTTGCGTTTCTTTCACCTTCTATTCATGCATTCTTTTGACAACAGTCTCTTCTGGCGAATACTTTTTTTTCCCTTACGTTATATCTAAACAACACCTGCTTTTTCATATTTGTTAAAAACAACTATTTACTGGTTTTGTTAAATTGGTTCTTATTTTATCATTAAACGTCAGAAGCGTTTTTACAACAAAAATTTTCTTCATGAAAAAATGCTCTTTTTTTTTCATATAGTATCAACTTAGAGAGATTAAACAAAGGGAAATTACACTTCTGAGAAATTTCATAATCTTCTTAGTTATTTATTGTAAGCATAAAATACAATTACGAAAATCTCTAAAGAATGTTCAACATTAAAAAAATTAAAAATTTTTAAGCTACTAGTATTTTTTACAAAACGAAAGCGTTTTAAAAAAATATTAGGTATACAACAGAACTGAAACTAGCTCCAGTTTAGAGACTTGCTTCAGTACTGGTAGGAAACAAATGAAAGTGAGAAGAAAACGTAAAAAATGAAAAAGAGTAAAAGAAGAAGTGATTTCATAAGTTCTTGTCAAAAATTAAAAAGAATAAAATTTATGGATTACAAAAATGCTGCAAGGCAGAGAGAAATTACTGGAATATTTGTATTCATTATGATTTCTTACTGGCATTACAAACAATATTATTTACAAACAATATTATTTACAAACAATAACCATATGATAGTAACTGATATAAACAACAAGAAAAAAGATCTAGTAAGGTGCATCTATTTTTTACAGACCACTTTCGAGTAGGGCACCGATATGATGAGACACTATATAACAATTTAAATGGGCAGTAAATGAAAAAATTTATTAAGAGCACGAATATTTTAATATCCTTTTACCAAAGTACTTTCCCACGATGGTCAGCACATGCATACACAACTGTGGAATAAATTTCCAAGAATTTAGGTGCAGCTGGTGACTTCGAGTTTTAGTGGGGACCCCTGCGGAGGAGTTATAGATCACGGAAGGGTAAAAGCGTACCGGTCAAGCCCAGACAGAGATGTAGGCGTGAGTTATGGGGGCAGGGGCTAAAAAAATGTCAAAATAGGCTATTTTAATGAGCCCGCCTACACGCCCGAAGGAGATGCAAATGTGGGAAAATTTCACCAACAAGCGATTGGCAAAGGAAAAAAAAGGGGCGTTAAAACCGAGGTGATGAATTGTGAAAGAGAGTGAAGAAAAATGAGTCGATGTCGGGATTCAAGAGTTGCTGGACATCCAGAGAGCCCGGGCCAGAAATAGATTCCCGAACCCGCATGCATATGATCGGCACGCCAGCATAAATAGCTGCCGCTACGCCAGTACCGACGCACTTTACACCCGACGTCCATCCTGCCTGTTGGCAGCCCCAGCCTGCTCCCCTGTAATTACTGGAGATAAACAGATTTAACATATTCATGATAGTTACTTGAGCCTCAGTTATTAATGGAATATTTTTATTAAGGAATAACGTGTAACAAAGAGAAAATTGTAATAACTATTGTGTATTGATGAATATAAAATCCAAATAATTGCTGGTTATGCCATATATTAATCAAGTAATGTATTAATTTGTAAATAGTGTACATAATAAATGTTTTAGTCCAAATATAAGGTATTATATTTTTACTGTGTTTCCCCTTTGAGAACAAACACTGGTGTTAGTGTTGTAAGTACATTACAACAATCCTATTATAAAATAATAAAGTTATCTTTTAACATAATTTTAGGTATTCACATACAAAAGACCAAATATTTTACGGACAAAAATACTAGTCTTTTACATAGAAAATATCATGTGGACTACTGTAACTGATTTAATCATGCTGGCATGCTGCATTTGTATTGAATGTTCCAGGATCTTTTGCATAGAGAGAAAATTTTAAAAGTTTGAGACATAGTATGTATTTCGTCTAGAAAACAGTCCATTGATGTCATTAAACAGTCATTACAATCTTGATGTAATCACGGAAATCGTCATTTTTTAACTAAATGAAAAAGTCTTTAAGCCTATTAAATCCACTGGGGATACTTCAATTCGTATAATTCGTGATAATTCGATACGTATTTTTAACTCATTATGCTGATCCTATTGTTGGTCAAAAATCTATCTCAGATATTGACATCTTGTTCCTGCCCCAAGTAGAGAAAATGTATGGACTAATTGTGTGCTTGCAAGCCTGACTTTTTCCTGCGGGATGAAATTTCAGGATATTTCTTTTCTCGGACCAGCCTAACAATGGCCGATTGGTTAAGGTGCTAACTTTCATTACCGGAGTTCGGGGGTTCAAATCCCACTGTGGCATGGATGTTCGTAGCCATTCAGAATCTGCTTTAAGCTGTAGGTCCCGGTCTCATTAGCACTCGTGTTGCATAAGAGTAGATCGTAGCACTCCAAACCAAACCAAACCTTTTCTCGGACCCAAAGTGATGGACAAAATATCTGAATAGACTCAGAAGAACAGCAGAAGAGATAGAGAAGTTTCATAGAAATGACAAAGTTTACTCGATTATATCTGGAGGAAACAGCATGAAATTCCCTTTATTTTTTTCTGCTGAAATGCCTCGAATATCATATAATAAGTAATATAAGATTATTCTGTAATTTTTTATCTTTAAGCTGCATCTCTAGTGTACCAGCTACTACGGATTACTGACAGTTAAGACAGAATCTATATTAGGGCTGAACTACCGTTTACTTTCTCGTATACTCAGCGTAGGGAACGTCTTTAAATCGTTCAAAAATCACCTACAGATTTTGATTGATCGTTTTGAACATACCTGTGTCCGAAAATACCATTTTTGGAATTATGACTGTGTGACTGTGTGTATACTTCTTAATTTGTTGTTTTTTAATACATATAATTTACACGTATATTGAACCCTCCAAGAAAATGCTAATTTCATTAGTAGAATCAGTAGCAAAAATTATTTTATAGACGTGAAAGATTCTGCGTTGATGATTTCAGAGTCAACTTTTCTCACGGGCCTTGTACACGTACAAAGCTTTCGAACATCCGAATGCACTGATTTATAAGATATTAAACCATGGAAAATAATTTTTTCTTCTGTATGTCTGGTAATATGTTGAATTCAAGATGTCTATAAATTTTACACATAAATTCTAATAATGCTATCCAATTAATAAAGTAGGTAACTTGAAGTCCTTTACGTCTTCAATAGGATAAGATCTTTCATCAAGTCTTCCATTCAAGATCTCCTATGTCTCCCCCCCCCCTTATACCAAAATTTTGTAAAATGTTATACAAAATTCAATATTAATGTTTAATAATAATTGTATTTAAACTGCTTTTTAAATATAATTATTATTAAATTTTAATAGTATTTGATAATAAAATTTAATATTATACATAAATTAAAATCTGCATGAAAGTATCAAAATTTAAAAAAAAAAATAAAGAAAATTAAAGAAATTGAATTTAGTTTAAAATTAACTTTTCATTAAGATTAAATTTTAAAAAGTTATATTTGAAAACATTCTTTTATTTCTATGTTTGAATGCAATAATGTTAGATCTAAAATTCAATAGTAATGTTTAATAATAATTGTATTTAAACTGCTTTTTAAATATGATTATTAATAAATATATTAAATTTTAATAATATTTCATAATAAAATGTAATGTTATACATAACTTAAAGTCTGCATGAAAATCTGTAATGTATTTCAATGAATGTATAAATTAATTTTGTGCAAAAGTATCAAAATTTAAAAATATATATATAAAGAAAATTGGAGAAATTGAATTAAGTTTAAAATGAACTTTTTCGCTAAGATTAAATTTTTAATCCCGCTTATATTTCGTAGCCGTTCGGAATCTGCTTTAAGCAGTAGGTCCCGGTCTCATTAGCCCTTGTGTGCAAAACAGTAGACCGTAGCTCTCCAAACCAAACAAACAAACAAATGAACTTTTAATAAGATTACAGTTTAAAGGGTTATATTTGAAAATATTTTTTTTATTTCAATGTTTAAATGCAATAATGTTAGATCTAAAATCCATGGAAAGGGGACTCGAGCTCATTTTATCTTCATTTTTGTTACAGCATTGTTAAAATTTATATAATAAAACATATAGATAGATAAATATTTCATGATGATTTAGCTAGTGTTATCAATAATTTTCGGAATTATACTATTGGAAAGGCTTATCGATACAAAAAAATATCGATTTAAAATATCGATACAATTTTCATTTTGGTCGTAACCGCATTTCCTTCTATGCAAATGTATTTTAGATATGAGCCGTGATATAAAAGGAGTTTCCCAGTTACCCGGTTAGCTCCTTGGCTTTTTCTGTTACTCTGATTGTTTGAAGCTACTAAAAATGTTGCTTTGGTAAGGCAGTCGTAAGGGAATACGACATAATATGTTGAAAACTGCTTTAGTTTATTTTAATATCTTGTTTATATTTTTATCATTCGAGCTGAACAAATAAACGTTTAATCCATGAAATGAACTGTATTTTTGGACTTTCTACGTATCTTCCCACCACAAACATAACATGACGTTATGCACTTTGCAAATAATTTAAAATTTACCTCAACATATATAATTAAAAAAAATGCTCCGTTTGAATAATAATAATATATAGAAAATCATCATCGCAAAGCAAGATCACCAGTTCTAGTAATTCACAAAAAGGAAGTTGGTTCCTTAATATTCCTTTACATGTATTTTTCCTATAAATATACTTGAATAAAATACTGTTTTTAGTAATTAATTCACATCTTTGAAACTCTTTATTCATTTAGAAAATGAATAAAGAGTTACGGCTATAAAAAAGTTACATAGCTCTAAATAAGTTATATTTGAAAATATTCTTTTATTTCAATGATAAAATATAATAATGTTAGATCTAAAATTCTTCGGGAAAGGGACTCGAGCTCATTTTGTTTTCCTTTTTGTTACGGCACTGTTATAATTTATATAATAAAAAAATATAGATATATAAAGATTTGATGATGATTTAAACTTCTGTTATCAATAATTTGAGGAATTATACAAGAAAAAAAAAGGTCGGTTTGAATAATAATAATATATAGAAAATCATCATCGCAAAGCATGATCACCAGTTTTAGTAATTAGTAAGCTGGTTCCATAAATACCCCTTTACATGTAGTTTTTCTATAAATATACTTGAATAAAATACTGTTTTTAGTAATTAATTCACATCTTTGAAACTCTTTATTCATTTAGAAAATGAATAAAGAGTTACGACTATAACAAAATTACATAGCTCTAAATAACACATTTTTAAAAGTTGCAAAAAAGTATTTATTATACATTATTTGGCAACATAAATAAACTTGTAAACAAAAGTTTTTAATTAAAAATCATTCTGCAAAGGGAAAGTTTCTTTTCAATAGCATTGCTTTTCGTATATGGTAAGTTATATTTGCTGAGTTCTCTTTTTAAATGACTTCAAAACCATCCGAGTATTTTCACTCACCCTATTGAAATGTAGCATAGAATTTAAAAATAGAATAAAAGTTTTCATTTCTCGTTTATTTTTTCGTAGAAAACAGTTTTCGTTTCAAAACAAATCACCTGACTTTGCATCTTTTTCATATCCAATAAATTTTAATGTTATTCTAGGAATAGGGACACGTATGGAATAATTCTTTTTTACAGAAGTAGAATGCATTATAAGTTCAATAACAAAGTTATAAACAGGGATTTATTTTTTTATCTTAAAGGCAAAATTCAGTAGGATAATTTGATATTACTATTTATAATGCTATTTGATATACACCGAAGAAATATTATAATTATGACCAGCTACCATTTATAACAATGGTCTTGCGTAGGAACAAAACAACTGCCCATCCACGGTTAATGCCGGAATGCCGTTGATGTCGGAGTATATAAAAAGGTTATTCCTTGTATTTCCTAGTATTTATAGATTATTGACATAACGAGAAAAACAGCTGATTTATTGGAGATCTATAAAGATCAAATCGTTATGACTCGGTGACTGGGTGTCACCAAATACACGGATCCCATTCCTTGAAACTCGCTAACTTTTAATCATAATTTGGAAATCGTTTTTTTGTATGCTCCGTGATTTTTTTTCTTCAGTATGCGAATAATTTTAAAGTTTACGAAATCAATAAGAAGTATAAAAGGGGGCACTTTACGTTCAGTTTTTGCCTAGTTATGCCTGTTGCTCGTCGTGTTTTTGCTTCAATATAGTTTTTTCTCCATCAGGTAAATTACATAATATAGTCACTTGCCAGAATGTTGAATTTGCAAATTAGTTTTGTATTATCTGCCAACTGTTTGTTTTGGATACTTCTTTTAACTGTTTTTTTTTATTTACATTGTTTTGAGAAAGAAAAAAATAAACTTTGATATTTTTATATTTTTGGTGTAACTTCTTTAAAGAAACCCAGTCTTCAGTTAGGACATGCTACTCTGCTAAACATCAGTATGAACTTGCTGATCGTTACTGTCCAAACACTGGGGACATCAATATCGTGTTACACCCTGCGGGTTGCAGCCAACCTCCAGTACGGGTGGCCTAGGCATTGAGCGCAACACAAATTGTCCAGCATGCGCCTACCCATAGGGATTAACTTTATTTAAAAATAAATAATAAAAATTACAAATTGCATAAAAAAGAGAAAGAAATTATGAATTAAAAAATAATAACATAAAAAGGAATAATAATAATAATAAAAGCAGAAATAAATAACACAACTACATTATACCACGAGATCTGGGAATGATCCCAGTTACAAAAGTGTTGGGAATACAGTGAGTAGTGCTTTAGGGGGGCCTCTCGCAGGAGTCCTGCCCATGCTCTAGGCTCCTACTTGCTCATGTACGGGTTAAAAGTGACAGTTTCTTTACATTAGTTTTAGAAGGACTATTTATTTTTCAGAAAACAACATTGCTTATGGTAACACATTGCTAACATCCTCTTTACAATTACACTGGTTCCAACAGATAAAACACTAATGTACATTGGTTGATATACAATCATGGTGCCATTATAACGTCTTGGTTTTCCCTTAACCAGATTACAAGGACCGTCGCCTTCCTGGCCAACACCTTGCTGTTCATTTGCTCTGCCCACAGACGACCGTGGCCCGGTGGGGACATCATGTTAGAAATGGGGATTTTATTGAGCTGTTTACTTGCAGTTTTTGTGATAACAAAAGTAGCGCATGGATGGTGAAACGATAAGTCACCGACCAGCGGTGTGTTATCTACGATACATTGATTCCAGCGGAGACCGGAGATTGCTACGCATTGTTCGCAATGACCAAATAGCTACAACAGCCTAAATCACCACCAACTACAACAATGATGACCCAGACTTTCTCAACACAATGTGCAGCGTACATTCTACCTATAGACTTACACAGTAGGAGGCCGAAGCATGTTTCTGCACTGACGACACATCATCACCAGCTGAATCTATGACTGGCCAAGAAACATCAGAATTGGACATTAAAAGAATGGAAGAAAGTTGCATGGTCCGATGAAACACATTTTTTGGTCCATCACATCGATGGGCATGTGCGAATACATTAATTTCCAATTTAAACCGTGACTCCCTGATGCACAGTTGGACGGATACAAGCCGGTGGCGGGAGTATTAGACTATGGGCAATGTTTTCATGGGAACATTAACACCGATAATCCCCTAACATCAACGTCGTTGTAGACCAGGTTTACCCATTCATGACAACAGTATTTCCGGCAGGGGACTGTGTTTACCAACAGGATAGTTACCAACAGGGTCGAATCGTGAGGAAATGGTGCGAGGAACATTCCAGTGACTTTAAATCATGTCTTGGCCTCCAAATTCACCTGGCATTATTCCAATAGAGCATTTGTTGTTCAACCTAGAAAACCAATTTTGTGCTGCTACGCTATCCCCTCGCAATGTGAAGGGAATTGTAGGACCAGTTACCTGAGACTACCTATCAGCACCTAGTGGAGTCAATGCCACGCCGAGTGCTGGCGGTTTTAAAAGGCTAAAGGTGATCCTACATGTTATTAATTTGGTGGTCATAATGTAATGGCTCTTCCGAGTTTATAGATCAATCTATAAGATATGAAGTAATAAGATACACAATACTGCGAGATTTATATTTTCAGGTCAAAAGATGATTTCAAACAATTTTTGATACCACAGTATTTTTGCTTAGTTAAATTATGACTTCATTAAAAAATAAATGATTAATATTTAGCTAATGAACATAAATAAACGAATTGATTAAATTATACATCACAGAAATTTTAATGCAAAATAAAATGTAATTAAAAATAAATTTAAAATTAATACGAACTATATAGTTAAACAATATGATAAAATAAAACGTTTAAATATTTCCTAGCATTTACAATACTTGATTAATTATGGGAAATGTATTAATTAGAAGAAAAATGGAATTAAATGTGTTGAAAAAATGATATATTTCAGAGAATAACGTCACAGTGTTAAAAATTTTTAAATTAACTTTAAAACCATGCAGGTAGTGTGTATCATTTATAATTCTGAAAACATGTTTTCTGGCTGTTTTATATCCAATTATCACAGAGAAACTAATTATTTTCTACTCATTGAGAAAAAAAAGGTTTGCTTTTATATTTGGAAATTATTTATAGATTTGCATATATAAAAAAGAGCTGCGAGAATATAATGGTGCCCCCCACCCCCACCCCCCAAAAAATAAATAAAGGTTCGAGAACAGTTTTTCAAGCGAAATAAGCCAACAGTGTAGATGGATCTACAAGTTCTAAAACGTCAGTAAACCCCAGTGCTAAATCCATTCAAACGCACCAAAAATTGTATATTTCTGTAAAGACTATGAAATTATTGTTTCATATATATATATATATATATATATATATATATATATATATATATATATATATATATATATATATATATATATACACACACACACAACGGGAAACAAATGTAAGCATTTTGTATAAAACCCCTAAGACACCTCGAGAAAATTCTCCAGGATTTTCAAATCTTGAGTCGAGGACAAAATTCCCGCTTCCTTTGGCTTTCCCCTTTTTAACCCCTAACGTAAATTGACCACTGAGGCTACATTTTAAGCCCTCGGAGAAGGGAGCCTAACCAATTATAACTCTAGATTACATTAGCGGACAATTTAGGAAATTTCCAAACAAAAAAGAGAGGCACGCTATCGGAGGCAGATTTTGACTGAAATGTTGACCCATGTGTTAAGGCCCTGTTACTTATAACTTCATGTTAGACTCCTCAGTTTGACCTATCCCTATAATAAAGTGGGAACCCGTCTCCCTCGTTCTATTAATAAACGTCTTTAACTAAAACGTTGTCATTTTTATGAGCCATGACTGCAACCACCCATCGTGAAGTCCGTCTTATTACACACACACACACACACATATATATATATATATATATATATATATATATATATATATATATATATATATATATATATATATATATATATCCATATATGTATCCATTTATGTATATATATATATATATATATGTAAATATATATATATATATATATATATCCATATAGATATCCATATATGTATATATACATAGATATGTATATATATATATATATATATATATATATATATATATATATATATATATATATATATATATATATATATATATATATATATATATATATATATATATATGTATATATATATGTATGTATGTATACATATGAGAGTGAAAATAACCGCTTCGTACCCAGTCTTCGGTATGAGTAAGTTTATTAAGTGAAGGTTAATATTTATTTCAAAATTTAAAAGAGATTTTTAGATTATGTCACTTTCTAAGAATATAAAAAATGCATATAAAACAACTTATTTTCATGAAGGGACGTTAATTTCGTGGAGTTAATAAAATGTCAATCCTCTAATTGACAAACAGGGAAATGTTGTCTCATAAGAGCCAATTAAAGCGAAAGTTGTATTTGACAAACTAAGCAATTAAATAGTTAAATAACTTTAATTTTGTAAAATAAATAAATGTCATTTATATTTTTAGAATTAAAACTCTGTAATTATCAGTATCATAAGTCACTCAGCTCGAAATAAATGCACACTCACACAATTTTAATATGACCAGACATGTTCTAATGTGAAACATATAATATAACGATTTATACTGATTTTATTTCACGCACTTAAGTTCAACGTAGTAATTCTTTTACTTAAGTAAAAAGTAAACGCCTTCTCAATGTTCGAAAAATAAAATTTTAATCCAAACAAACAAAAAGAGAGAAAAGAGCCAATGAAAAAAAGTTGTGGAATGGTTTATAAGAATTTCATGTACCTTCACCAAAATGAAAAAAAAAATGTTTACAAGATTTTACACACTGTTTTAATAACTTTATACAAATGGGGACTTTAAGGATATTAGATTAATGATCATAGAAGTAGTATGTTGTTTCTTTAATTTGATTTTAAAGTATTTGTAATAAATAAAAAATACTAGCATTTTGAATAATAAATATTTACATAAAAATAATTAATATAATTTTTAATGGTACATTTAATTTAAAAGTAATTAATTTAAATTCTAATTTAAGCATAATAAATTTAAATGTAAATAATTAACTTTAAAAGTCTTCAGTAATTGAAAATCTTATTTTCTAAATGATTGTAAAACTTTACTTTTTGTATTTGGCAACACTTATCATTATTCTTAGATTTTGAAATAAACCAAACTAGAATAGAATTATTAGAAAGTAGAAAATAAATGTGATGAAAGATTTTACGGTCGTATTCTTTTTTAACTCAGGTTGTAGCATATTCATTTCCAAAATTTATCATATATAGTTGATAATATACAAAATAATTTTCTTTTATGTTTGAATTCCCTTATTCTTTCTTTAGGTTCTCTACAGATCATAATAATAGAAGTTTTAAGGAGCATTTTTCGAAGTATATTTTAAACGAACTATTAGCAATCATAATCAACTATTAACCTAAATATCAAACGAACTATTAGTGTAGTTCATAGTATCAATTTTTACACTCTTTTCGATATAAAATGACATAAAATAATCGTAATTTTAAAAATGATACAAACATGTATCTGCTGCAAATATCTATTATAGTAATTCACATCAATTACTTCTGATGAAAGTTAAAGTTAATATTTCTGATACATTTTGTTAATTTATCTCTTAATATTATTTTAAAATCTAAGAAAATTTTAAATATTACATGCAATTGTATTTACTTTACCTTATAATATAATGCAAACATTTAGTTTTCTCAGTAATTTATACCCACCAAATAAAAATTTTCAGACTTTAATCCCTGACTGAAATAAAAATCATTCGAAAATAAATATTTTGTTGTGAGATACAATTTAGTCCGAAATTTGATCATTGCAAAAATGTTTAGATTATTATCAGACTCAGAAAATTGTTTCCAATTTAAAAATGATATACGTTCGTCAATTTTCAAGCATTTTTATTAAACACCATTGTTACAGTTATCTAGTTATTACTGAAATATAAACAGAAATAAATTTCATCATTATAGCAAACCTAAGCATCATTAATGAGCCCATTATAACATTTTCAGCATCTAAGAACTCGTTTCCACGAAAACATTCCACGCATTCATTTTTTAAATAAGTGCATTTGGAATCATGTATCACTAATGATCCGTTACAAAAGAAGCAGAATTAATTCCTCCGAGCATTAATCTATATATATAAAAATGAATTTGTGTGTGTCTGTATGTTCTCTATAGACTCAAAAACTATGCATCCAATCGCCGTGAAAATTTGGGAAATATTTAGGTATATCCCTGGGAAGGTTTTTGTAAATTTTTAACGTTCGAAATTCATTCCTTCCCCCTTTTTCGAGCATTTCATGTCATTATTCCAAGCTTTATTTTCCCCGGTTAAACGCAAACGATTAATTTTTTAATTTATCGCATCCTAACTAAGTGAAAGAAGCAATATTTCTAGCAATGTGACGTCATCCCAAGTAATTGTTTTAAACGCAGTTTTCCTCGGTTAAAAGCAAAAGATTAAAATTTTCAATTTATCACATAATTGATAGGTGAAAATGATATTTTTCTATCATTATGACGTCATTAATTTAAATATCTGATTTATTCATTTCTTATTTTATATTATTTAAACGTCGATGATTTTCTATCATTCTGACGTCATTACTTTAAATATCTGATTTATTCATTTATTATTTTATATTATTTAAACATCGTCTGCTTAGTATCAATTCGATTTGACCTGGAAATTGAGATATAAAGTGATTAACTTTCATTTCTATGTGGCGCAAATTATAGTATTTTTATATGAGAACTTATTTTAATTCTTAGTTAATTTTTACGTTACAATGAAATGTTTATCAACAATATTTTAATAACAAAAAGTACAAATTTCAGTGACTCTCATGGATAAAGAAAAACCTATCATTTTATATAGTTATCTTCATATTCATATGAATGTGATTTCTGTTTCATACAAAACTATGTCGTTTGTCATAAATGTCCTTAATTTTGAAAAACATTTATTACTACCAACAAAATTAGCACTGTTGCTGTCAAAACCTCTGCTTTCTATTCTACCACGTAATATGGCAGGGTATATTAACGTTGCTAATCAACGTACAGTAGTAATACAGTAATGTAATTTAGGGTTAAACTTATATTTTACCATAAGAAAAAAGTTTCAGCAACTTTAATATAAGACACAAATTTGATGCAGATTTAATCGTTAGCATGTAAACATATATTTTGTTATTTTTATTTATTGATATTAAGAACAGTTTTCATTTTTATGTTTTTTTTATACAAATCTACCCGATAAGTCATAGAGTAACTAACTTTGGAAAGAAATACTTGATACCGCCAAATGAACATATTCCGTATTAATACATTTTGAATTCCGAGATTAAAATCTGACTGTGACTATATATGTATGTATGTTTGTATTTGCGTCTATCTCCTTGCGAACCGCTGGACGCAGACGGGCACCAAAAGTACCAAAAGACGTGAAACGATCCAAGGATATCATTTCGCCCGTTCGCTTTCCGATATTTCGATTAGTTCGAAAGATATTGACGAAAAACCGAACAAAATGCCAGTTTAATTTTGCGACACGAGCTTTCCATTGTCGAGTTGGCATCTAAATATGGCAGTGTTATTCATTGTTGGCTTTATTATCGCCAGATATTTGGTATTCGGGAAACACATAAACGTATCTACGCTATTTAAATTCCAGTGTAAGTATATAAATATATGATGGCATATATGTATATAAGACTATTTTTTATATGATAAAAGATAAACTCATTTTTGTTTAGGAAATAACTTCTTTTTTCTATTTTATTTGCTTGGCGAGATTTTTATTTTCAGTAATTAAAAATTGCCATATTCTATCAAATTTGTTTTTATTTCGCAGTTGCCATTTATAAAATAAAAACTAACATATGGTTATAGGTTTTTTTTATCTAAAACTCAACTACACTAGAGAAAAAAAATTGGCAAGTGATATACAGGGAACAAATAAGTTTTCATTTTAGAAATGGCAACTATGAAATGTTGAGATATTGTAACCACTTTTGAATAAAGTTTAAAATGTGATTTCAAATAATATAATTGTTCTCGGTATTTTAGCCTTATATACTTATTTCGTTTTATCAATATTAGTTTGGTATATTTCTTTCATTCTGAATTCAAATGCGCCATTTTTATTTATCCAATTTTAAGACTTCACTCTGTACTTCATCTATTATTAAATAACCTTGGCAACTTTCGGTATATTTCTTTTAATTAAGTGTTATAAAAATTGAAATCATTTAAGTAACTTCATTTTTATGATAACACTTTCAAGTAATATAACTGTTCCGGGCTTTTGATCTTATGTGCTTAGTTCATTTTATCAATATTTAGTATTTTTCTTTCATTGTCAATTCAATTGCGCCATTTTCATTTGTCCAATTTTGAGACCACACTAACATCTATTTATTATTAGGCTTGGCAGAATTACTTAAAGAAGTGATTTCGGTCAATCGAGTTCAGATATTCTAATTAGTTCGAAATACATTTTAAAACAAAAAAAAACACCGTTTTAATTATGTAGTACAGTCATTTTAACTGTTGAGTTGGCGTGACAAATAATGACCATATTTTCGTTGTTGTCATCGTTTTCGCCAGATAATTGGTAATAGAATTGACATTAATGCAAAACAACTATCGCCTATCCTGCCAAACCGTTGTTTGTTGGTAAAATTTGAACTGCGGCACATTTTAGTATTTTTGTTAGTGATTTATTATATTCTTGAAGAATTTTTCAAGACCTTACCATTAACATTGGAGTGTAAATATATACATTTATAAACATAAATACATTTGAATGCATTACTTCGCCCAATCTGCTGAATGCTTAAACTCTTTCCACCATTAACATACCGTAATAACAATCAATTAAATGTATATTAATTAATATATGTACTGAGTGGTGCCATTTATTGCCTATAGTTACAACTATTTGTCATCCGCAATAACTTTTTCTCTTTGAAATATCCCAGTATCAAAATCATTTTATTTTTTTAATAGCTAAATTTTTTCTTCATCCAAAATATGTAAATTTTTATTTTACTTTCTCAAATTTTTTTTAAGAAATTAATATTTTTCTGTTATATGTTGGCATGGTTTTTATTTTCAATAATTAAAAATTAGCCATGTTCTATCAAATTTGTTTTTATTTCATAATTACCATTTTTTAAAGAAAAATTTATCGTCATAGGTTTTGTTGTTTAAAATTTAACTTTTATATATGTAAAACATTAGTACTAAAAGGTATCCAATCTCGGAAATGAATTATGCCATTCAGAATAGTACATATATATTACTCTCCACAGTATTTTGAAATTTGACTCCTACGTTAAAAAAAAAGTCGTGGAATTGAGAATTATTATGCAGCGGTTCACGGGTTACACAATGCAATTACTGGACATTCAGCTATTAAAATAAACTCTTATAATCATCAACAATCTGAAATATACGAAATTTGTTCAGCATTTATATTAATACGTCTTATTATCTTTAATAGTGGTTCTAAACCTTTCATCGAAATATTTTAAGACCCAGACCGAAGGCTGGGTGCGAAGCAGCTAGTTCCTAATAAAAATTGGAGTGCTTCTTCTTTTCCCTACTTACAGTCCCAATCCACCATTAATTATTTTTGGAGAATCTCCTAATAAAACAGAATCCCGATTCCGTATAAATAAATTGATGTACAAAAAATGAATTCCGTATGACGTAGACCAATTTGCAACGCTCCAGATATATTTTCCCAGGAAACGAATCGTTCGAAACACCTATTTGTAGCCACTTTGGATTGTTTCCAGATGTCCTAAATGGAAACATTTTTTTATGACAAATTTTTAGATTGTAGGAACTTGTGTACTTTCAAATACCGCTTTAAACGAGCAGTGTTTTTTTAGTTTGATTTCTTTTTATAGTTTTAAAGAAGTCTTGCATTTCTTCCTTAATGATGAATGATGGTAAGTACTTGCATTTCAAACAATAAATAACTTCTTAAAGATCTAAATTGAAAATAAAAGCTTGTTTACGAGGGAAAAAATAATTTTTTTTTTAGATTTACTTTATTTTTTAATTTTGCTTTAAATTGATACAGGAGAACTTCAAATATAACTTAGGGAATTATTTTCAATGTTATATATACATTATACTGACTCGGGCGCTATGTTATTAACTCGAAACACAACTATTTTCGTACTACAGATTTTTTTTAACATACTAGGCACATTAAAAATAATTAGCTTATGTTTTCTCCACATATGAGAGCCGGCGAAGGAGGGTTCTTAACGCAGAATGTCGTCATTCAATAATGCAGAGAACAAAGCTGGAAAAGTCCGGAACAGTTTACTCCTGTTCTTTTTCACTTTTTACCCTCTGCTCAGAGACTTTTCACCCAATCTCTCCGATCAAAAAGCTGAAACGCACCATTGAAAGAAAAAAAAATCTCTGTCCAAAAAAATCTCAAGCTACCTTTGAGCCCCCTCCAACCCCTTTTTAACCTTCATTCCAGGGGCTGTCCAGGAAACATTCACTCAAAGAGGATTGCCGAATCCGGCCAAAAAGGCGGTAGCTAACCAAATCGTTCTTCCCTCATTGGCTCGGTAATTGAGACAGAATGTCTGATCGTAGAAGGGGTACTACCTCCGTTGTCGGCATGGAGTGTTTGCATCACAAAGCTTCCATATTCTTTGAAAAACCCGGCCATAGAAATTTTTCATATGCCAAGTCTGAAAACCTCGCGGTAGCGAATTTGGCTTTTGTCACGTCTCCTCCAACTGTCCGTTACATCACATGCACACAATGCACATTGACAATCAAGCACCGACCCACGCCCATATGGCCATGAGGCCCTCCACGCGTCTCCCGTTGGCGGTGGGCAGATTTCGAGTAATGGACCAATCCACCCCGCTGGTCACCTTTGAAGTACCCGAAGCACGCCCGTCGCGCCACTAGTGCAATCCAAGAGCGAACGCAGAAGAATTCGCTGGAGAGAAGAATTTGGAATACTACTAGATGCTTAGCAGACCTCGTGACACCGGAATTAGTAAGGGTAGTGCTAACCACGCGAGTCAAAAGAGTTGACAAGGGGACCCCTTTGACACATTTCTCGATCGCTTTGCAACGATAGAGCTGGGAGTCATTAGAACAATTACACACACACACACACACACACACACACACACACACACATATATATATATATATATATATATATATATATATATATATATATATATATATATATATAAAGCTGAGGATAATAGTTGTGTATTACGTACATTCAGGATGCAGGCGTTCAAATTTCTAGGGCAGGCTATGAAATAAAGTAAAAGAAAATTTCATGTCTGAGAACAACGTTAATGTTACATGTTGATGTTATTAAAATAATAAGAATATACATTTTCTGTTAATAATACTTATTATTTTATTCTACCATTTAAGGTCCATTTTCAAATCTTTTTCCAAAACACTTTAATATCGCCAGGAAAAAAAAATACAAAGAATAATATTTTTTTTTCCTCAAAATCAATAATTTGTATCAACCTTAGTTCAAATTTAGCGCTTGGAAATTCTTATCAGTTTTGTATTTGTAAAAATATTTTGGTCTGGAATATCTCTATAGCTATATCAAAATATATGAGATTAAGCAGGGAAAAAAAAGATCGATGCATAACTTTATTGAAATTCAGTCTTGTTATTGTTTCGAGTATGTTTTATTGATTTCATTACCGAATTGTTATTGTTTCTGAGAAGGAAATTAACAGACAGCGAAGTAAAATTAATAACTTGCTCACACAAATTTATTTCCTTCTCTTACTTGCTATAACACACAGTGCTATCTTTAAAAAGCTTTTAATTACAGACGTAAATAACATTTACAGAAAATGCATTTTTTCTAGCAACTATATCTTAGTATTATAGCTATTGTAGTACATAAAATCTAAAATTTGTTGTTGTTGTTGTTTGCTAGTGTGCCTTTCTGTTTGCTCATTATCTCTCTCTCTCTCTCTCTCTCTCTCTCTCTCTCTCTCTCTCTTTTTCTGCAAGATTTTACGATTTTGAAATTAGTTGTTGCTTTTGAAATTGGTATAGGTGTTATTTCCCTCTTTATTATTAGCCTGTACTGTCTTTCCTGAATGGATCCAAACTTGGTAAGAATTGAGGTTTTCAAGTATCTCTGGTCAGCGAAACCTTTACACATGGATGTTATAAAGTTGTCTAGCTACTATATCTTAGCATTATAGCTATAATACTTTATAAAATATAAATCTCTTTTTGATCTGCTACTTTGCCTTTCTGTCTGCTAATTTTCTTGTTTTGTCTGTAATATTTTACGCTTTTGAAATTAGTTGTTTCTCTTGAAATTGGTGTAGGTATTATTTTCCCCTTTATTATTAGCTTAATACTGTCTTTCCTGAATGGAGCCATCCTTAGTAAGTGTTGAAGTTTTCAAGTATCACCTGTCAAAGAAACTTTTGCACATGGATGTTATAAGGTTAGACAAAAATAACGTTAACAGTAAATGCAACTTATCTAGGTAATATATCTTAGTTTTATATCTATAATATTATTTAAAATATAAATATCTTTTTGGTTTGCTAGTTTGCATTTCTGTCTGCTCATTCTTTTTTATTTGGCCTGCAAGATTTTACGCTTTTGAAATTAGTTTTTGCTCTTGGAATTGGTGTAGATGTTAATTTCCCTTTATTATCATACAGTCTTGTACTGTCTTTCCTGGATGGAGCCATCCTTGGTAAGAGTTGAGGTTTTCAAGTATCACCGGTCAACGAAAATTTTGCACAAGAATGTTAAAAGATTAGACAAAAATAACGTTTACAGTAAATACAAGTTATCTAGGTATTATATCTTAGTATTATATCTATAATATTATCTAAAATATAAATATATTTTTGGTCTGCTAGTTTGCATTTATGTCTGCTCATTCTTTTTTATTTGGTCTGCAAGATTTTACGCTTTTGAAATTAGTTGTTGCTCTTGAAATTGGTGTAGGTGTTATTTTCTCCTTTATTATTAATTAGCCTTGTGCTGTCTTTTCTGGCATGAACCCATCCTTGGTAAGAGTTGAGGTTTTCAAGTATCGCCGGTCAATGAAACTTTTGCATATGGATGTTATAAGGTTAGACATAATTAACATTGACAGTAAATTCAAGTTATCTAGGTACTATATTTTAGTATTATAGTATAATATTATTTAAAGTCTAAATCTCTTTTTGGTCTGTTAGTTTGCCTTTTTTCCACTAATTCTTTTTTTTCTTTGTCTGCAAGATTTTACGCTTTTGAAATTAGTTTTTACTTTTGAAATTGGTGTAGGTGTTATTCCCCCCCTTTATTATTAGCCTTGTACTGTCTTTCCTGAATAGAGCCATCCTTGGTAAAAGTTGAGGTTTGCAAGTATCGCCGGTCAACCAAACCTTTGCACATGGATGTTATAAAGTTCTTAGTCCCTCATGTCTTTCGTGCCAGTGGTTCCCAGATTTTTATGCATTATTTTTCCAATCAAGTTAAAAGCCCCATTTTTGACGTCTCTTTTGAACTAATTCTTTATGCGTTGAATTTTTAACCTTGTCAATTAATTGAAAAAAAATGTCAAATTTATGACTCTTTCACCAATATCAATAGCTTTTTTTTCATTAACTCAAAAATTGAGCATTTAGATATTCTCATCAGTCTTTTAATGATAAAACTATTCCAACTTAAAATATGTACAATAAATGAATAAATGGCAAGGTCGATAGCTTTATCAAAATTTAGAATAAAATTACTTTGTGGTGAGAAAAAAATCGATGCATAACCTTATTAATATAATGAATTTTGCTATTCTTTGGGATAGTTTTTGTTGGCTTTATCACCAAAAAATTTTTTATAGAAAGAAAAACAATTCATATATTGGGATAAAAGAATAAATCACTTACACAAATTTATTTTCTTCAATGGATTACACTCTAACACACGGTACCATCATCTAAAAGCTTTCCCGTTACCGACATAAACATCATTTATTCAGAATGTTCCGTACGTGTAACCGCTTTTCCTTGACAGCAATTCTCCAATTTTCGAATAAAAATTCCAGGAAACAGCGAAAGGTTTTCATCGTCGAAAATAATGAGACTCGGAATAGCCGATAAATTTCTTTTCCTGATAATTCGATCCTCTTTTGGACCTTTTCCCGTATAAATAATATGGGACAAGCGAGAATAATAAATGAGCCGCTAAAATCGTCTGCCTTTCCCAGAAAAGGGAATCGATTAGCAAGAACAATCGGCCTGACGTCAAAACTCGTGGTAAGAATGTAAGCGTTCCATTCGCACGACAAATCTGCCGTTGGTCATTTCATTTCACTTCGGCTTTTGCATTGATGGAAGGGGACGAGATTAAGAATATCGATTCAATGTTTTCAGTTTCATGATTGCTGTGTCTATACAGTGTTATTTTCAGAAAGTTTATCTGATGATGATTTTGATTGATCATCCGTAAAGCAATTTAGGCTCTTGCTATCTCAATATAAATCCTCTGCTAAAATTCATTAGATGGAATCTACGACATTCGAAGAGAAAGTTAGGGCTTTCGTATATTATCCCCTCAGAGAATGACAAATGCGGTTTGAAAACGAAGCCTAAAATATTTATAAATCATTTAACACGAAAAGAATCTTTAATACGCTCAGTGTACCTAAGAACATTTTACATGCATTTATGTTTTTAAAAGGAAAAAAAAAAGGATTTTTTTGTGTATTAAAAAGAGCAATACTTAATTTTAAAAAACATAAAATAAAACCAATTCCTTTATTTATTTATTTATTTATTTTTCATCTACAATGTCTAACTTTAAAAAAGGGGAAATTGTTCCTTTAAAAAATAAGTTTCATGGTTCCTATATTAAAACTCTCATTTATACATGGAAATCAAAGAAAAAATACTGTTGTGAATTGGTGTTCCTAAAATTGCACTCGAGATTATGTAAAGACAAGTAAATTGTTCATCACAATATGTCAATATTATTTTCTAAAATTCAAGGAGTTTCATAGGCTTGAATATATGTATGTAAATGGGCTGAAGATACCTGTAGATCATGGGCGTATTTTGTGTGACAATATTATCTATTTGCAGTCGTTCATTTGATTTGAATTTTAATTAGCTTGCAAATTCATATGAGATCTTGACTGCAAGTCTCAAGTTTGATTTGGTTTAAAACTACAGTCTACTGCTTTGTTACGCCAGGGCTAATGAGACCAAGATCTACTGCTTAATGCCCATTCCTCAGAAGGCTTTAATTCTTTAGCGGACAGGGGTCTTATTAAACATTTTTTTCTCTAATTGTTGAAAAAATATGAATGCTTTTTTTTATTTTTATATGTTTTTGACATTTAAAACTTACGACAGATGATAGTACTGCATTTAATTTATTTTTCCTTTACCTGAATTTAATCTGTTTTTCTTTTTTGTATTTATACTTGCTGTACCTGGAAAATTAGTAATTCGATATTTTTTCATTTATGACCCCAAACAAAATATCTGTTCAAACAACACTTATAAATTTTTGAACTATTTTTTATTATACTTTTTTAAGAACACTTATTCATTGTTCTTTCAATAGAATTAACATTTTAAAAGTATTGTGCTCACGCTGTACAAGGGGATGGGTTTGTCAGATAACTCCCCCCCTCAATCCTTCTATGGTATCCTCTAAGTCAAACACCTCTAAAGATTGTAAAAAAAAAATTAAACATTTTGCATTTATAAGGTTCACAGATAATATTTATAAACTAAGTTTATTAAATGCCAAAGAATTTATGTACGTGACCTTTAAAGGGTTAAGCAGTAGGTCTCGGTAGGTTCAAAGCTTCCTAAATGAACACCTCCTTCATATAAACGGACAGTTATAGGGCTTCTTAACCAGACGGCCTTATCGCCGATCTTAAAGGTAAATATTAATGTAATGAGTATATTAAAATTTAAAATTTTTGAAAAGAAGTAATTTTGAGGCTGTCAGTCGCGAAAGATCGAAAATTAGTATAAAAAAATTAAACATTTTACATTTATGAGGTTCATAGACAATATTTATAAACTAAGTTTACTAAATTCCAAAGAATTTATATAGGTGACCTTGAAAGGGTTAAGCAGAAGGTATCGGTATCTCGGTAGGTTCAAAGCTTCTAAATGAACACCTCCATCCCATAAACGTACAGTTATGGGGCTTCGTAACCAGACGGTCTTATCCGCGATCCTAAAGGTAACTATTAATTAAGATGCAATGAGTATATTAAAATTTAAAATTTTTGAAAAGAAGTAATTTTGAAGGTGTCAGTCACTAAAGGTCAAAAATTAGTATAAAAAATTTTAAATATTTTGCATTTATAAGGTTTATAGATAATATTTATAAACTAAGTTTATTAAATTCCAAAGAATTTATGTAGGTGACCTTTAAAAGGTTAAGCAGTAGGTCTCGGTAAGTTCAAAGCTTCCTAAATGAACACCTCCTTCATATAAACGGACAGTTATGGGGCTTCTTCACAAGAAGGCTTTATCCCCAATGCTAAAGGTAACTATTAATTAAGATGCAATAAGTAAATTAAATTTAAAATTTTTGAAAAGAAGTAATTTTGGGATGTCAGTCGAGAAAGGGCGAAAATTAGTTTATGAGAGAAATATTTTTACCCTCTATGCCAAAATGAGAAACTCAGAAGAGAATTCCTAACGGTCACGAACATCTTGCCGGTAGTGGTATTCGAAGACTCGAACACCGGTGTTGAAGAGCAGCACCCTACCATTAGGCCATTCTAAATTAACTTTCTTTCAGGAAAATGGCCCCTGATATGTCCTTTGAGGGTGTGTTGGTAGGATAGGAATGAAATCTGTAATATCACACAACACTAATTTAAGGTTAAAGAAAACAGGCGGTGCATGTAGATGATGAATTTTATACTAATATTTTGAATTGTTATAAAAAGTTTTCAAAAAATTATTATTTGTATTGACACACAACACAAAAGGCTTTGCATGTGTATTCACCTCTTCGATATATCTGACATGTGAACTTTTCAGTCCTGTGCTACGAATTGTTATAAAAAACTAAATCACTTATGAAGTGGGATGTGAAACTGAAATCTATAAGTAGTGTCACTTAAATATTTCTTAAAAATTTGGTAGAATTTTTTTTATTACTTAAAGGGACGTAAATGATTTTGACTTTATTAATTTAATATAAGATAAAAAGTTCTGCTTGCTCAGTTTAGAATATTTTCCCCTGATCATCAATAAAGATTTAACTTTATGAAACTTGTTTAATTTTGTAATATAAAGCGATACATTTATATATATGTAAGGAAAATTCTCAGGGGTTTTCAAAACTTAAATCAAGGGTAAAAATTCCCGCGTCATTTTCCATTCCCCTTTTTAACCCCTAACCTAAATTGACCACTGGGGCTACAGGTTACGCCCTCAGAGAAGGGGCCTGACCAATTATAAACCTACATGGCCCTAGCGGACAATTTAGGAAATTTCCAAATGAAAAGGAGATACACGCTAGCGGAGACAGATTTTTCTAGAGATATTTTCCCACAGATGTTGATCCAGGTGTTACGTATTGTACATAGAAAACTCATGCTAGCTGACCCTTCAGTTTTCCCTATGATGAAGTGGGAACCCGTCCTTCAATGTTATCTTAATAAAGGTTTTTAGCTGAAACGGTATCATTTTTATGGCCATGACTGCAACCCCCCATCGAGAAGTCAGTCTCATTACACACACACACACACACACACACACACACATATATATATATATATATATATATATATATATATATATATATATATATACCAAGAGAAAAAAATAGAAATCCACTTTTTAGCAAAATGGCTTTTGAAATTTGTAAATAAGCTTTCTACTCTCTAGTTTTTTGAGTTATGATCTCACGAATCCATCTATCTTTTTATTTCTTCTTTTAGCTATTTTATTTTCTGCTCGTTGTCATTTGTATGTTTACTGTTAGAAATCTCTGGAATAGAGAACTCGGTCCAGGTAATGTTGATTCACTGCCTTGAAGGCCTGTAAATCTGACACTATTTTTTTTTATACCACTTAGAAACTAATTATTATTATGTGAACCTGAATTATATTGATACAAGCAATTTATATTTTATATTTTATTTACAGCTCGATAAAGGCTAATACTTTAATTTTTCCTTTTCGTGAAAGATTTTCAATTGTATTAAACTTTAAAATTTAAAATGCCTCTCGAATTTTGTTTTAGATAATAATACAGATATTTTACTTTAATTTAATGCAACATTTAGCTTTTCATATACGTATTTCAAAAGTTCGTGGTTTCGTGAAGTACCTCATTTTTATTTGCTGTATATTTATTAGGTTATTATTAAAATATACTACTTGAAATGACAAAACTAAATAATATTTTTAAATCTAGAATGCTGTTAAAGAACATGTAAAAAAATCATTAAAAAAAAGCAGAATATTTTCTTTTACGGCGAAGTGATAAAAAGGCTGCTTTAATGAATATTTTTTGTATCGAAAGGTGCTATGTTCCTTTATATTTGGTGCCTCGTATGAGGTTTAGATGAATGATTGAAGCTCTCTCCTTCCATTAGTCTTATAAACCTTTTATGGGACTCTTTTTAATTTACTTCTATAGGATCATTATCGAATTTTTTTTTTTGCATAATCTAGAATATTATTACATATTTTAGTATATTGTAAACAACCTTGTGAAGACTCCCCTTTGTTCGAGCACTCGCCAAAACAGCTGATCGTAGTACACCTGTTTACCTGGACAATAGAGTGGCTTCGCAGAGTCTGGGATCTGAATAGACGAATACGCCCCTGATGAATTTCGTTAATGAATGCTCGGAAATTCCGTGAAGGGACAGCCAGCGAATGAGAATTCGGCTAAAAAATATAACTGTAACTTTAGCTGGAGTTCTCAAGTCACTGGGATCTTAACTGATCCAAAAACAATTGGCGGAACCATAACTGACCCCCCAGGTATAAAAAGCCTACAATGTTGCGACTCAGGGCTTTTCGTCATTTTTTTCGTAGGTGTGTTGACCTCGTGGAGGCTTTCGCCTTTTTACCAGAGTCAGCTCGCTAGTTCGGGAGATTCGTAAAGTCCGCTCATATAGGGAGCGGCAGAGTCACGGGTTTGATTACACCCTGAAAAGCCTCCCCATTTGTAAGAGATTATTAAATCTCTTTGTTTTTCTTTCGACTGTGATCGTCGTGAGGAACTTTTACTGGCAACTATCCTTTGCAGTTCTCCTTTAAAAGATTATTATTATAATCTTTTATGTCTAGGTTATTATGCAATTTATGTCTAAGATACTAGTTAACACATGCAGAATGCCTTTAAAAGATTATTATTATAATCTTTTATGTCTAGGTTATTATGCAATTTATGTCTAAGATACTAGTTAACACATTCAGACTACCTTTAAAAGATTATTATTATCTTTTATGTCTAGGTTATTATGCAATTTATGTCTAAGATACTAGTTAACACATGCAGACTACATTTAAAAGATTATTATTATCTTTCATGTCTAGATTATTATGCAATTTATGTCTAAGATACTAGTTAACACATGCAGAATACCTTTAAAAGATTATTTTATTGGATACTTTTAATGACATAAATAGCATTATCCTTTATCTGTAGAAACAATTGTATATGCTTCTTTTGAAAATAAAAGTTTAATATAAAATAACAAATAAGAAATTATATTTTTAGAGTATTTTTTGTGGTAATTTAAAAAAATTAAATTAAATTTAGTAGTCCAATTTTATATGTATATGTTAAGATTGAATTTATTTAAAAAGATTCATAAAAGATTTATTTCATTTTTGTTTGTTATTTTTAATTTAATGATGTTTAATATTGTTACCCTGTTTAAAAACAGCGATAACATAGAACGTTCTTTTAAATTATAACATTTCACAAAGTATATTTTATCTTTCATTTCCATTTATAAAGTGAGAGAGATAAAATACAGCTAAATACGACTTTCAAGAGAAAAATTAGTAAAAAAGTCTGAATATATTCATTATGTTTTCTAAATCTCAGCTTTTCAAAATCCTACTTATTGAGTTTCAGAATTCTATCTCTAAATAAATATTAGAAATTTTAAAAATGATTTTTTTTTAAAGAGAGATTTTTTAATTCGAACGTACGAAAACATTGCCTAAAGCAGTATGTAAAAACAAAATTTTTCCACGAAAACAAGTTTCCAACCAAATATAGCTTGAAGGAAAATCCAAGAGCAAGAGCTTTACTTTATTATTTAAAACTGAAGTGATTTAAACATTGTAAATGTTTGTACGTGCTTGTTTGATTGGTTGGTTGGCTGGTTGGGAGCACTAAGGTCTACTTTTTGCTACACGAGGGCTAATGAGACCGGGACCTACTGTTTAAAGCCGATTCCGAACGGCTACGAACATCCATGCCTCAGTGGGACTCGAACCCACGAACTCCGGTTCCGAAGGTCAGTGCCCTAACCATTCGGCCATCGTTCGGCACGTGCTTGATTGAACATACAGATATCACTTTTGGCAATACAGTATGATATTATTATAAGGAATACTAAATTCGTTTTAAAATAAACATATTCAGGTGTTTAAGTTTCAAGCCGAACTTCACGCCAAGAATTATTTTTATAGTTACTATATACTTGGGGAAAGGGGACATTAGAATTGTGCCTTATGTTTATAATTTTAAGGCGACAGTGGACCTTTAGAGCAAACTTTTATTCTTTTAAATGAATTTCCTTGACGACTGACTATGTTATTAATACTAATTATATATAAATATATTAAAAAATTTAAAGCCAAAATATTAATTAGTTTTGGAGTTATTAATTATTAATTGTTTCATAATTAGCTTAATTGAAAATGCTCCAGGCGCATCAATTTTGCATAGAATATTATAAAAAAAATTTTAAGTATACCTTATAGAATTTACAAAAAAATGTAGTTGTTTCTATAAACATTCATAGAAAATATAAAGAGAAAAAAATAATTATGATGATGATACCCATATTTTGCAGAATAAACAGCTATAGCGGTTAATTAGAATGCATAACTAACATATTTTATGCTTCGAAATATACCCGTTTCAACTAGACTTTATTTTATAAACTCTAACGTAAATAATACTGGAATTTCAGAGAGAATGATCTATTTTCAATGAGCCTGGAGTACTTTAAACATTTGTAATACATGAAAATTTTACTTTTGAATAAACAGTCTTTGAAGTTATTATTGCTATACCCATAAGTAATGATAAAATGATGAGAATGAAAAAATTCTTTTTGCTCCGTATTCCTAATAATATATTCTTTCACTATTCGCTAAAATCGAAAATTCGAATTTTCGGTCGATTTTAGCCAAATTGAAAGTCTACCATCGCCTTAAAGCTGTTGAGGCTTTTATCCATTTCACAGCTAAAGGTATAGTTGTGATAATTTATCTAATTTTTTACCCTAGAAAATAATCCTTGCTTATTTAACTTGATGGAATAATGCTATTTAATTCCTTCACATTTTCTGTTTTTCTGCCATCATTGGGCCTGTTAATAAGAACATTTTTGATAAACAGTTTCACGTTCAAATTATTTATGGGAGGCTGTTTGTATCTTGGTCATAATTTTAGGTTTTATTGCTCTTTTCTTCCACTTCGATAATAAAAAATGATGTTGTTATTGTTGCCTTATACCACTTGGTCAATCTAAGCACGATTGAGCCAGTCGCGTCTCGTGTTAAAGTGGCGCTTTACTCAGCCTCCGATATGACGAAGCTAATATTAAGTGAATGGAGAAATTATCCCTGGTTTACAAACTCACATTTAGATTTTCAGAATTTTTTTTTCCTCAAGATACTTGATACCTTAATAAATGGAGGCTCTTTTTCAAATTTTTATTTTCATTCAAAATCTAATTTTAAAAGGTAATTAAATTTTTGAGTTGAAGAAATAAGCGGTACTTATTCCTTTATCTCTTTTTAAATACTCGAGATTGAAATATTTTAAAATTTTAAAAACTAACCTCCATTCTTCAATGTTCAAGGTTTTAGTAGAAACTTATTTCGAAGTTCTATCAAAATAAGGGAAAGTCTAATTACGGAATAAATTTAATTGAAATGTGTAGAAATCGAAGCATTTCTTCTCAGATTCTGCCTCTGCCCGCTATGGGGAAGATTCGTAGAGGTTTGGTTTTTGAGCGCTACGGTCTATTTTTTACAACACAAAGGCTAATGAGACCGGGACCTACTGCTTAAAGCCGATTATGAACGGCTACGAACATTCATGTCATTTGGGATTCGAACCCACGAACTCCGATTCCGAAGGCCAGCACCCTAACCATTCGGCTATCATTCGTATAGGAATGGGGAGAACATTCGGAAATAGGGGAAATATCAGAGGATTGGGGAGTAGATATAGTGATTTATGTATCTATCTATCAAGACAATGTGGACAATTCCTTTGGTTGCCTGGAGCACGAAAGAAATTTTAGATCTTTTTTACTATCGGCATTGATCTTATTTGTACTCAGTCGCGATATTTGCGTGTTTAAAATTCACTTCAGAATGCAATAGGGGAAATAGGGATTTTTAAAAAAGTAATAAATAACGGGGAGTCGGTATGTAAAGTTTTCTGATTGGACAGAAATTCTCAACTAGTTACCTCCCATCGCCTGCAATTTCTTGGGTTGTTTTCACTGCATACAGGATTTTCTTTTTGAGTCCAGCAGCCTTTTAAGGCATAGGGGTACGACTTTCGTTTTTAACGAGCACCTCAAGGGTGAAAGTACGACTTATGCTCAAGTGGATCCTCGTAATTTTGAAGCAGGGAACAAGCAGAAGACCACAAGCTTGGCTTACCATCCTCAGAGGTATTGATTGAAAACTTAGAGGACATTATGACCACGAACCTATTTTACGTGCCCCAGTCACCTTTAACGAACACGACGGATCTTAGGCCCACTTGGGCTTCGAACGCGCAACCCTCTAGTTACTAGAGCGTTGCCTTTTACCGACTAAGCTACCGAGACTCAAAAATGGTGTGATGCCTTATTTAATTCTATAGGTTTTTAGTGAGTGCATGCAATATTTTTATATTTTTTTAATATTAACTGTTTTTACATTTCTGAAAGTTCAACTCATTAATGCTAAGTGTCTCGTTTAAGGTACAACTAAAAAATAGTCTGTAAAATTTTTATGTGTTCTCGGAATAGATTCTCCTTCCCAGCAAAGGTAAATAATACACCATTTTTTTAATATATGCTTTTAGCTATAATTTTATCATTGGAATTAATATTTTATAATTTTTCTAGACTCATACATAAATTTACGTTTTCCGCAGGTACATAGACTGAAATCAGGACGAATAGCTTTATCTCTAATAAATCTATATTTTCACTCTGTTTACATGTGATTATAAATGAATCTTCTGAACAATGGCCGAATAGATAAGACGTTGCTCTTTAGTCCCGGTGTTCATGGGTTCGAATCACACAGCTGTAGATGTTCGTGGCCGTTCGAAATCTGTTTTAAGTAGCGGATCCCGATTTCTTTATCCTTTGGGTAGCAAAACAGTAGAACGTAGCTTTCCTAATCAAACCAAATAAATGTGTTATAACAAAGTTTTTCCTTTTTTATAAACGGTCTCTTACGATGCATAAAAGACAACTGATGATTAATGAGATTAGGCTGTAGTATGCGAAGTTGTTATTTCGTATTTGCTTCCTTTGTGTATCCTATGACTGAGGCAGAACGATGGCCGATTTGTTAGAGTGTTGGCCTGCGGTACCAGAGCTCGTGGGTTTGAATGCCACAGTGGCATGAATGTTCGTAGCCGTTACGAATCGGCTTTAAGCTGTAGGTCCGGTCTCATTAGACCTCTTGTTGCAAAAAGTAGACCATAGCACTCCAAACCAAACAAAACCAAACCTATGACTGAGACTGCAGATATTCATCAATATATAATTAAGAAGAATGCCTCGAGCATTACTGGGTTAATACTATTTAATATTATTTAATTTGGTTCAACTAATATAATGAACAAGCAGACGAAGAGAATGGATTATTTTGAAATTGGACTATGAAAAATCTTTTAATTGATTTCATAAAAGACTTTTATGTGGCATTTACGTGTCATAATAATTGAGTCTATCAATCTCAAATATTATCTAGCAGGGCATTATCAGTTTTCGAAGACCTCGAATGATAGACAGGCAAATCTGAAAAGTGATTAATACAGATAAAAGTAAATAAAAAAGGATTATAAAAAAGAAAAAATCAAAGATAAAAGATCAAATTAAACATGAAATTCGAACTGAATGAAATTCGTTTACTTTAACTGACTTTAAATACTAACGGAATTTCTACACCGTCTTTACACGAGGTAAACTTCCAAAATTAAACATTGCTCCTGATCCAAATTATGCTGAATAATTTTAGCCTTGCCGAACTTAGAGCGCTGCTCTTCCAAACCGGAGTTCGCGTGTTCGAATCTCGCTGAAGACATGAATGTTTGTAGCCTTTCGAAATCGGCTTTAAACAGTATGTTCTGGTCTCATTAGCCCTCGTGAGCAAAACCATAGACCGTTGCACTCCAAATCAAACCAAATCAAACCTCGCTGGCTCCGCCTTCCGATGTAAAACAGATTCTCATACTCAGATCTTCATCTCAATACTCAGAATGTTGGCCTATTCTAAATACAAGCAAATGATTATAAAGGGAATTGAATATTTTAGCTTGAATAGGTTAGGTTTGATACATTCAATACGAAAACGACAAGCTGATTAATCGCAGGAATTCTGTATACGATAAATCCAGTTTATTCTCTATTATTAAGCATGGATGCAGTGAATTATATGTTGACATTTCTCTCTTGCGCAGGTGGAATCACTTTGCAATGAATATTTCACATATTCTTGTTCTTTATTTATTTACTTTTTTTTTTGTTCGAATTCACTTATTACTAAGCAATAGGACCAGGATTAGTTTTAAGGGAACTCAAACTGGATTGAGCCTTCCCCCTCCAATATTTCAATAATTGCAACTAATACAATAAAAAATTTAATATAATTTACATAAAATTTATTATCAATGTTTAGTTTTCCTAAGTGCATTAAAAATTTATATAAATTTTATATTTTATGCACCTAAAAGTCCCTTAACAATATTGTGTTTTAGGTCTCAGTAAATGTATGAAACGATTTTAAAAAAAAATTTAAATCATAAAATAAATAAGTTTGAAAAACTGAAATTTTTATTTAAAAATTAAATCTTGGTAAAATATGAAGTTTAAAAATATTAAACTATTTTTATTTTAACATTAAAATGCAATACAGTAAACTTCAGAATGTATTAGACTTTCTGGCTATGGCCATGATAGATTAGCTCGTACCGCGAGATAATTTATATTAACCGAGTTCTAAAATTCAAGGATCACATGCAGTTCATAAACATTTTGTAACCGCTACTTTGGATAACAATCTTTTAGCGGCATCACAATTTAATTAATAAACATTATGTTTGAAATGTTTTCTATTATCATTCTTTTTTAATTGCTTTTATCACTTATGCGTCAATTAAAATTTTGTAATAATTTATTACCTACCTTCCTGAGTATTTAGAGATATGAAATTTTACACATACTTTCATTTAAGGGGACAATGCAACACTTAATCATAAAAAATGATATTGGATAAAAAAAAATATGTTAGGTAAGTGTATAAAAACTTTGAAAACCGATTACAGATATTGTTACAAGTATCGCCATCTATTTGCAAGCGCCATAACTAAAGCGTTTCTGTTATATTTAAAAATATAAATATTTTAAGAATATTTTAGTATTTCTTGGTATTTTGTGATTTTCCGAATAGATCTTAATTGAGTAATACTAAATTGATAATTTTTCTTGTTTTACCGACAATAATGAATAATTTTGTATAATAAAGCTATACTAATTAGTTCAAACATTTAAAAGTCTGTCTTTTTGAAAATGTATAAAAATATTATATTTTATTAATATTATATTTTATTAAGTCTATACATAATTAAATAATAATAATGTAAAATTTATGTAAAATCTCAAATGCTAGATAATGGATTTAATATAAGTTAAAAATTATGGGTGAAAATTTATTACAAAATTTGAGACTAAAAAAGTCGAAAATAAAATAAATATAAAAAAGTATATTAAAATCAATACAGCTTTTATTTAACAAGAAAATCGATAAAAATGCACTTCAAAGTTTTTTAAGCAGTGTATGAAAGAAAAATTTTATGAAAACTATAATATGTTAATATCGAGAAGTTGTGTGGGAAGCTTGTATGGAATAAAGGCTAGTTATTATAATGGTTTATGCAACTAAATATAAAATTGAGGTGCAATTGAAATCAGTTTCATAGTAATATATTTTTAATAGAAATATAATTGCATAAGGAATACTTATGTTAAAGTGCTAATGTGATATTTAATTGTTATATGTTAAGCACCCCATACTTATTTTTTGTAGCATAACTCAATGTAACAAGTGGCCCTTATCCTATAGAAGCTCCTCCTCAAATTCTCTATATCAATATAGAATAAATTTTCCAATTGGAGCTTTTCACACAATTTCTCTTTCATGCGCTATTTTCAAAAAAATATTTTTTTATTTTTTCATTTTTTATATTTTTATCGCTTTTTTTGTTAAATAAAAGTGATAAATAAAAATGTAAGAAAAGTGCTTTAATATTTTTTTCCTAAATAAATTTAATTTCATATGTAAAGCAGGCCGGATAAAAACTTTGTTCATGCCTCGGCACTTTGAAAAGAGAATAGATGGGCGCAAAACTGGCAAAACAAAATGAGAGAAAAATGGAAACGAAGTTTCGGACGGAGTTTCTTTAAAATGGAGTTTCTCAATTAATTAGAATATTGTCTGAAAAAAATTTTCTCAAAGTTAAAAAAATAACCTAGTTTTATTTACTAATTCCAGCAAAACTTTTAAGGTACTAGTAACAGGTAAATAAACCTAGCATCATACACTGAACTGCATAGCAGTTAATTGTACAAAATATTCACAGTAGGTTAAGTTTTAATTCAAAATATCAACTAATGATTTTGAAATTACTAACATACCCTTTCTAGCTATTTGGTTTGGTTTGGTTTGGTTTGGAGTGCTACGGTCTACATTTTGCAACACGAGGGCTAATGAGAACGGGACCTACAGCTTAAAGCCGATTCCGAACGGCTACGAACATCCATGCCACAGTAGGATTCGAACCCACGAACTCTGCTACCGAAGGCCAGCACCCTAACCAATCGGCCATCGTTCGGCTCTAGTTATTTGTTATGAGGTATTTCAGGTAAATCTAACATTACTTTTAACATAATATTTATGAATTGTGTTGATATTTGATTTATGAATAATTGAGATACACTGTCGTTTTTTAAACGTTCAATCAAATATGTAAAAAATACCACTTTCATTTCTTTTTTTCGAAGAAGTGTAAAAAGCAAAATCCTATTTAACCTCGCCAAAAGATAACCGAATGATAGGACGCTGGTCTTCGATACCGGAGTTCATGGGTTCGAATCCCACTGCAGGTGTGGGTGTTTTTATCCACACGGAATAGTTTTTAAGCAGTAAGTCTCTCTCTCATTAGTCCTCGTGTTGCAAAACAGTAGCACCTCAAACCTAACCAAATTTATTTAGCTTCAGATGTGAATACAGAAATGATATTTTTTTATCTATGAGAATTCCTGTAGGTAATATGTAATAGTAAAGTTTGCAGATCAGAGCAAAGATCTTCAGTTTATTGATTATAGTTAATAAGTAATCGTGGGATTCAGGAATATTCATAACATAACAGAGTACATAAAATATTTCCCCTTTTCCAAAACACTCCAAATAAATTTATTCTCGTTAGCTCCAGTTTTTCAGTTTCATAGTAATATATTTTTAATAGAAATATAATTGCATAAGGAATACTTATGTTAAAGTGCTAATGTGATATTTAATTGTTATATGTTAAGCACCCCATACTTATTTTTTGTAGCATAACTCAATGTAACAAGTGGCCCTTATCCTATAGAAGCTCCTCCTCAAATTCTCTATATCAATATAGAATAAATTTTCCAATTGGAGCTTTTCACACAATTTCTCTTTCATGCGCTATTTTCAAAAAAATATTTTTTTATTTTTTCATTTTTTATATTTTTATCACTTTTTTTGTTAAATAAAAGTGATAAATAAAAATGTAAGAAAAGTGCTTTAATATTTTTTTCCTAAATAAATTTAATTTCATATGTAAAGCAGGCCGGATAAAAACTTTGTTCATGCCTCGGCACTTTGAAAAGAGAATAGATGGGCGCAAAACTGGCAAAACAAAATGAGAGAAAAATGGAAACGAAGTTTCGGACGGAGTTTCTTTAAAACGGAGTTTCTCAATTAATTAGAATATTGTCTGAAAAAAATTTTCTCAAAGTTAAAAAAATAACCTAGTTTTATTTACTAATTCCAGCAAAACTTTTAAGGTACTAGTAACAGGTAAATAAACCTAGCATCATACACTGAACTGCATAGCAGTTAATTGTACAAAATATTCACAGTAGGTTAAGTTTTAATTCAAAATATCAACTAATGATTTTGAAATTACTAACATACCCTTTCTAGCTATTTGGTTTGGTTTGGTTTGGAGTGCTACGGTCTACTTTTTGCAACACGAAGGCTAATGAGAACGGGACCTACAGCTTAAAGCCGATTCCGAACGGCTACGAACATCCATGCCACAGTAGGATTCGAAGGCCAGCACCGTAACCAATCGGCCATCGTTCGGCTCTAGTTAATTGTTATGAGGTATTTCAGGTAAATCTAACATTACTTTTAACATAATATTTATGAACTGTGTTGATATTTGATTTATGAATAATTGAGATACACTGTCGTTTTTTAAACGTTCAATCAAATATGTAAAAAATACCACTTTCATTTCTTTTTTTCGAAGAAGTGTAAAAAGCAAAATCCTATTTAACCTCGCCAAAAGATAACCGAATGATAGGACGCTGGTCTTCGATACCGGAGTTCATGGGTTCGAATCCCACTGCAGGTGTGGGTGTTTTTATCCACACGGAATAGTTTTTAAGCAGTAAGTCTCTCTCTCTCATTAGTCCTCGTGTTGCAAAACAGTAGCACCTCAAACCTAACCAAATTTATTTAGCTTCAGATGTGAATACAGAAATGATATTTTTTTATCTATGAGAATTCCTGTAGGTAATATGTAATATTAAAGTTTGCAGATCAGAGCAAAGATCTTCAGTTTATTGATTATAGTTAATAAGTAATCGTGGGATTCAGGAATATTCATAACATAACAGAGTACATAAAATATTTCCCCTTTTCCAAAACACTCCAAATAAATTTATTCTCGTTAGCTCCAGTTTTCGCCGTACGTAATCGTACAACAATTCCTCTGAATACACAGAATCTTGGCTTGTTGTAACATAGACTAGCAGTGCAAATGGTGATGAATGCGATTACATTCTAAGCGTGAACAGATACGATTCTAGCGTTTTGATATATTGAATAGGAAAACGCAGATTAATCGCAGGAATTCTGTAGACGATAAATTCAGTTTATTCTCTATTATTACATTTGAGTACAATAAATTATATTCTGACATTTATCTCTGACTGCTGCACGTGTTGTCACTTTGAAATATAAGTATACGCTATGTGCTATGTACATAGACAAAGATATACATGTATTTTGAGAGTCGGAAACAGGCATACGAGATCTGGAAGTATCTCGTGTTGTAGTTCTCTTTTGGAAGCGCTGAGTTTTTTTCTTGGATATTTCTAATGTGACCATTTTCTTTCTGTTAAAAAGGGAGGCATAATATTAATAAAGGAGAACATAAAATTAAAGAAACAAATATTGCAAATAAAAATATATTTTTTGCAAAAATAATTAATCAGTAGGCATATTAATGAAAAAGTATTATGATTAATTATTTGTTTAAATATTTATATTTTTATTGTGTCGTTTTCTAATAGAATATATGAACAAAATATTTGAAAAAGTGTAGAAGGGCTCAAAATTGACAAAACAAAATGAGAGACAAATCAAAACGGAATTTCTCAATTAATTAGAATATTGTCTGGAAAAATTTCAAAAAGTTAATAAAATAACCTAGTTTTATTTACTAATGACAGCAAAACTTTTAAGGCACTACTAACAGGTAAATAAACTTAACATCATACGCTGGACTTAATAACAGTTAATTATACGAAATATTCAAGTTTTAATTCAATATATCAGCCAATAATTTAGAAATTACTGGCATACCCTTTCTAGATATTTGCTATATGGTATTTTGGGTAAATCTAACATTAATTTTAATATAATATTTATGAACAGTGTTGATATTTTATTTATGGATAATTGAGATACACTGTCGTTTTATAGAAGTTCAGTAAAATATGTAAAAAAGATCACTTTCATTTTTTTTTTTTTTGAAGGTGTATAAAAAGAAAAATCTTATTTAGCCTCGCCAAAAGATAGCCGAATGATAGGACGATACTCTTCGATAACGGAGTTTATATGTTTGAATCCCATTGCAGATACGGGTGTTTTCATTCCGGAATCGGCTTTAAGTAGTAGGTCCCTCTGTCGTTAGTTTTCGTGCTGCAAAACCGTAGCGCCTCAAACTAAACCAAACTTATTTAGCTGTATAAGTGAATACAGAAATGATATTTTTATCTATGGGAATTCCTGTAGGTAATATGTAATTTTAAAGTTTGGCAGATCATAGCAAAGATCTTCAGTTTATTGATTGTAGTTAATACGTAATCGTTGGATTCAGGAATATTCATAACATAACAGAGTAAATATACTATTTACCCTTTTCCAAAACACTCCAAATAAATTTATCCTCGTTAGCTCCAGTTTTCAGAGTACGTAATCGTGCAACAATTCCTCTGAATACACAGAATCTTGGCTTGTTGTAACATACACTAGCAGTGCAAATGGTGATGAATGCGATTGTATACTAAGCGTGAACGGATACGATTTTGATATATTGAATAGGAAAACGCAGATTAATCGCAGGAATTCTGTAGACGATAAATTCAGTTTATTCTCTATTATTACATTTGAGTACAATAAATTATATTCTGACATTTCTCTCTGTCTGCTGCACGTGTTGTCACTTTGAAATATAAATATACGCTATGTGCTATGTATATAGACAACTATATACATGTATTTTGAGAGTTGGAAAATGCCATACGAGATCCGTAAGTATCTTGTGTTGTATTTCTCTTTTGGAATCGCTGAGTTTTTTTCTTGGATATTTCTAATGTGACCATTTTTTCTGTTGAAAAGGGGAGCATAATATCAATAATGGAGAACATAAAATTAAAGAAACAAATATTGCAAATAAAAGGTATATTTTTTGCAAAAATAACTAATCAGAAGGCGTATTGATGAAAACGTGTTACGATTAAATAATTGTTTTCTAACAGAATATTTGAATAACCATGCAACTTTTTACATTAAATTTCACAGTAAGTGCTGCAAAGAGAGGATCAGCATTTAGTCTTGATTTCTGAGAAGTATTATTTTGTCTTTCTGATTGTAGTCTTAACAGTTACTGACAACATGAAATAAGCCATTTTTAAACAATCATGGAAGACATTTATTAAATATGTAAAAATTAAAAATTAGCTTTTAAATATCGAAAAGAAGGACATGTAGTTAAACATGTTAAAAAAAAGGAACACATCAAGGAGTACACTTTTTAAGGAAGCAGAAAACTTCCAAATGAGGGATTATCCTACCTGAAGGAGGTGGATTGATCACCTTAATATTTCACCGAGTCAAAACTGCGATACCTTTCCCTTTTTTATAACCTTTTGATTTTTTTAGTGATTAAATTATTTTTTATTAAATGTTTTAAAATAGAAAGATCTCACAAACTCTTTTTTTTTCTTTCAAATTCAATTAGGATTTCTAGGCAAGCTTATACACTGTCTACTAGTAAGTATTTGGACACCTGTGATAGAAAAGAAAAACTAACTTTATTCAAAATCAATACTTGGTAGAGCCTCCACGAGAGGCAGTTACAGCGTGAACCCTCCAAGGCATACTTTCCAAAAGTCTTTGTATTACAGGTAGTGATATTGTCTTCCACTCGGCTTGAAATAGACATACAAGTTCCTTCACCGATTTTGGACGGGTAGTGTACCCTTTAATTCGGCGATCCAACTCGTCCCAGAGGTTCTCTATAGGGTTCAGGTCTGGGCTCTGGGCAGGCCAGTCCATTCGATGAACTCCATTGGCACCATACCAAGTCTGGATTAACCTCGAAACATGACAACTGGCATTGTGTCCTGAAAGTAACAGGGGTCCAACCCGTAAAACTGCTACAACGTACGAAGCACATTGTCATCCACACTGTCGATTTTGGGAACTTCAGATTGCTAGTATGTCCCTTAAGGATCGGCCACATTTGTGATACCCGATAATTATACCTTTCTCGAAATCAGAGCTTTCCGAACTGCACAGCATCTTGCACGCGACTAATGCCGATGCTGTTTCCTACACGATGCATACCGGCGGAGGCCGTGACGTATCTCAGTACCGCAAATATCGTCATTTGCATAGTTATCTAAATACTTATTGGTATACAGTGTACATTGATAGGAGATGTCAAAGAACAAAGAATAAGTAACATCTTTTGTTTTTCATTTTTTATTTAAAATTTTAAGGCATGCATAATCCTTGATAGAGTGAGAATTTTTAGTTTTTACTCTATAAAACACAACTAGTTGAAGTCGTAATTAAAATTTGTTCAACACTTCATGTATATCGAACTCATATAGATTCAGAAAGAAGCCATTTTTTTAATTTTGTTTTAATTTGTACATCATGGGAACACTCATTCCAAACAAAATCATTAAAACCATGTAGACTTAAAATATTTTCGGATTTTCAGACAAAAAAGAACATTGTAATGAGTTATGAAAATATTAATTTGTTTCAATATTAAAAGAATTCTAAGTATTTTAAAAACATACTCTAATTATTCTTTTTTTTACGAAACTTTTGTTTTTTACCTTTGTATCACGTGCAAGTAAATTGTTACTTCTTAATCATTTTGTCACCGCTGACTTCAGATTCAAATCTTTTAACAAATTAAAAGTTAATTTAAAGATTGTTCCGTCCAGCAGCCATGATGCTGGATCAGCGGCAGCAATTGCTTAATAGTGTTGTAAAGTGTGTTTATTTTGTAACCGTTGAGCGTAGCACCATCTGAAAAAAAGAATATAATAGTGTTCGCTGAGAGCTTGGAGCGGGGGGATTAAATCGGCTACGAACCAATATACTCTGTTTTTTTCTTGATGTTTCCTTAAAGTGGATGGTTTTTACGACGTTTGGAGTGAAAATATTCAAAGTCATTGTAGTAAGTAAATTCTTAATTCCTTTTTTCATAAATCTTGTTGGGTTTTCATTTTCCCAACGCTGATCCAATCCATATACATTTAATTCTATTTGATTGTGTTTATGTATTTTGTATCAACCTTGTTCATATTATTCTTATCTATTGTACTGTGTTGAAATCTTAAATGTTAGTAGTCTCTATGTTAGTAGTCTATATGCTAAATGTTAGTAGTAGTAATTCTCTATTAATAGTAATATGTTTGCTTTGTAATGTCAAATTCTAATCTACAATAAACTGTCAGCAAATCCCTTCCCTTTGGTCATTTCTCAATCAAAAAGTCTTTATTTCAGTTTATATACCGGGTGGCCATAATTAAACTGACAGTGCTCACAGTGTTCTGTAGTACTATATATTTGCGAGAATGACGCCACATTTTGTAGGAAGATTAAACAAGATGGGGGACGTAGGATTCCACGAAAAAACAAATTAGTTCCAAAAGTCACCTCTAAGGGAATATTTGGCCGCTGTGTAATAAAAATTAGAGTGTTAACAAATGCAAATTTCTACGGAATAAAATTACCCAAGCATCTGGCACTGTGCCAATGGATGTAACGGGAAATTTGAATAAAGAACTTCTTCTGCTCAGCGTACGTGATATTGCTAATCACGAGACTTTATCGGTGTTTATGTAGATTTTACGCTTTTTTAAAAGTGTTGCCATATTGCACTCGAACTAAATCAGAAAATGTGCATAATAAAATGTAATTTTATTCCGTATTAATTTGCATTTGTTAACACTCTATTTTTTATAACACAACGCCAAATATTCCCCTAGCAGTGACTTTTGGAACTAATTTGTTTTTTTGCGGAATCCTTTGTCCCTCGTCTTGTTTAATCTTAATACAAAATGAGGCAAATAGTTCGGGCTACAGAACACTACGAGCACTATCAGTTTAATTATGGCCACCCGGTATTTAATTATACATTCCACTAATTCTTAACATCTCACACTAATAATAGTTGCGTTTGAAATGTTTTCTAGTGTTACTCAGTTTTTTTTTCCAAGTCAAATTGTATTCAGGAAGCTTAAGTCTTTTTTATCTTCAGCAAAAAGTAATAAATATTGTACTAATATTTTTAACTTTGAGAATTTCTGTAGGGAATATGTAAAATTTAAATTTTGGAAAATCATGATTTTCAGTTTATTGATTATAATCAATAAGTAATCGCAGGTTTCAGAAATATTTATAATACAGCAGCTTGTAAAATAGTCTTTTCTTTTATTCAAAATATTCTAAATAAATTTAGCATTATAGCAAATATTTTAAATAAATTTAGCTACTTCGTAAAACATAATCGCATTAACAACTCCTCTAAACGAACAGAATATTGGAATGTTATTACATGTACTAGCCGTTCACATAGACGTAAATGCGTAAATAACGTACTTGAGCGTGAATAGATATGCCATAGGCTAAAGTGTTAATTAACTAGGAAATTGGAAAGCATTTTAATAACAAATCTTGTTTAGACGATAAATTCAGTTTGCTCTCTAATATTACGCATGGGTTCAATGAATTATCCGTTAACATTTCTCTCTCTATGAAGCAAATGTCGTTTCTTTGACATATAAAAGTGCGCAATGTGTTGTACACATAGACAATGAAACATGTGTATAATACGTACTGCAAGAAAAAGGGCTACTCAAAATTTTATAGTTCTCTTTTGATGGAGTTGTAATCTTTCGTGTAGTTTTCATTTTTGGAGCTGCGAGAACGTTCTTTTTGTTCTAGTTTTGATTTTTCGATGTAGTATAATTATTGATTAACATGTTAAATGTCATGAGGGTACCGGTGACCGGTGAGGCAGCAAATAATAAAAGTACATAATTATAGTAAATATGGATACTGATAAATTTTTTAGTAGTACCATTGTTATTATAAATGTTTGAAGAGATTAATGCAATATAGAACATACAAAAGTAATTTTATTAGTACATGAAAAATATACTTTTTATCAGTGCATATTGTAATGAGTCAGATTGAAACATTATTGATTAACACGTTAAATGTCATGAGGGTACCGGTGACCGGTGAGGCAGCAAATAATAAAAGTACATAATTATAGTAAATATGGATACTGATAAATTTTTTAGTAGTACCATTGTTATTATAAATGTTTGAAGAAATGAATGCAATATAGAACATACAAAAGTAATTTTATTAGTGCTTGAAAAATATACATTTTATCAGTGCATATTGTAATGAGTCAGATTGAAACATTATTGATTAACACGTTAAATGTCATGAGGGTACCGGTGACCGGTGAGGCAGCAAATAATAAAAGTACATAATTATAGTAAATATGGATACTGATAAATTTTTTAGTAGTACCATTGTTATTATAAATGTTTGAAGAGATTAATGCAATATAGAACATACAAAAGTAATTTTATTAGTACATGAAAAATATACTTTTTATCAGTGCATATTGTAATGAGTCAGATTGAAACATTATTGATTAACACGTTAAATGTCATGAGGGTACCGGTGACCGGTGAGGCAGCAAATAATAAAAGTACATAATTATAGTAAATATGGATACTGATAAATTTTTTAGTAGTACCATTGTTATTATAAATGTTTGAAGAGATTAATGCAATATAGAACATACAAAAGTAATTTTTATTAGTTCATGAAAAATATACTTTTTATCAGTGCATATTGTAATGAGTCAGATTAAAACATTATTGATTAACACGTTAAATGTCATGAGGGTACCGGTGACCGGTGAGGCAGCAAATAATAAAAGTACATAATTATAGTAAATATGGATACTGATAAATTTTTTAGTAGTACCATTGTTATTATAAATGTTTGAAGAGATTAATGCAATATAGAACATACAAAAGTAATTTTATTAGTACATGAAAAATATACTTTTTATCAGTGCATATTGTAATGAGTCAGATTGAAACATTATTGATTAACACGTTAAATGTCATGAGGGTACCGGTGACCGGTGAGGCAGCAAATAATAAAAGTACATAATTATAGTAAATATGGATACTGATAAATTTTTTAGTAGTACCATTGTTATTATAAATGTTTGAAGAGATTAATGCAATATAGAACATACAAAAGTAATTTTATTAGTACATGAAAAATATACTTTTTATCAGTGCATATTGTAATGAGTCAGATTGAAACATTCAAGGAAAAGAAAATGTGAATCAACGCTATTGGAAAGATATGTTCCCAGTTTTTTAGTAAAATTCTTTGTTCTAGTTCTTCCTAGCTGCTTTGAATGCTAAATAATGGGAGTAATCACTTAACAACTGAAGAAAGATCGTTTGAAAAAGAGGCGACAATCGTAACAATTTGCCTACCTCGCCGTGGGAGTCACCGGTGACCTCCACCACGAAAACTGCTTCAAGCATAATTTTATAACTCATTTTTTCTGCTGCAAATAATATTTCAGCATATGCATCGCAAAATGAAAAGTTCACGTCGGCGCTTTGGGCAAACCATCGAAAATGCGTCTGGCAGTCAACAGGTTAACTAAACGCTTTAAAACGTAAAGATTTCACCTTTTATTTTCTTTCGAATTCAGTTAAAAATTAGGCAAGCTCATACCCCAATAAGACTTTGATTTGGTTTGGTTTGGTGTGCTACGGTCTACTTTTTGCAACACGAGGGCTAATGATACCGGGACCTACAGCTTAAAGCCGATTCCGAACGGCTACGAACATCCATGCCAATGTGGGATTCGAACCCACGAACTCCGGTACCGAAGGCCAGCACCCTAACCAATCGGCCATCGTTCGGCATAAGACTTTGAAGTACAAAAGTTAAGTGACACCGTCTGTTTTTTTTGTTTCGATTATTTTGATGATAAATTCTACAATTTATATGCATAATCCTTACTAGTATGAGAATTTCTATATTTTACATTGCAAATTATAACTATTAGTAGACATAATTAAAATTTTCTCGAAACTTCATGTATGTTGAACTCATATAGATCCAGGAACAGGCCATTTTATCAATTTTGTTTTACTAATGCATATGTTATCAAATTAGTACATAAGAAAACGCTGTGTGTTGCACCTATAGACAACGAAACATAGATATTTTATATATCTCGAAAAACTACCGCCGATCCGGCAGTTCACTGTGTTATATTTCCTTTGTAGTGGCGCTGTAAACTTTTTTTCCCTTTATATAATTATCATTGACATTGCGATTATTTCTAGCAAAAGTAATAGTGTTTATATTCTTCTATGTAAAATGATTGTTTAATTAAATTTTTCAAGATGGACAGAAAATTCACACTTTTTTATTGCTCAAAAACACTTATGATTAGACTTCAATACACCAAAAGTAATCAAAAATTGTTCAAAAATTCTACATTTCACTGAATAACTTATATTCATGTCATTTGTAATATATGTTTTAATGAAACTTTGCTTCTCCAATTGCTACTATTAAGCTCCCACCTCCCTGAAAGTCAAATTTTTTACGATCCATAGTGATATTATTTACGAAATTTCTGAAAAATTATTTAAAATCTTAAATAAATGTATATACTTGTAATAAATAAATGTGCAATGTTGCGTGCAATCAGATAGTTAAAAAATAACAGTAATTAAAATTATGACATTTTAAAAATACTTAGTTAATTTTACATAATTTTTGATGCCTCATCAAAAATAAAAAACTAGCTTGGGGACATAGTACCTTTTGAACTAATAAGTGTTCATTATAACAGCTTATTTTTTAATCTGCGTAAAAAGAAAAACCCTTGATCTGTTTAAAATGAAATTTTTCCTAGATGGTAATGATCTATATTTATAAGAATTAGTTCTGTTAAAGAAAGTGTTACATTTAAAAAAAAAATAACATAAAATATATACCCAACTGAATTAAAAAAAAATGGAAATAGGCTTACGAGCAAAATAACTTGAGATTTTTAAATAACAAACTCATTATTTTATATCAAATAGAAGCTAACTACATTTATATTTACTCTGTGAACTTCAATTACATTAATACGACCATATATTTTGCATTAAGCTTTACAAAGGTTATTTTTTTTTTTCAAATTTTCAATTTAAGAATATTATTTCATTCTTTAAATTTTAAAATGTCAGACGAGTTTAAAGTTTTAGGTATACAGAAAAAAAATTACTTCAATTTTAATTTTAAATTTAGTTCCTATTGTTGTTGTTACTCACCCCTAGTATAGGAATGTCTACACGTGGTCCAGTAGATCCCATCGCAGTTTGTTGGTCCACAGCTAAGGTTAATATGCAGCCCACTTTAAGTGAGAAACCACGAAGGCTGAAGACTGATGGGTCTTAGTAATTTAGAAGACAAAGCAGAACACCCTAGACTTGGCCTGCCACCTCCAGAAATATCATTTGATAACTTGGAGGACACTGCGACCACGAACATATTTTAGGTACCTCGGCCATCATTAACACTAGATTTACGAACCAAGCCAATTTGACTCATTAAAATTATATATATATATAATATAATTATATAATATAATATAATATTATATAATATAATTATATATATATATATATATATATATATATATATATATATATATATATATATATATATATATATATATATATTAAAGTTATATATATTATATATATATATATGTAAACTTTCATTCCTCTTCCTTGCAGACCCCGTCATTTCGCATAATCAAATGTGGTATACCTATTTTCACGGTTGTGAGCCAATTTGACTCATAGAATGGTTTAACAGTTAATAGCATAACATGAAATTTTTTGGTCCTATCAGGCCTGGGCAACAGTCAAGATTTATTTTTCAGTTGTCTGAAGAGCTAAGTAAATATAGAGAAGAAGTCTATTCCAGTGACACAAATTCATGCTACTGACGCACGGAAGAATTGTCAAGTTTTACAATCATGCAAAAGAAACAGATGTAGAAACCATTGTGCTAAATGTAACAGAAATGTTTGTGGAAAATGTGCTTCAAAAACAGATTTTATATGTAAAAAATGTTTTTCATGAATTTTTTGACTATAAACATTTAATTTAAATTAATTTGGAACTATTTTCTTTGCAAAAAACTTCAATTTTCTTGAATGAGTCAAATTGGCTCACTTCAGTAAAAATAGGTATATGATCAACATCCGTAAATCTAGTGTTCATGAACAGGGTGCAGAGGCGTACTCAGGAGGAGGGTTCAAAGAGACATATACAGCCCCAAGATTTTTTCTCGAAACTGAAAAATGAAGAGGTGGGGAGAAATTTTAAATTTTGTCTTCCTTTTGTTTAAGTTTAGAAATACTATAATACTACAATAAGAACATTATCTTGAAATATTTCGGTTTTGTGAAAAAGATCTTAAGTTTTTTCTCGAAATTGAAAAAAGGATGGGGGGGGAGAAATTTTAATAATATCAACTATGGAAAAGGAAATTACTATCAGTTTGGTTTGGTTTGTTTTTGAAGCTCTACGGTCTACTTTTTGCAACACGATAGCTAATGAGACCGGAACCTCCTGCTTAAAGCCCATTCCAAACGGTTACGAACATCCATACCATAGCAGGATTCGAACCCACGAAATCCGGTTCCGAAGACCAGCACACTAACCATTTGGCCATCGTTCGGCGAAACTGCTTACAGAACAAAGTACATTAACTGTTATAACAGCTTTACAAGAGTGCAATTTCGAAATTTTTCCGAATATCCATAAACTTTTAAAACTTTTAGTCACTTTGCCAGTTACAACAAGCACAGCTGAAAACTCCTCTCCAACTATGAGATATGTAAAAAATTATTTGAGAAACAGTACATAAGAAATGAGTTTAAATGGACTCTTCTTGCTGTATATCTGTAAAAATATTCCTGTAACTGAAGATGAAGTTTTAAATATTTTACAAAAACAAAACCGGAAAAAAAATATAAATTTGTAAAAACTAACATGAATAGATTTTTTTCGTTGCATTGTAATCGAATATTTTTAACCTTTTTTAAAAATTGCAATTGCTTTTTCCAGTCATGGTATTTTATCAATTTTCAGTGATACAGAATTCTATCAATTCTGATAAGCAAAAAAAAATTTGTTCATACTACCGCTATTATTTTTCTTAAATGGCCATATTTTTCTAATTTTTATAACTTGGTAAAAATTATATCAGTTCATGAATAGTTTTACAACGGAGAAATTAGATTGATTTAATGCATTCTTCAGTTTTTACATAATGATAATATTAAATTAAAGAAGTCTAGTTTTTTTTCATGGCAATTACAGGCGCCTATATCAGAGAATTTAGGAGGGGGTCTGAGATAAAAATGTGTGTATGCATGTGTTGCGTTTGCATATTTAAGTGTTAACTGGAATTTCTAAGCTGTCCCGGCGTAAGCCATACAGCCACTAATAAATAAGTCACTACAACAGCTTTCCAGTCTTCGTAGTCGAAGTTCCACAGTTCAGGGCTCCGCCTCCACCTTTCCAATCGCCAAGGCCCCTCCACACTATGGTCCACTGCAAGCCATCACCACCATCTGGAGGGGCTTTGGCTTATCGTTACCGATGGCGGCAGACGATAAAATAGCCAATGGCAGCCAGATGCGCAACTAAAATGAACAGTAGACCCTATGGACGAATCAATGCGCTCAGTTCATTTAGTGGCCCAGCATATGGATCCGACACGTTAACCATCTTTCGAGGTCACCATCAGGAAGTGGTGAACAATTGACCATAGTGTGGAGGCTACATCACACTTCCTCCGCCCACTCTCCACGTCACGAGACCACCATGAAGGGAGAATCCAGGTCTTCAAACATACAGGCGCCTGAAACTATGTATTCCACTCGACCTGTGATTGGCTGGTAAGTACATTGGCAGCGATTTCTAAAATTGGCGAAATATCTTGACGATGCTTTCCAAGATTGGCTTCTTACCCATTGATTTAGACTGGCTTTTTATCTGTTTATTTCTCTTCATTTATCCACTATCTATTCCTTTATTTAGAAGAATTTGGAACACACAAGGAATGGAAATTGAAAGTTCTAATTGTAAATATTGCAGCTCTGTGTTTTATCAGAAAAAAGTATTAAACAGATCATGTAAAAGTTCCTCATTTCGGTAAACTATAATTAATTTAATTTGTAACTTCAATTAAATATCAGTAGCCTTTAATTAAATATATACTCGCCCCACCCCTCTCTTTTGAAAAAAAAATTCTATGTACGATCCTGTCTCTTTCTGATTGTTGAAATAATATACAAATTCACAAAAAGCGTCTCCTAGATATTTCCCCAATTTTAGAAATCGCTGCCAATGCCCTTACCAGCTAGTCACAGTCCGAGTGGAAAATCAGGTTCTAGGACCCTGTTTCATACATCAATGCTCCTCAACAATTTGGACCTCAACAATTTAGAAGTTTTCCTGTGCTCGGGGTAGGAGACGTCTTTTATCCTTTATTGAAAATACATACAATTAGTAAACAAAACAATATAGATATATAAATGAGATACTACAGAGAGAAAGAAATATATACAATATATACAAAGTTAAGAATCTTCAAGTAACTCTTTGAAGACTGCTACGATAGTCTAAGTCCCAGTCTTGATTTCTCCGAGATGATCAGGTATTTAAGTGTTAAACTTAGTTAAAAGAATTTACTGTAGAACCTCGATTAACCGAGGTTTCTGTTAACCGAGTCAATAAAGAAGTCAAATTTTTTTTCTCCTTTCCAAAATGAGCTTGGAAAAAATTATACCCATTTTAGTTCATTGTCCGTGTTACAAGCACTTCTTCCCCACAAAAGCACTCAACTTCCAAGAAATATTACACCCTGAGAAGACAACATCCATGAATGCTTTGTTAACAGTGGTCATGTGACTCTGTTGAATACCAGGTGCACTATCTTATTGGACACTTACACCCAATGAAACTGGCCTGTTTTGCAAAATGATGCCATCGAAAACTTTGGCATCTAAAGAAGAAGCTAGTACCCCGGTATACAAGAAAAGCAAAGTGTCCCTTCTAGTTTGCGCAAAGGCAAGTGGAACTGATAAATTGCCCCTGCTTATCATCGGTAAATGAAAGAAGCCGAGAGCATTTAAAAATATTAATGTGAATTCCTTGCCTGTGAAATACACAAATCAGAGGTCTGCTTTGATGGATTCCGAAATTTTTGAAAAGTGGTTCTATGATGACTTTGTGCCGCATGTAAAGACACAAAGCTAAATCTCCCACCTAAAGCAGTTTTGCTGATAGACAATGCTCCTTGTCATTCGGAAGAAGAAATGCACGGAAGGTTTTTAACATGGTTTCTATTAACCGAGATTTCCGATATCCGAGGTACTAGAGGTCGCAATTAGCTCAGATAATCGAGGTTTTATTGTACTTTAAAAAATAGGAGGAGGGAGGCTCAAGCCCCTTCTGCACTTTCCATATATCTGCCCTTGTTGGCAATGACAATATGCAACCCCAAAATTAATTTCTTGGTACGCCACTGACAGGGTGAATCTTTATCCGGCTTGAGCCTCGATTCCACTACCTACCGGGTACGCTGATTTTACCAACTGAGCTACCTTGGATTACAAAATTTAGTTTCTAATATGCAAATCTCAAAAATTGTGTTGTGGGTAATCAAATTTTTATTTTTTTTTTAAACGTCAAAACTGAATAACATTTTCAAAGCTATAACATCATTAAACAACTTCTAAAAAATCCTCCTAAAAGGAACAGAACATTATATTTTATGATGAACTTAACACTTTACCGACCGGTAGCAGTCCGAACATACTATGTCCTTTAACCGCCCGCTCAGCCGCAGATCATCCGAGACACCTGCTCGGTTTCGGTAATTTTTGCCTGATTATATGTTTTGATTGACAGTCTACCTCTCCACGGAATTAAACATTCATCTAGAGACAATTGTTGATCTGGTTTATATACGTTGTTAAATTTTTCCTTGAAATAATCAATGACAGGCTGGACCTTCACCAGCCTATGCGAATTGGGAAAAATATCGTTATTATTACAAAAATGCAAGCTTTGCATTATTTGTAAAAATCTGTTCCTGCTCATAACCTTCGAGAAGAACGGCGTTTCTATAGATGGGTCTGTAGACCAATAATCGTAGAGAGCGTCCTTCTTTACTTGTCCCTTGAGAATGATCAGGCCCAAAAATTTCTTAATTTCAGTCACCGTGACGTCTTTTCATTTTTTCGTTTTTGATGTAATTCTATATTTTTCCACAATTTTATAATGATATCTATTAGACTACCACACGAAGTGTTCATTCAGGTCACTTCCAATGAATAAATTCACAATATCCATCACGCTTTCGGAGGAACTTGGCATAAATTTTACGTCAGAGCTGCCTTCGAAAAGTTCCAAAATTATACTCTTGTCGTTCGTTGACCATGTATAATTGTTGTCTTCATTATTATTCATGTCTTCGTCTTCTGAATCACTGTATATTAGTAGTACAGGACGTCGCTTTCGAATGGCTATACTACTGCTATCACTTTCGTCATCAGTACTACTTGCTGAACTGCAGTCAAGACAATCTGACAGGTCGTCGTGATAAGACTATCCTTTCCATTCATTTCTAAGGGCTAAAGCTAAGAAAAAAGCACCGATTATCTGAATAAAGAATGCGAAATGCTTGCTGCTTGCTACTTGTCAATCTAACCTAACCAAATCTAACAAAAAGATCAAACGTCGATTAATCGACTTACGGTCGGTATGCGCTGAGAACAAAACGTCGATTAATCGACGACCGGTCGATAAAGTGTTAAAGGTGGTAAAAATGATGATTTAAGTCTTAAAAGTAATCACGTCTCCTTAACTTCATTAATTTTTTCATTAAATAGCACTATAAATTATAATAAATTGAAATAAGCACAACGTTTGCAGTAGTTCTAAGTTATCCAACATCTAGAAAAGCAGTGAATGTATAGTAAGCCTAATTTTAATGAAAATTCTAAGTATAGCAAGGAATTATTTTCCTCTGTGCTAAAAACACCATTTCTGAGAACTGTTATTATCTTTTTTATTTCCTTGCCTACCGCCTTTCCGTTTTCCAAGAGATCAAAGTTTTTTTTTACGGAGATATTTAATTTCCATTTATTAGCTTTGCTGGTTTTTCACTTCCTTTTGATATCCGGTAAGAATTTCCTTTGTCTTTCAGTTTTTTAGGAATTTTCTTCTCTCATTTCTAACGAAACTGAAAGATATAGCATTTTCCCGTGCAAACTATTCGAAGAAAGTTCTTAGAACTACATGCTGCTCTCGCTGTTAAAATATGATAGCACAGTAATCTGATTCTTGAAAGAACAAAAAGTGAATATGAACCGTTTTCTTTGAAAGTGGTGTAAGTCCATTTTTCACCAAAAGTGATAACAGTGAATGATAATAGTGAATGCAATCTGCTATTAGCTTTTAATCTATAAACCCTCCACCCTCCTATAAAAATTCCTAAAAATATTTATCAATACACATTTACGTATTTAATCCTTTTTGTAATATAACTACAATTATATTAAATAATATGACTACGTAATTACAATTATATTAAGTAATATGATTACGTAATTACAATCATATTACTTAATATACGTAATTACAATTATATTACGTAATATGATTACAATTATAATTACTTTGAAAGTGATGAAGTTACTTTCCGCAAAGACATAATATTTAGTTCAAAAACAATAATGCATAATTGAACTGCATTCTTTTAAGGCCCTCTCTCACTAAAGTCGTTTAACCGCTAACCGCGATTAATATCTGTTTAAACGAAGAATAGAGAATGTGCGTATGACGTCAAGTGCAGCAAAAATTGCAGCTCAACTTCCTCGATGGCATAACATTTGAATTTCCTACGGATTGTGTTTGTTATTGGGGTTTTATTTTTGTCAATTATCTGAAAATGGTAACAATCTGTTGTGAGTATGGCTGTACTAAGCGTTTCAAAAAAGGTGAATATATTGGATTTTATTGCTTTCCTTTTATTCCTTTTCCATTTTATTGCGAATGCTTTGGATAAAAGCTTTAAAAAGGCAAGACTGGACTCCAAGTTCTTTGAGAATTTGCGGCACACATTTTCAGAATGATAATAAAACTTTAACTTTAGTGAAATGTAATAGATTACTTAAAATTATTATGCTCTAAGAATTTTTTTTATTATTACTAAGTTATTTTTTCGTATTTCTAATGTATTTTCTATGCTTTTGTAAGAAGTACCGTACCTATAAATGTAATTATTTTTTTGTCCTTAAAATGATCAGGTTTTTGCACATTTTTATTAGATTCTTATTTATGTAATAGTTTATTGTGCCTGTTAACATAATCAAAGTAGTTATACTTTGATTGTGATGCTTAATAGTACTGTGTAAAGTATTTAATTTTTAAAAGTATATATGTAATATTAAAATCCCTTATTTATGTATTTTAATATTAATTTAATATTAATTTAACTTTTGTTCATAAATTACGTTCGGGGTTTGCGCGGTAATTCTGATTTTTCCCTCCAGACACGCTATAGACTTAATTCAGCCTCTGTCTCTACTACTTTAGCCAATAGTAAGCGCGTTCTCTTTAAACATGGGTATTTTGTATCACGTGATCAATTGTGCTTAGGGATTATTCGTAGTCTTTTTACCAAAGGAATCCCTACTTGAAAAGTGTATGTGCGGGATCACATTGTCTGTGTGCACGAAGTTGTAAAGGTGTTTGCCTGTTGTACGGATTTCATGTTTATTACCAGAAATAAACTGTGTTGTGGTTTTGAATGAGTCTCGCCCATATTACATATATATACTTTTGTAAGTGCTAAAAAAAATCTATTTTGAATTGGTGAGTTTCTGATGTTTCCTCCCCCTTCCTTTAAATAAAATTTAGTTTGTTGTATACGATATCCATCGAAGCTCATAAGATACAATGAAAACAAGCAATATTTTGCCAACGAAAAGTTCAGTTGTATTCAGCACTCGTATTTGTTTACAAATATGCACTTTCTCTATTGCTCCCCACCACTGGTTGGTTACATGGGTTAATCGCGGTTAACTTTCGTGAGACCGGCCCTCACTAATACTTTATAAACTACCATTTTATCCACTTACATCAATTTAATATAAAAAAACATACAATGCGTGCATTAGCATATACTAATATTTTCCAAAACCATCCAAATGCAAACCCTTAAATATTTCCATATAATATAAAACGGACTTACACCACTTTCGAAGAAATGGATCCTATGTGCAAATTCTCCTGTGAAATAAAAATTCCTTGTTACTTAAAGTTTTATTTGCTTCTGAGAGGTATTTACTGACGCATTGTATAAATTAACAAAAAGATCACCACAGGAAAAAAGTTTTTATAAAATGAATTAAATCATGAAGAAAGACACTAATAAAGAGTGAAATTGAATGCTGCCTCTCCGAATAACGGTTTAATTATTTCAAAGTATCTAGGAGACCAGATGGCAAGAATTTCTACCAAATTTAATTTGAATTCACTAATCAAAAGGGGTGTGACAGTGCGCATGTGCGTAAGAAAGACAACTAAGAAATCTGATGTGAATAAACACCACATGACTTCCTTGTACGCTTGTTCAATAATTATATTAAATAATACATATTTAATAATGATAGTATTAAGTAAAATAATAAATAATAATTAAATAAATATAGTGTATTAAATAAAACATTTCAATTTGTCAAGGGTTTTTTCCTATACAAATTTTGTATATGAAAGACTTTGAATTGTTTCATACTTAAATGTTGTGCTGGAGTTACTACTAATATTAAACTTACTCCAATAAACAATTTTTTTTTTAATTTACACAGTTATGATAATGGTGGCAATGTTCTATTTAGTTATCTTTTCTATTTTAGTAGGCCAGTTTTCGTATACTGACATGGTGTTTCTCTTATATAAACATTTCAGTTATTTACTAAAAAAACTAAAGTGAACACATGATTTTCTGGCAGGCCTGTTATATTACATGTCTTTTTTTATTATGAACTGCTGATAAGAAACTTCACTTGCGTGTCAGTTGATATTTTAAAATCAGTTTTTACCTATCTTTCTGACTAGCTAGAGATATGAAATTTTGCTCATAGGTTCATTTCAGATGACATTATAGTATTCAGTCATAAAATATTAGATTGGAGAAAAGAAAAAAAACTATAATCAGTTTGGTAAATGCAAAAAAGTTGTTCAGTGTGCTTTGAACTCCAATTGTAGATTTTTAACCTAGTATCGCCATCTATTTTCAAGCGGAATAACTAAAAAGCGGAAACAAAATTTATACTCTTTAGTGCATTTTTTAAGATACGTTTATGTGTTTCCCGAATACCAAATATCTGGCGATAATAGTGCCAACAATGAATAACACTGCCATATTTAGACGCCAACTCGACAATGGAAAGCTCGTGTCGCAAAATTAAACTGGCATTTTGTTCGGTTTTTCGTCAATATCTTTCGAACTAATCGAAATATCGGAAAGCAAACAGGCGAAATGACATCCTTGGATCGTGTCACGTCCTTTGGTACCTTTGGCGCCCGTCTGCGTCCAGCGGTTCGCAAGGAGATAGACGCACATACAAACATACATACATACATATATAGTCACAGTCAGATTTTAATCTCGGAATTCAAAATGTATTAATACGGAATATGTTCATTTGGCGGTATCAAGTATTTCTGTCCAAAGTTAGTTACTCTATGACTTATCGGGTAGATTTGTATAAAAAAAACATAAAAATGAAAACTGTTCTTAATATCAATAAATAAAAATAACAAAATATATGTTTACATGCTAACGATTAAATCTGCATCAAATTTGTGTCTTATATTAAAGTTGCTGAAACTTTTTTCTTATGGTAAAATATATATTTAACCCTAAATTACATTACTGTATTACTACTGTATGTGGATCAGCAGCGTTAATATACCCTGCCCTATTACGTGGTAGAATAGAAAGCAGAGGTTTTGACAGCAACAGTGCTCATTTTGTTGGTAGTAATAAATGTTGTCCAAAATTAAGGACATTTATGACAAACCACATAGTTTTGTATGAAACAGAAATCACATTCATATGAATATGAAGATAACTATATAAAATGATAGGTTTTTATTTACCCATGAGAGTCACTGAAATTTGTACTTTTTGTTGTTAAAATATTGTTGATAAATATTTCATTGTAACGTAAAAATTAACTAAGAATTAAAATAAGTTCTCATATAAAAATACTATAATTTGCGCCACATAGAAATAAAAGTTAATCACTTTATATCTCAATTTCCAGGTCAAATCGAATTGATACTAAGCAGCCGATGTTTAAATAATATAAATAATAAATGAATAAATCAGATATTTAAATTAATGACGTCATAATGATAGAAAAATATCATTTTCACCTATCAATTATGTGATAAATTGAAAATTTTAATCTTCTGCTTTTAACCGAGGAAAACTGCGTTTAAAACAATTACTTGGGATGACGTCATACTGCTACTTTCACTTAGTTATGATGCGATAAATTAAAAAATTAATCGTTTGCGTTTAACCGGGGAAAATAATGCTTGGAATAATCACATGAAATGCTCGAAAAAGGGGGAAGGAATGATTTTCGAACGCTAAAAATTTACAAAAACCTTCCCAGGGATATACCTAAACATTTCCCAAATTTTCACGGCGATTGGATGCATAGTTTTTGAGTCTATAGAGAACATACAGACACACACAAATTCATTTTTATATATATAGATTACGGCCAAGAAAAGCTCAATGGCGTTGAGGTAGCTCATCGCGCTCTCAAGATACAGGTCTCGGGCTGGCCAAGGTTGAATCAGCCTTTCATCCATTCAGTGAGTAGACAAATTGAAGATCAAGTATGGTTTGGAACTAAAGACTGGGTGTTCCGCTTAAGGATAACCACTTAACCGGGACATATGCTTCGCACCTAAGTGCCTTTGGTCTCAAAAACAGAGATTGGCATTATAGGTCATAGCCCCAGGTGGGCTGTAAAGCCAAGAAGACTTTATTGGCTGAACAGATGTGTTACACACAAAATAAAAAGATTAAAGTTATCTAATTAGGTTGATTGAGCTTAAGTAGAACTGTAAAATAAGTTTAAAAAAAGTACACGATGCAGGCAATTAATATGCGATGCAATAAGTAAGTGAAGGAATATTATAATACACGGTATCATGATAGAAAAAAAGTAAAAGAAAAAATATTTTTGGGAATGCAAGCATCTACTCTTTATTTGATTTTCTCCACTTAAAGCTACTTGCCATCAGATTTCCGTATAACGTGGTGTAAATCTCTGATTTCCACGATGAATTTTGCAAACTTGAAATATCGTTCGCAGTAGACTAATTATCATCTTACACAATTTCTGCCGACGGTTTTAACAAATATTGTGCCAAATTCCAAATGTTTCACCAAAAGTCTTGGTTAAATATTTTACCTTTTATCATTATATTTTTATAAAATTATAATTTTGACAGAAACGTTTTAAAACATTTATTTTGTAAAATTTTTACTATTAATTATTATGTGTTTTTCTGTATATTTTCTATAATACTTAAGATTTATATTCAATTTTAATTAAATTAAAAATGAATTTGTGTATTTAATATTATGTAAATAGGGTTTAGCGATGTGACTCTTTATAAGGTGTACGAAGAACACTGGAATTTTTATGACACTGCTCAAAGGTGAAGTTAAACTTAGTAAATTTTATGACTTTTAGAAAGTAATTTGACAAAGTAATTCCCTTCAACATCAATGCACTTTTACAGGAGAATTTTTCAAAATTTAAAAACTTCCAGCCATCTATTTCTTGAAATCGATGCAAAATACCCATTTGTTGCCTCACCAATCTCATCTTTATAATAAAAACGACGACCATGCAAATTTTCCTTTGGATAAAAAAAATAGCCAAAAGTCATACATAGCAAGATCAAAGGAATAGGGGAAATGTTCTATTACTTTGATCTGGTTTCTCATTTGTTAAATAAATTCGAATGCCAATCTTGATGTATGGAAGATGTATTGAAGAAGTAAAGCATGAATCCCTTTACATTGACTTCTTGGAGAATTTCTAGAAAATAAAAGTGGTTAATTTCCTTCCCCCCCCTGAAAATTCACTTTTTTAACATACATTTTAGTAAAATACCTACATATTCAATATTAATATTTAATTTTAATTAAAAATGTTATAACATTTAATAATATAAGTATATATTTCGAAGTTCTGCACAATCTTGCGTAATGTTTTACTGAAAGTTATAAAAAAAATAGAGCAAAAATATTAAAATTAGAGATGTAGATAGAAATTTAAAAATTGAAATATTTATTTAAAAGTAAAAATAAGTATACAGTTTAAAAAATTTTTGAAAATCTGTCCATATTTCAATGTTAAAGTGCAATACTGCAATACTGCAATGCAACACTGTTAACTTCAGATTCTGTATCAAATATATAAAGCAATTTAGAGCAAAAATATTAAAATTAGAGAAGTAGATAGAAATTTAAAAATTGAAATATTACTTTAAAACTTAAATTAAGCATACAGTTTAAAAATTTTTTGAAAGGCTACCCGTATTTCAGTGTTAAAGTACAATACTGTTAACTTCAGATTCTATGGGGAGGGGAGCCCGTCATATCCGTCCCCCTCCGTGTGATTACGACGTCCTGGTATTGACGTCATTTCTTTTCAAATACTTATTAAAATTTAAAAATTTATGTTATGAGATGATGATCATGAAATTAAAAAATTGAAATATTTATTTAAAACTTAAATTAAGTATACAGTTTAAAAATTTTTTGAAAATCTATTCGTATTTCAATGGTAAAGTACAATACTGTTAACTTTAGATTATATGGGGAGGGGAGCCCGTCAAGTCGGTCCCCCTCTTTGTGACTAAGATGTACAGGTAATGATGTCATTTCTTTTCAAATATTTATTAAACTACACTGCATATACAGCACTAAACTGTATTTTTTTTTAATTTAGTTTATTACACCACAATTATAGTTACATAATAATTGTTAATTAAATATTTAATTAACAATAATTTAGTTATTAATTAAATTGATATAATAAATAATATGTGAAATCTTTATTAAAAATCTATGAATGCAACATATCTGTTCTTCAAAACTTAAACGATATTTGATATCTAAACATATTTCATAAATAACATTTGTCGTAATCTTCTACTGGTTGCTGACAGCACTGCTCAACTAAATGATAGCATATCTTCGAAATTAAATCAAAAAATCCGCCCAACGTGGGGCTCGAACCCACGACCCCGAGATTAAGAGTCTCGTGCTCTACCGACTGAGCTAGCCGGGCATACCGCAAGATGATTTTACAATCTACTGATAAAACATATTCGATAGAAATGGCTTGTTTCAATTTTTACATTAACCAGTGTATGATTTTTCATTTATTTACATATAAATAGAAAATAAAAATAATTTTTGTGACGTTTAACGATTTTCACAACTTAAGATACCATAGAGTTACAGAGTTGCATAATCAAACAGTGATTAAGTCATAGTTGTTTTTTGTTTTATTTAAATAAATCGAAATATTAATGCCCGTTTTCTTTTTTTATGATAGAAAAATATGTTTTGTTGCTGTAACTAATTTGTTACAAATCAAATAACAATATCAACATCCAAAACTGGTTCGATTAGTTCTATTATATTAACTTTAATTTGAAATTTCTACTAGATAGTGCTATTTTAAATAAATATAATCATAGTATTAAGGTATGGTAATCATAGTAAGCTAAAAAAAAAAAAAAGTAAGTAAAAAGAATCTTTTTGAAGTTTAGTTACTTAAAATGGATATTAATTTCTTTAAAAGCATACGAAAAAATGTTTACAAGTAAAATCAATCTATAAAATAATTATTCAGTTTGTTTAGAATAAGATTCTAATTGAATGATTAAATGATTAAAATATGATTGATTAAATGATTAAAATATGAATGATTAAATTATAATAGTTTGGTATTTAATTTGTAAGCTTAAGTTTACCAAATTACTCATTATGTATTCTAGTCCAGTTTATAACTTTTAAGATTTAAAACATTTTCATTTTTACTCTTATCCTTTATTTTTAATTTAATATTAAAATCAGAATTCAATAATTTAAAAAAGAAAGTTTCTTAAAGTTTTATTTCACTTTACCATCAGCAACGGAGATAAAATATAAATTCGTTTAAAATCGTAATTACTTCATGTTTCCACATTTTACGTTGCAGGAATCACAAATTATATGTTTTTAAAAGTAAAATTTGTGTAAAAAGAATAAATAGAAACACCCTAGTAAGAGTGAAACTTTCCAGATAAGTCCTTAGATACTCTATAAACATTAGAATTTGGAAAACTTTCCCAAAATATTAGCTCCATATAAACGAATTGAGAGCGAGCGGGTAACTGATTCTTATTAGAACACTTTCAGTCGTGGTCCGCGTGGCCTAACGGATAAGGCGTCTGACTTCGAATCAGAAGATTGCAGGTTCGAATCCTGTCGCGGACGATTCGCAACTTTTTTGAAACTTTTAAGTGTCTCAAGCATTTTAAGTTTTTTGATGCGATACTTTCAATTAAAAAAATGCACAATATATAATACTACGATTTAAAATATTTTTATAAAGAAAAAATATAAATCAAGTATATTTGAGCTATTTTTTTGGGCAGAGAATTTATTTCTGAATTATTATCCAAAACATGTAAATAATTAGCAATTTCCGTTATTTTAATTTCGTAGAAATTATTTTTCTAAATTGTAGATGTCTGAATTATTAAGTATTAAATTAAAAATAAAAAATGCTTTTATATTTCGAATCTGTCTTTAAACATATATTTAAATAATAAAATTCATATTATATTAATTCAACTTATTTTTTGTCTTCAAATATATGTACGACTAATTTTTTTATTTATTTCAATTTAATCACATACTTTGTGTCAGTAATACAATATATAAAATACAATATTGATTATATTAGTAGATAAGACTTATATAACAATAAAATTATTATTATGTTTCAAATATTGCTTTATTATTAGATTCCAGGTTCAAATTCTACTGCAGACGATTTATAATTTTTTCTTTAAACTTTAACACTTCTCGAGCGTATTAATTTTTTTATTCGATATTTTTCGTTCGAAAATTCTCAGAATATAATAAATTGTTTACACGCGGAATGAATAATAGTAATTGAGTAATATTTTGGATTAAAAATTATTTATAGCTTCTAACCATAATAAAATTTTAAACTTCCGAAAATAAAATAATTTTAATGTTTTTTTGAATGTTTCTTTTAGAAGCATTGGATTTTAAATGCAAATTTTTCGAACGAAAATGCTATTTTTAAAAACTAAATTTTCTCATGTAAATTTTTCATAACTTTTCTAGTGTATTTTTTATGCGTATGATGAATATTGTAACATTCTCTTAAATAAATAAATTTTTAGTAAATCTCGCTACAAAAGAGCTAAAATTAAAAAAAAATCTTAAAAAATCATTTTAGAAAACTATTATAAAATTTTATAAAATTTTACATTTATAAAACTTTAACTTAAAACACTAAATGCCTTAAATGTCCAATAGTAAACACATGTCTTTTAAAAAAGTTTTTTTTTTTTTTTTTTTTTTTTTTGAGAAATTATAAATCAGGTATCATTTACAATATAAACGCGGTAAAACAGTTAATAGATACTTATTTGAATATTTGCTTTTATTTTTATTTTATTTTTTATCAATTATAATTACTATTATTTTATTAAGCTGAAATTTACGGCACATTCCATTAACAATTTTTTTTTCAAGGAAAAGGTAAACTTCTTATTCAGTGCATATGAATGACAAAATTCTCCTTATATTATTTTGTAGATTTTCCTCTTATCAGATTTAAGTATATTTGTACAACTAAGTATCAAATTAGTGAAAACAAGTTGCACTGACTTCTAAACATTCCATCAAACATATTTTCAAATAGCTGACTATTAGTAGATACGCCTTATATAACAATAAAATTATTATTATGTTTCAAATATTGCTTTATTATTATATTCCAGGTTCTAATCCTACTGCAGATGATTTATAATTTTTTTTTTTAACTTTAACTCTTCTCGAACGTATTAATTTTTTTATTCGATATTTGTCGTTCGAAAATTCTCAGAATATAATAAATTGTTTACACGCGGAATGAACAATAGTAATTGAGTAATATTTTGGATTAAAAATTATTTATAGCTTCTAACCATAATAAAATTTTAAACTTCAGAAAAAAAATAATTTTAATGTTTTTTTGAATGTTTCTTTTAGAAGCAATGGATTTTAAATGAAAATTTTTGGAACGAAAATGCTATTTTTAAAAACTAAATTTTCTCATGTAAATTTTTCATAACTTTTCTAGTGTATTTTTTATGCGTATGATGAATATTGTCACATTCTCTTAAAAAAATAAATTAATTAATAAATTTTTAGAAAATCTCACTACAAAAGAGCTAAAATTTAAAAAAAAACTTAAAAAATCATTTTAGAAAATTACTACAAAATTTAACGAAATTTTATAAAATTTTACATTTATAAAATTTTAACTTAAAACATTAAATATCTGAAATGTCGAATAGTAAACACTTGTGTTTTAAAAAGAAACACTTGTGTTTTAAAAAGTTTATTTATTTTTTTTTATAAGAAATCATAAATCAAGTATCAGTTACAATATAAACGAGGTAAAACGGTTAATAGATACTTCTTTGAATTTTCACTTTTATTTTTATTTTTTATTAATTATTATTACTATTATTTTATTAAGCAGAAATTTACGGCACATTCCAATTTTTAATTTATTTTTCAAGGTAAAGATAAACTTCTTTTTCAATGCATATGAATGACAAAATTCTCTTTATATTATTTTGTAGATATTCCTATTATCAGATTTAAGTATATTTTTAGTTACACTGACTTCTAAACATTCCTTCAAACATATTTTCAAATAACTGACTATTTGTAGATAAGCCTTATATAACAATAAAATTATTATTATGTTTCAAATATTGCTTTATTATTAGATTCCAGGCTCAAATTCTACTGCAGACGATTTATAATTTTTTTTAAACTTTAACTCACCTCGAATGTTTTTTTAATTCAATATTTTTCGTTCGAAAATTCTCAGAACATAACAAATCGTTTACACGCCGAATGAACAATAGTAATTGAGTAATACTTTGGATTAAAAATTATTTATAGCTTTGAACCATAATAAAATTTTAAACTTCCGAAAAAAATAATTCTAATGTTTTTTAATATGTTTCTTTTTGAAGCATTGGCGTTTTAAATAAAAATTTTTACAACGAAAATGCTATTTTTAAAAACTAAATTTTCTCATGTAAATTTTTCATAACTTTTCTAGAGTACTTTTTTATGCGTATGATGCATATTGTCACATTCTCTTAAAAAATAAATAAATAAAGGAATAAATTTTTAACTTAAAACACTAAATATCTTAAATGTCCAATAAATAGTAAACACTTATATTTTAAAAGTAATTTTTTTTTTTTTAAATCATAAATTAGGTATCAGTCACAATATAAACGCGGTAAAACGGCTAATAGACACTTATTCAAATTTTCGCTTTTATTTTTATTTTATTTTTTATTTTTATTAATTATTATTACTATTATTTTATTAACCAGAAATTTACGGCACATTCCATTTTTTAATTTATTTTTCAAGGTAAAGATAAACTTCTTTTTCAATGCATATGAATGACAAAATTCTCCTTATATTATTTTGTAGATATTTCTCTTATCAGATTTAAGTATATTTGTACAACTAAGTATCAAATTAGTAAAAACAAGTTACACTGACTACTAAACATTCCTTAAAACATATTTTCAAATAACTGAATTCGCATTACATTAATTTAATTCAGTTTTTTTAAATAAAAATATCCTTAATTATTCTTTTAGGTATTTAAAATATTTAAAGTCAGAATATGTGAAATATTTATCGGTTTATATTTAAAAGTTTATCACGGGTGAATGTATTCGTAATATGTATTTTAAATAATAAATTTATAGTTATAAAATAATAATTAAACTTGCCTTCACAATATCTAAAAGTTATACTTTAAAATATTGCAAATTACATTAAAGATTTTTGTAACATAATTTATATATTCTTTGGCATAAAAGTTTTGATCCTCAAGAAAAAATATTCATTTCTAGGAAAATATATCTTAATAATTTGTTAAAGGAAGTAAATAAAAGGTATGAAGAAACCCAAAAATAAATAAATAATATATGCCGCAGTATAGAGTAAACATTTAAATTCCTTTTTAAATTTCAGATAATTATGAGACATGAATACTAAATAGTTCAATTTTATGAATCTTTAAAATGTTCCTAGAATGCACGCATAAGGAATTATCGTTTGCAATAAAAATTTTATTGATTATTCTTTTTAAAATACGTGGCATTCGTAAGAATAATAAATGTAGTAGGAAAATACTTGTTTCTATTTACGCATTTTATAATGAATTTTGTATTGGTGATGCTTATTTAGGAACTATAGGAAATATATTTTCGGAATTTGTTAAATCTAATCGCTATTTAAAAGCATCTAAAATAATCAAAGATCTTGTTTCTTAATTCATGTCTAAATTCACTGAGAGACTGCGGCTACCCCGAAATTCAAATATGAAACATCTGTCTTCTTTTTAATTTTCAAATGATGTTTGTATTTTGCAGTGGCGTGCGGTAGGTTTTTATGCAGGGTGTGCAACAGAGAACATGGATTTTCAAATAAATTTTTAATTATTGAGACATCTGAGTTCTCCATTCTGAAACGGGTTATATATTATGAATATAAATTTAAAGAATACAGTAAATAAAATATTTACCTACAAGTAGTCGAGTTATAACTATAAAAACAGCTAAACTTATGAGAATTGTACTAGCACTGAAGCAAAAATCATGTCTTTTGTTGTATGGTGTCATATCGGCTTCGAAAAAGCAGCTTCCACGACAAACTTATATGTTTAGCAAACGTAGCACCACATGGCGCCCGCCGCTGCGGTGCCTCATCCGGATGCTCATTGGTGCAGACAAACCGAACGTCAATTTCACGTGCAAAGGATTTCACTGCACGCTGGCACAATAGATCGAACTGTTTCTTGTTCGGTCAGTGGATTAAGTTATATTTATTGTTTTTAACATTTGGAAATCATATATTGTGCAAAAAACATCTTGACAATTTTTAAAAACAAAACCAGGGATATGGTGTTACAGATATAACTTATATACTGTTTGTAAGACACAATGAATGGTAAAATTTGGACTGTTCTGTTAAAATTCGTTTCTTTAAAACAAAACAACATTGTTTTTCAGCTAATTATTTCAATAAATATAATGCATAACCGAAATTAATTTACCACACTAAAACATTTCACTTTATATTGATGAAATACTTCTTTTATATTTCCATGAACACAAAATCATACAATATATAAATTTTAACATTAACCGTCTGCAAAATCGTATGGCGAGTTAATCAGTTAAAAAACCAAAAGCGCTTCAGCACGTAAGTCCCCGCTCTAATACAAAGCTTAATAAACCGTACCTTCGGATGATTCTGAATGCCAAGTGCGGGAAAAATAGCTGCACTTGCCTCAGTGCCATAGTATGCTGTTCTTCTCCAGTAGCCCATACATATAAAGCATGATTTTCAATTAAGTGCGCAGTGCGTACACATCAGAACTTCCTATGTTCGTTTGTGCTCTACGTGGTGCAGCACGTAGTACCGCACGCACTGTGGATATACAAGCAAGCAAATCAACATAATATTTGAATATATTATAAATAATATTTATTATATACCATATACAGATAGGTAAACATAGGTGCAGAAAATTATTGTTCTTCATAATTTTGCCAGGGTGTGCAGTGCACACCCTGCACATATGGACCGCAAGCCACTGATATTTTGATACATACCGAAGGAATTACATCAAACACACACACACACAGATATATATATATATGTATATATATATATATATATATATATATATATATATATATATATATATATATATATATGATGACCGTAGCAGTCACATTACTTATCCCACGGAATGTAGTAGTGTAATTGGGGGTCCTCTATGAAACAGGCGGAGAGTGGCATGCAGAGGCACCAACAATGCCAACAGCTTCGACTAAATTCGTTTATTCCTGTTTCACATGATTACCATGAAAACACACAACAACGAAGAACTCGAACAGCCAGAATCACAACGAACAGCCATTCGAACCTTGGTACTCGCCTATTTAAAACATTTCAAAACCGGAATCGACTTCATGATCGATGTCACGAGACAGCCAATCATGCCGCATAGAAAGTTCTCGCGAATTCTAAAAACCCAAACCACTGACAAAGCGCCGGGTGCAAATCCCAAAAGCAGAAAAACTCCGCTATTTTAAAAGAACTGACATATAGAATTTTGAAACCAAAACCGAAATATTTTAAGCAACGAGCCCCATTATTACATATATATGTAATAAGGCTTTTTGCCTCATTACAAAGTGGGGTTCAGGGCGGTTATCACCACCTCAGTCGTAGAACCTCACAATGGAGGACGCAATGAGGACACTCGAAAATTCAATCTAACTTCGTTCATTCATTGACATATCAAAGCATCATCATGAAACCTTATACGAAACTCTATATGAAAACTCCCTGGAAAAACTCTGCCGAAAATGTATCGAAAAACAGTGATAGAACTCTACACATTTGATTAAATAGTCATTTGTGCCGACTAATCAACTATTACTTGAAGTCCACGTGGGTGATGTAAACCAAGTGTTAGAAATCTATTTTTAGATATGTAATTGGAATGATTTCTCCTAGCAAACATTCGTGAATAATCGCTACGATTCCACGAGAAGAATTACTAGGAAAATATAATCTTAAACTGAAAGTAATATATATCATTACACACACACACAACACATACATAATTATGAACTAACTCAATATATGTATATATATATATATATATATATATATATATATATGTGTGTGTGTGTGTGTGTGTGTGTGTGTGTGTGTGTGTGTGTGTGTGTGTAATCCAGGAATTGTACAACTTCTGGACACATTTGAAATTATAGTCCCCATTATTTTTAATTGCCCGGGCTATAGGCCAAGAAGAAGCCTAATGAGCTATCAGTAATAACGTAAGATGCAGTCTGGCCACATTGAAGAGTGTCCTCAAGTCTAGACAATCAAGAATAGTCAAGAATATACACTCAAGTCTAAGTATAAACGAAATTTTATTTAAGAGCTGCTAGAAAAGGACATCTTCACTAGTCAGCGGCAGACAAGAGAAAGACACAAAAATCCCTTTGCTCGAACAGAGGTGTACCCAAGAGAGAAGACAGATAGAATTTTCCCAAGGGACAAAAAAATGTCAGCAACACTCCTTAGTCGAGGACAGTCCTTTGATTAAGACATATTGAGGCTGGGAAAAAGACTTTAAGGAATTAGAATGGAAGAGAGGAGGTTTTTAAGGAAAAATTAAAGTGAAATAATTTTGATATATTACATATATATATTAATATATATATATATATATATATATATATATATATATATATATATATATATATATATATATATATATATATATATATATATATATATATATACATATAACTAATCTCCCCGGTTCTACTGATCAACTGTTGGGGTCATGGCCTACTGTACCAATCTCGGTTTTCGAGACCAGGGGTACTGGGGAACGAAGCATATGTCCCGGTTATGTGGTTAACCTTACGTGGAGCTCCCAGTGTTTAGTCCCCAAGCACGCTTGGTCCTCAGTTTGTTCATCAAGTGAAAGTATGAAAGGCTGAGTTAACCTTTCCCAGCCCGAATATTGACAATTGTTCAGAGGATCGAGCCTCGGACTTGTGTCTTGGGGTCTCGATGCTCTATCCCTATGTCAATGGGCTTTATATGTGTGCTTGTATATATACATACATACATACATATATATATATATATATATATATATATATATATATATATATATATATATATATATTATATATACATATAAGTACACAAACACACACACACACATGCAGTGAAACCTCGATATTCGCCATTTTAATATACTGCCACATAACTGCATTAACAAATCTGCTTTATAGGATTTACACTGCTATAAATCCATTAAAGTGCCAACTCGTTATAAAGCCACTTTGTCGGTAACCTGTTTTCAATAAAATTTTATCGTCATTGATATTGATTAACTGACTCCATTTAATTTTCAAGCTAATAATTTTAGAGAACGTGAATTGCTTATTTATTAAAATATGTGGTGGAAAATTGTATGGTGACTCTTGTTCTGTTTCTGATAAGTATTGTGGAGCCAAGGAGTAGCTTGAAACATTTATGTTAAAAATGTATAAAAATTACTCATGATGAATGAAGATTTCATGAATTTTTAATTTCATTGAATTTCATGATTCAAATAAAATGTGTTCAACCGAGATTTAAGTTTTAATTGACCGGACACTTGCTACGTTACAGTATTTTATCTATAAGGTAGAAAAATAAAAGGAAGTACGCAAATAAACCATTAAATAATAAAATTGTAAGTCTGGCATACGAACATAGGTTGATAATGACGTAGAATCAAGGCGGGCCTTAGGCGATAGGCAAAGTACGCAACTGCCTATGGTGACAAACTTTAACAGGAGCAAAAATTTTGTTTTTAAATAAATCGGGTTTCTATTAACCTGAAATTGCATTGTATTTTTGATTCAGAGAGTCATTTTTATGGGTAGCAAACTTCTTTTACTATTTTGTTTTTGTTTTGAAAAATGTCAACGTTTCTATTTAAATTTTGAGTCAGTAGTTCTTGGATTTGCCTGCGTTGACAAAAAACAATAGAGTCTGTCCTGCATATAACTGTAAAATTTTTTTAAAGAAGAAAACTATTAACTTTTAAATAGAAAGAATTCTCCTGATGAAACAGCTTTTCTTTAGAAAATGTGCTCTCTCAATAACTTAATAATGAATAAAAAGTCATTGATTAAAAAAAGTTATAATGAATTTGTCTACGGTGGCAAAAACACTAGAGCTGGCCCTGTATATAACAGTAAATTTTCTTTAAAGAAGAAAACTATCAACTTTTAAATAGAAAGAATTCTCCTGATGAAACAGCTTTTCAGGAGAAAATGTGCCCTCTCAATAACTTAATAATGAATAAAAAGTCATTGATTAAAAAAATTTTAATGAATTTGTCTACGGTGGCAAAAACACTAGAGATGGCCCTGTATATAACAGTAAATTTTCTTTAAAGAAGAAAACTATCAACTTTTAAATAGAAAGAATTCTCCTGATGAAACAGCTTTTCAGACGAAAATGAATTCTCTCAATAAGTTAATAATGAATAAAAAGTCATTGATTAAAAAAAAATTTAATGAATTTGTCTACAGTGGCAAAAACACTAGAGCTGGCCCTGTATATAACAGTAAATTTTCTTTAAAGAGGAAAACTATCAACTTTTAAATAGAAAGAATTCTCCTGGTGAAACAGCTTTTCAGACGAAAATGTGTTCTCTCAATAAGTTAATAATGAATAAAAAGTCATTGATTTTAAAAAAAATTTAATGAATTTGTCTACGGTGGCAAAAACACTAGAGCTGGCCCTGTATATAACAGTAAATTTTCTTTAAAGAGGAAAACTATCAACTTTTAAATAGAAAGAATTCTCCTGATGAAACAGCTTTTCAGACGAAAATGTGTTCTCTCAACAAGTTAATAATGAATAAAAAGTCATTGATTTAAAAAAAATTTTAATGAATTTGTCTACAGTGGCAAAAACACTAGAGCTGGCCCTGTATATAACAGTAAATTTTCTTTAAAGAAGAAAACTATCAACTTTTAAATAGAAAGAATTCTCCTGATGAAACAGCTTTTCAGGAGAAAATGTGCCCTCTCAATAACTTAATAATGAATAAAAAGTCATTGATTAAAAAAATTTTAATGAATTTGTCTACGGTGGCCAAAAACACTAGAGCTGGCCCTGTATATAACAGTAAATTTTCTTTAAAGAAGAAAACTATCAACTTTTAAATAGAAAGAATTCTCCTGATGAAACAGCTTTTCAGACGAAAATGTGTTCTCTCAATAAGTTAATAATGAATAAAAAGTTATTGATTAAAAAAAAATTTAATGAATTTGTCTACAGTGGCAAAAACACTAGAGCTGGCCCTGTATATAACAGTAAATTTTCTTTAAAGAGGAAAACTATCAACTTTTAAATAGAAAGAATTCTCCTGATAAAACAGCTTTTCTGCAGAAAATATGCTTTCACAATAACTTACTAATGAGTAAAGTCATTGATTATAAAAAAAAAAAAAATTATAATCTATTTGCCTACGGTGGCAAAAGCACTAGAGGCAGCCCTGAATATAACAGTAAATTTTCTTTAAAGAGGAAAACTATCAACTTTTAAATAGAAAGAATTCTCCTGATGAAACAGCTTTTCTGGAGAAAATATGCTTTCACAATAGCTTAATAACGAATAAATGTCATTGATTATAAAAAAAAATTATAATCAATTTGGCTACGGTGGCAAAAACACCAGAGCCGGCCTTGGATATATCAGTAAATTTTCTTTAAAGAAGAAAGCTATCAACTTTTAAATAGAAAGAATTATCCTGGTGAAATAGCTTTTCTGGAGAAAATATGCTCTCACAATAACTTAATAACGAATAAATGTCATAGACTAAAAAAAAAATTTATAATCAATTTGGCTACGGTGGCAAAAGCACTAGAGGCGGCTCTGAAAATAACAGTAAATTTTCTTTAAAGAGGAAAACTATCATCTTTTAAATAGGAAGAATTCTCCTGATGAAACAGCTATTCTGGGGAAAATATGCTCTCACAATAATTTAATAACGAATAAATGTCATTGATTAAAAAAAATTATAATCAATTTGGCTACGGTGGCAAAAGTACTAGTGCCGGCCCTGTATATAACAGTAAATTTTCTTTAAAGAAGAAAACAATCAACTTTTAAATAGAAATAATTTTGCTGATGAAACAGCTTTTCTGGAGAAAATATGCTACTAGTGCCGGCTAGTACTAGTGCAGGCTCTGTATATAACAGTAAATTTTCTTTATAGAAGAAAATTATTAACTTTTAAATAGAAAGAATTCTCCTTACGAAACAGCTTTTCTGCAGAAAATATGCTATCAGAATAACTTAATGAAAAAAATCGATTATAAAAAAAATGCTGCAAAAAGCTGCTGTAAAACGCCACTCTGCTGGCCATTACCGAGAATCGAATAGAAAGATGAAAAACTCGACGAAATTAATACCATGTTTTTAGTAGCTATCTTCGAGAGCATATCATCTTCGAAATTTTGCTGCCGTTGGCTAGTTAACCTATTTTGAAATCCTCCACTGACAAATTGTGTAAAAAAAATAACCGTTACCAGGAAATATTTTTTAAAATATTAATTCCATGTTGTGTCTTATCTTTTACATCTATGTAGAAATATTCCTTGAATCGGAGATTATACATGATTACATGTTCGATACATGATATCGGACAAACCACGAAGTTATTTTTCGATAAAAAAAATTTTGTTTATGCAGAATTCTAATTTCGGAAAATACTCGACGAAATTAAATTTAAAGGTATTATTGTAAAGTAATTGTAATGTAATGTAAAACCATTAATCTATTGTAATGTAAAACCATTGTTATGTAAAACCATTGTTAATCCCATTGATTTAAAATAAAACAAACTTTTACATTTACTTGTTGAGCCACAATAAACTTCTGGAAGAGCCACATACAGCTCGCGAGCCACCTTTCTCGTGTTACTTCAATAGTCTAGCTGTATAGGCTTCTCCTTGCCCAGCAAGCCCAGGTTAATAAATATGATAGGGGCTTAGTTTGATGTGACCAGCTGTTTTATTTTCGCCTTGTTTTATATATATATATATATATATATATATATATATATATATATATATATATATATATATATATATGTGAGTGTGTGTGCATAGGGAGAGAGAGTGGGATTTTATAGGTATTTGATTTGGAAAGTTAGGGTCTGCTGTTTTTCTACACAAGGTCTAATGATACTGCTGAAAAGCGATTTTGAACCGTTACGAACATTCATGTCAGCAGGGTATTTTGAACCAATGAACTCCTGTACCAAAGAACAACGATCGTTTGGCATATATATGTAAAAATTATTTCCTCTAGTTACAATAATTATGTAACTGCTGGACATTATATCCCCAATTATTTTTACTTGCCCGGGATATTGGGCAAGGAGAATCAGCTATCAGTAATAACGATACAGTAGGGCCGATGAAAGAGACCGGCACAAGTCTAATTAAAACTTTATTTTAGAGCTGCTTAAACGGACATCTTTACTAGTCAACGACAGACAAAAGAAAGACACAAAAATCACTCTGCTCGAACAGAGGTGCACCCAAGCGCGAAGATAGAAAGAATTTTTCCAGGGGACAAGAAACTTACTCAGTGTATTTCAGAGTTAAGATCAGAAAAACCTGGAGCCATTTGCCGGTGACAGCTAGACAGCTAGTGTTGAATAGACAGAAAATTTACATCTATAGCAGTGGTGGGCAAATACTTTTAAGCTAAAATGAAATTTTCAAAATGTCTCCCGGGCCGGATGACTACACTGCGTACGTACGCGAATGTTTTGGGTGGAGTTTTTTCCCTGCCCAAGAAATTGTTTTGACAAAAACACTATAAGTATCATTTGGACAGAGAAATTTGACAGTTAATAAAAGATAATAGTAATATAAATTGTCTTACTTAGGTGTATATGCGAACAATTTTTGCCCAGTAAAATATGTCACGTAATTTTTATAGAAATATGATTCACTATATTAAATTAATGGTCATTAAATAAATCAGTTAATGATAGATTTTATTTTGATATTTATTTATATCTTAACGATACAAATTATTTTATTTTGATCATAGTTATTACATTTTTATATTTATATTACATTTTGTAGATATA
>CM063504.1:69514025-69516525 GCA_032207245.1 Pardosa pseudoannulata
AAAATTCTATTAATCATTATTTATTTCCGTGTTTAATTTTTTTTTTTAGAAAATACAAATCGTTTGGATTTCACTTAGTTTAAACTATTATTAGATAGGTTCTCATTTAAAGCACAGAAAATGCTTTCTTTACGTGCAAAGTTTTATTAGACTCCGTTGGCAATAGATGGTTTCGATTCTAAGAAAAGTGTTTTCCGTGACTGAAATTGATCCACGCAACCTTTCTCTTTACGAATTCTTTACTCCGTTTATTAGTCTTTCTGTTTCTCTTCTTTTTCTTTACTACTTTTTTTTCCTTTACATTTCATCCTTCCCAGAAAAAACCCAGAGTATAGGGGTATAATATGGGGACATTCTTTTCAGAAGGTAAAGTACCATTTTTTACTTCCTTGTGCAAAGAAAAGTAAAGTAAGTATTATGATCAAGAAAAAAATTCTGTTCTCAGATTTCAACGAAAATGCTAATGTTGACCGTGCCCTTATCAATTTTGACAAGTTGGAGTGTTAAGTATATATGCATGTGATATGAAAATTTTACTCTTCTACTAAAAAGGTAAAGAAAAACCCAATTTTATACACACACACACATACATATATATGTATTTATATATATAATATATATGTATATATATATGTATATATATATATATATATGTATATATATATATATATGTATATATATGTATATATATATATATATATATATATATATGTATGTTTATGTATATATATATGTATTTATATATATGTATGTTTATGTATATGTATATATTTATATATATGTATGTTTATGTATATGTATGTATATATATATATAAATTATATATATGTATATATATATATATGTATATATATATATATATATATATATATATATATATATATACATATATATATACATAATATATAAGTATATATACTGTCTTTTACAATTTACTCACTTATATTTTATAGTATTTAATCACATATTTAATTTGTTGGGGATAGACTTGGCAAGAATCTACTAATTACCCCCATAGAAAAATTTTAATCAATGAAAAACTTTCAAAGGCTCTAATCAGGGTGGCATTTGAACACCTTCCGTCAAGGCCAAGTTCAAATAGTCGAATGATTGATTGCATGTTGCAAACACTCAAGAGTGATAGAAGCAAAAAGTCGAAATCACTAATTTTCAAGAACAACTGGCTTAGAAGCTTAAATGAGCCTCTGTAGCTTAGTAGACAAAGGCAGCGATCTCGTAACTAGTGGGTTATGAGATCGAGACCCAGTAGATTAAAGATGAGCCAAGAATATTCATTAAAGGCAGCTGGAGCAAGTAAAATAAGTTCGTGGTCACAATATCATCCAAGTTCCCAAATGGCAGTCTTAGTAGACAAAGGCAGCGATCTCGTAACCACCGGGTAGTCAGATCGAGACTAGAGCAGACTAAAGTTGAATCACGAGTGTTCATTAATGGCAGCTGGGGAACGTAAAATATGTGGTCACAATGTCTTCCAAGTTCCTAAATGGCAGTCCAAGCCTGGGGGTATGAGGCTTGATCCCTGCTCCTAAATTACGAGGCAGACTTTGAATAAAGTCTTTCTTTGAAGAGTCTAGCGGTACTCTTCAAAACGAAAGTTCACTTTTCCTTAATTAAAGTAGCCTTTGGCTCGCGTGCTTGGATTGTCCAAATGGGGTTAGTAACATAATTCATAAGGTTTTTGTGAGACGGTTTTAAAGAGTATAGAAAAAAATGCAGGTCAGTGATTTCGTGTACTGTAACTTAAGTTACTACACTCTCAAAACTCGAAGCTTGGCTTGCGTTATGGAGTGAGATTAGACATAATGAATAATTTAGTCACTATTGATATAATTTAGTCACTATTGATATAATTTAGTCACTATTGAGATAATTTTTAACGTTACACGCACACATACACATGTCGTATCCAGTGGTAGGCGAGTGGAAGAAGCAGTCTTTCTTGTTAAATAATAACTTTATTCAAAGCATAGTTTTCTTTTTAGGCGTCACTTGCGCCACTTTCATTATTTCTTGGCGGAGCCATGAGTGGATGCTGCTGACAGCTCGACGTCTTCAATCCAACTAACTGTTATCGCTTTGTTTGCTCATCAAATTCAGATGAATATCCTGTCTCTTGACCGAATTATGCTAAAACATTAGGCGAGCGTAGTTTTTTGTTTGTTTGTTTGGTTTGGTTTGGAGCGCTATGGTCTACTTTTTGCAACACGAGGGCTAATGAGACCGGGACCTACTGCTTAAAGGCGATTCCGAACGGCTACGAACATCCATGCCACTGTGGGATTCGAACCCACGTACTCCGGTTCCGATGGTCAGCACCCTAACCATTCGGCCATCGTTCGGCTCATTTTTTTTTTGTTATTACTAAAAAGCTCCCTTTTAAATCGTTTACAACTCCCCCCCCCCTTTTTAGACCTGACATATATATATATATATATATATATATATATATATATATATATATATATATATATATATATAT
>CM063504.1:69526525-69559025 GCA_032207245.1 Pardosa pseudoannulata
TGGTAAAGCACTTCCCATCCCCATCAATCGAACATATCAGTCACAGCTTGCGCTCTATGTAGACGGGCATTGTCATGCAGAATGATAGGGGTGTTCTGCAGAAAGTGCAGAATTTTTCTCTTGTTATGGTGTTCCTTCAGAATATACAGCAGTTGTAAGAGCAAATCTTGTCTTTCTGACCAGCTCACGAATCATTTGGCATCGATCACTGTCCATTAGTGCGGCAACAGCTTGCACAGAAGTTGATAGTTCGAATGCACCGGTCTATTGACACAAGAATCTCTGGAACAGTTCTGAAGCGAATGCCACGAAGTAGTTCCTTCATCTTAGGAATTAAGTCAAAGTCACATGGGCTTGGACCTGGAGAGCAAGATTGATGGTAAAGCCCTAGATGACACTGTCTTGTTGTATGACTTCTGGCACATTGAATTTTTATCCAACTTCGTTGCTCTTGTTTTGAAAACACCCTGACAACATGTTAGACCGCAAGCTAATACAAGGATCATTTCTTCGCTTCACTCCGCCTGCGCATGGCATAGGAAGGAAAATTCTTTTTGCTGAGAGGTATGGTAGATATGTAGCTCACGTGTGGTATACGCGATATTCTTTGGTTTTGTTATGTAGTGTTTTTACAACACTGCTTCCACTATTAAATTTCCAACCCTTGTATAAAGACAGGCGAGGACGAAATCTGTTTCTTGGCTTTTTGGTTCTTCTTTTCTCCTCTTCCTTGTCCCAAGTTCCGATGAAATTGTTGTATTCAGCCCGTCGCTGTTTAAGCAATATGAAATGCTTGAGCTAATTACGGATATATCTACGTTTGTCCCTTAATGAATCTCAAGGATCTGATTGATATTTAACACCATGACTCTGTGCATACCTAAGGTACTGTGTATTACTATTTTTTAAGTTGTATTATGTTATGTAAAGAAGAGCCTCGTCTGTGAAAGTTTTCTTGATTTATTTGTTATTTAAGTTTATTATTTTACTTTTTCACTTACATATTTATTCTTGTTAAATAAATATTTATCTCACTTTAAAAACGTATGTATTATATTTCTACAATACATGATGGCATGTGGTTGTACTTTCGTCATTATAATTGTACTAAATTTTACGGGTTAATAAGTCAAATCTACTACACAACCCACTCATGAGTTTGCAATAGCATATTATAGCCCAACAACTACTTCCTATTACCATCAATAATTCATCATAAAACTACACATGGAGTCCAGGAAGAACATAACCTCTATGGTTTTATTAATATTTTTAACATTTTTAACAATGATTATTCTCTGAATGACGCCATCAGAATATCCCTGGAGGATTTTGCTCTAATACACACTAACCGTTCTCTGAAATATCTCATTTAGATATTAATTTACAATCCAATTTCCTTCAAATAAGATATTTCGCAATTAAATATATATTTATGCTATAACACGTTAATCATATATTTCATATTTCCAAATTGTTTAACTAAGCAATTCATATTAATTTTGAATTTATTTTCAATTAAATTTTGCTATACAATGCATGTTCTATGATTAATATTCAATGAAAAGGTTTTTTTGTGTATAAGTACAAAGTAAATGCAGCAAAAACATTTTTTAACAAGGCAAAAGAATATTCTTTTTTAATTATATGAAACAAGCTCTCAAAATGCATCTTTAGTTAGCCAAGTTCTTGGTAAGCGTACTCAAAATTTGTCATTAGATAAGTATGCATTCGTACTTGAAATTCAGAGACAGTCCCCAAATTTACATTTTTTTTTATTTATCCCGAATAAACATTCTGGAGGACGTGATAAGTCGTCAAATTTTAAAGATTTGTTCTACTGAACCTAGTAAACCATTCAAATGGAGTGATTTTTAGTGAATCGATATAATGAATCCTTTTTCTTTTTAAGATGCAGTTTAATCTTGCTTAAATTACTGATTTGAGCAAGAATTTTTGAACAGGTATCGCTCGAGGGAAATTGGAGATAGGGTGATCATTATATTGTTCCTATTTATTCTATACTACTGTGGAGTTCCAGACGCATGCCTCGAAGTATAATGCCGGCGAGGAAATCAGCTAATGCCCTGCATTTATTCTCTGGCAGGTGGGACCTCGGTAATAATGGAGGGGATGTTCCATTGTCTAGGGTTGTGACACTATAACATAATAACGATCACGCCCCTGATAGCTGGCTGATAAAAATTAATATCGAGGCATATCGATAGCCTTCCTAACCACCCCAGTCTATGAGGGCCCCGGAAAATGAGTGAGGTCTTATTGTACCTACGTCACTTTGGGTAGCTTTTAAAAAGGGAGCGAACCTGATCTCAGGGCTTCTTTTTTTTTGGGGGGGGGATGGAAGAAGGTTTCTCTTCCTTTGCGGCCAAGTTCTCTGAACAGTGATCAACTTCATCTCGTTTGAAAAGAAGCGAAGCAGTCTACAAGACTTATTTTCCTTTTGGCGGACTTGGGCTGTGAGCCAAGTCTTGATTATAGACTGTTAGAGTCTAAGGAGAGAAGGTTTCTCTTCCTTTTGCGGCCAAGTTGCCTGAACAGCGATCAACTTCAACCGTTCGAGAAGCAGAGACAGCAGTCTACGCCTGTTATCGACATCAGAGGATTTCCTTTCGGTGGATCTTTGTATATAGCCTGTGTATATATCCATTTATCTAAGATCCTTCAATAAAAGGAATTTTAGTGTACTGGTTGTCTGAGTGGTCTCCCTAATCACCTGTGCACTTCGGTCTAGGTGATCCCTAGTTAATTCGTTACACTACTAACAAAATATATTTTAAATAGAAACGGTTTTTATTCATAAGGAATTTTACATTTAAGAATTTTCGTTTACATATTATTGTAATTTAAATGAGCTATTTTTATTATAATAAGTTCAAGTTTGAGTTACAATATAAAGAAACAGTATAAAGGGGTTTTTCTTTTGTAATAAGGAAGCCCGCGTCGTGTTCCGTACCTCCTCGCCTACTTTTACAAGTGCAAATACTGTGGTTCGTTTTAAGAAAACAGTCTCACGGACAAGAAATTGCAGCGATTAACATTAAAAAAAGTTTAATTTAGGACAAATTACGAACTTATAAATCATAAAACATAACAAAATAACACCAGATCACAGCTGAATCATCAGAAGAAAAATAGTGCCCAGCTGTCTGCACAAGTCTCTACAGTTAGCCAGCTCAAGCCAAAAAAAATGAGACCGAGACCTACTTCTTAAAGCCGATTCCGAACGGTTACAAACATCCAATGTGGCAACGGGATTAGAACACGGATTCCGATATCGAAGATCAGCACCCTACCATTCGGCTATCGTCTGGCTTCGAACTTCAAAGACCACTACATATATAATTTTTATCTGTCGTACCACCAACTGCATAAGATAAAACAATACATATATTTCTAGAAGTATAATCAGAAAATTTTATTTTATTAATACAAAATACACATGTTAAAAGTAAAAAAGTTATATCATAATTTAAAAAAAAAACTTTATTTATGCATTACACATATATGTTCGGGCTTATCGACCATCCATAAGGGGAGTTTTTTCTCCCACAACGTCGCTGCAAGACTAAGAGCTAACTTTATTTCAAGATAAGTGCGGTATTTTAATTGCTGCGACAGATAAAAATGTTTTTTTTTATACAAATATATTGTTGAAAATTGAATTAAAATTTTTAGTGCTTAAACATTCAGGGATGTGTATTCATTTTTTATAGAAAGCCAAAAAGGAGATTTTGACACAGATGTTACTTTTCATCTTTTAATCTGAATGTGAAAGAAACTTTTTGTTACTTGTGTTCCAGCTTATAATAAATAATCATCCTTTTTTTCTGCAGACCATCAAAAATTTTTTACGGGCCACCAGTTTGCTATTTCTGGTTTATAGTGTACTGGTCTTAAAACTGACATCAGCAGTGCAGGTATACATAAACAAATCTTAAATCTAGTATAACACCTTTTATCATCTAAGATAATAGATAACCAGTTTCTATAAATATTCCTAGTTTCGTAATACTGAGATAAAAGACTATCCGAATCCATTTTAAAGTATAGTAAGTCACTAAAGTTTTAAAGTATCAGTATATACGATACTGTGTTATGTCTTCAAATAAGTCCCCAAAAATAACGTGTAGAGTCCTTCAATTTTCCTTGGATTCTTTTGGACATCACACAGTTTGCCAATTACTCTTTAGAAATATAATCGCATTAGCATTAGAAAAAAAATCTCATTAATTTCTGTTGAGTTTTCCCAGCGCTTAAAAAAATAATGTTTGATATGTGATTTGAAATTTTATGAATATCATTTTTTCAAATTAAGCTACCACAAATGTTATTTTTAAAAGTTTGTTGAAATTTATGAAAACAAAAATTCAGTGTAATTAATATATTGAAGTTTTTTTCCTTGTTGCTTTACAATTAAAGGTGATTAATACAGAAATTATCTCTTATTCCACATTTTCTTCTGTCGTGATTCGCAGAAAGCCGGCTCTAAAACTCGCTTTTTAAAGACAGTAATTTAACAGACCGCAAACATAAAACCGAAAAAAAAATAGCAATTGATATCAACTGTATTATCTGAATGCCTTTACGTCTCCATTCTACGAAGCATAGCTTTAAAAAATGTTAAAACAGCATAACAACAAAAACTCGAAACTAAGTTTTCCCGTAAATGAGAGAGCGTAGTAATACGACTGAGCGATCCAAACATGCAGCCTACAATTTTCTCTTAACTTTTTCACCTGTCGTAATCACTAGGTAGAATACGCAACTAGCAACTCGTATCGCGCAGAAGAAAACTTCTAACGATGGAAAGTTACTTTTTTAAGCAACCTATACTCTGTTCTTAAAGGACCAGTTTTTTTTTCTCTTTGCTCAGTTCTTAGAAGAGAGTAAAAAATAATTGAATGCGAAGAGCTGTAATCACATTTTCTGTTTTGGTAAAGCTTTTCTTCATTTTATTTTTCTCTTTTTCCTCTAACGAATGCCATTCAGCTTTGTTCGAAAACATATGGTAACTTTATAACGCTATTATATGAGTTTCGATAATGAGGAATATTCCATGTTATTAACTTATTTAGAATATTTATTAGCTTAGCTAGAATATTTATTTTAATTTTTTTATAACTTGTAGTCCTTAAGTATTTTTTACTTATATATTTAATCTAGGAAAAGTATTTAATGTGTAAATTTTAACCTCGAGATTTTTATTAATCTTCAAGCTTTGGACATCCATGAGTCCCAAAAGAGCATTTTTGGAATCTCTCTCTCTCTCTCTCTCTCTCTCTCTCCATGTGTGTGTATATGTACGTGTGTTTGTGTTTGAATATAAACAGGATGATTCGAGCATCTCTTGACTTACAGGAGCCAAAATATGAATAAGTAGATTATAGTAAATTTGTAGCTTCCTATCCTTTTGATTACTTATAACAACTGGAAGCAGTAGTTTGCTGCTACTATTTGATAACTAGCATAAAGCCCATCATATGACGGGATCAGTAAATTTGAATAAGTACATTATAGTAAATTTGTAGCTTCCTATCCTTTTGAATACTTATAGCAATTGTAAGTAGTAGTTTGCTGTTACTATTTGATAACTAGCATAAAGCCTGTCATATGACGTGATCAGTAAATTTGAATAAGTACATTACAGTAAATTTGTAGCTTCTTATCCTGTTGAATACTTATAGCAACTGGAAGTAGTAGTTTGCTGCTACTATTTGATAACTAGCATATAGCCCATCATATGACGGGATCAGTAAATTTGAATAAGTACATTATAAATTTGTAGCTTCCTATCCTTTTGAATACTTATAGCAACTGGAAGTAGTAGTTTGTTGTTACTGTTTGATAAATAGCAAAAAGCCCGTCATATGACAGGATTAGTAAATATGAATAAGTACATTAGAGTAAATTTGTAGCTTCCTAACCTTTTGAATTCTCATAACAACTGGAAGTAGTAGTTTGCTGCTACTATTTGATAACTAGCATAAAGCCCATCATATGACGGGATCAGTAAATTTGAATAAGTACATTATAGTAAATTTGTAGCTTCCTATCCTTTTGAATACTTATAGCAACTGGAAGTAGTAGTTTGCTGTTACTATTTGATAACTAGCATAAAGCCCATCATATGACGGGATCAGTAAATTTGAATAAGTACATTATAGTAAATTTGTAGCTTCCTATCCTTTTGAATACTTATAGCAATTGTAAGTAGTAGTTTGCTGTTACTATTTGATAACTAGCATAAAGCCTGTCATATGACGGGATCAGTAAATTTGAATAAGTACATTATAGTAAATTTGTAGCTTCCTATCCTTTGGATTACTTATAGCAACTGGAGGTAGTAGTTTGCTGCTACTATTTGATAACTAGCATATAGCCTGTCATATGACGTGATCAGTAAATTTGAATAAGTACATTATAGTAAATTTGTAGCTTCCTATCCTTTTGAATACTTATAGCAACTGGAAGTAGTAGTTTGATGGTACTATTTGATAACTAGCATATAGCCTGTCATATGACGGGATCAGTAAATTTTCAGTTTTCCAGGATTGAAAAGTACCCTATGAAGCAGGTAAAAAATGGTTTGTTCAATAAGTTGTTTATCTTCATACTCTTCTAAAATCTTCCGATACTGTAAATGCAGTTTAGAATCACACTGGATTCAGTTAGAAAGATAGTTCAAAATTTCTTTAGCTACGTCGAAATTATCTTTAAGTGGTACCCAATTTTTTTGCCACAATAATTAATGAAAGTAAACTACATATGAAAAACTCATTGTTATGGATAAAATATTATTTGTTCTCCTTCAATATGTTACCCTGACAAACTATTTTTTCCCTCCAAATAGCATTATTATCTTTTGCAGCGGTATCTGATTCAGCTGAATTTTTCCTAATTTCTCAGTTTCAAATAAAAATATTAAATAAAGATATTAAATATTTATCTACAAAATAATTTATGAGGTTGCAGATTGAGGCCCGTCTCTATACTTTCATTGGGAGAGGGCCTTCGAAGAATCTTAAATTTTCAATTTTATGTATTATTAGCATATAACCCGTCATATGACGGGATCAGTAAAATTTTCAGTTTTCCAGAATTGTAAAGTATTCTAACAGGCAGGTTAAAAAAATGGTTTGTTTTTTGGTTGAGAATTATCTGGTACACGCTCAATAATTTGTTTATCTTCATACTCTTCTAAAGTCTCCCGATACTGTGAATGCAGTTTAGAATCACGTTGAATTCAGTTAGAAAGATAATTCAAAGTTTTCTTAGCTACGTCGAAATTATCGTTAAGTTCTTCCCAATTTTTTTGCCACAGTAATTAATGGAAGTAAATAAATGAAACTATCATTTCCACTACACCCTGGAGGTAGATAGAATTTGTTGTTAATACCGGTGATCAAATTTTCATTGCAACAAAAAATAATAGACTTAACCGTCTATTATTTTTTATTGAAATGAAAATTTTAAATTATCACATATTTAAAATTATCACATATGTACCTAATCTATTATTTAAACCAAATATAAAAGAAAATTATTTACGTAATATCTAAGTTCAGTGATAAAACGTATGAAAATAATGCAGACGATATTTAAATAATTTAAAATAAGAAATGATTAAATGAGATGATTAAAAAATGAAGTCATAATACTAGAAAAAAATGTTATTTTTACCTACTTACAATGTGATTTAATCACTTGATCTTAACCGGGGAAAATAGGGCTTAAAACAATGGCATTAAATGCTAGAAAAGGGGAGAAGGGGTGGATTTCGAACTCTCTAACCCTAACTCATCAATAATCCAATATGGATGCATCTATCCATTCCAGATTCCACAACCGCTTCATAAATTCAAGGACATATGGACAGATAACTTAGGCTATTATTATATAGTGGCTATGCAACTTTACAAACGAATCAAGTATTTTCAATATAATATAATTAAACAAACTGTTTAATACTAGTTTATTCATTACAGAAAGTAAGTGCCGAGCGATGGCCGAATGATTAGGTGCTGACCTTCGGTACTGGAATGCGTGGGTTCGAATGCCACTGTGCCATGGATGTTCATAGCCGTTCGGAATCGGCTTTAAGCTGTAGGTCCCGGTCTCATTAGCCCTCGTGATGCAAAAAGTAGACCGTAGCACTCCAAGCAAACCTAACCTATCCTATCTAAAAGTAAGCATGAAAAGTAGTATCGCTCTTACTTTTCTATCAGTAAACGAGAAAGTCGAAGAGAGTTTACTCTTAATTTTTTAACAGAAGGTTATCTTTTTACGATATATGCATTCCATATGGATAAAATATCTGATTTGCTTTCTTTTTTATAAATCACTAGATTTCATAATATGTTAAAAATACCTCAATAATAATTTAAATGACATAATTCGAAAACATTGATAATTTTGATCTTCTAATATTACTTATTTTATCAATTTTGAGTTATTTTGAATGATTTTTTACGAAGTAATTTACAGTATCATCTTGCTTGCTACTTCTGTTACTGAAAGGCTAATATCTGGTATACATTTCTGTTGCTATCCGGTTTCCGATGTTGCTATTTTTGTTCATAAAATAACCTGTTCGTCTTGCTAAATGATAGATATTTATCTGATTGTGGTCACATATATTATTTAAAATTAAGAAAAAAATGATTAAAGAAAATTACATTTTTTTTCTTATGAGTATACGAGATCCAGGGAAGGTTACTCCTAACTTTTTATTTCCATTTGTAAGTAATAAATACCAATAATATGGGTCCATTAATAAAGCTATTTTTGGTGGCTTATAAGAATGACCTAATTTGTTTCATTTCGTAATTGAATCTCCTTTTGTAGGAAGAAATATAATACACAGTAGACCAAAGTTGAATGTTGGATGTGAATAGGCTGCAGATGAAAATTTCGGACCATTATTTTATATCAAACGGACGCTAACAAGCGTTACGTATCTGAAATTTTAGAAGCAAATTTCCGTATCAATAGAAGCTAATTGTCATCTTTATCTGTGAATCTCAGTTGTATTAACACGAGAAATATATTCTACTAGCTGCAAGTACCCGGCTTTGACCACGTAACAACTGATAAAATGCTTTTTAATCTGTCAATTTTAATTTAAAACTATATTTTTATAATCTGTCAATAAGGGAAACTTAAGGAAAAAGACACTGGAAACTTCTCAAAGTTTGAATCTGCATATAAGAATTTGCTCTTCTGAAACTACCCAAAAAAGCAGTTAACATTATTAAATTTGTTATAAGGAAGTACTTGAGATAATTTTTTTTTTGCTTATTTATATTTCAATAGGTGACTTCCATAACTGCACTGCATTATCCCCTATATAATAATAGCCTAATTTATCTGTCCGTCTGTCCTCGAATTTATGAACCAGTTGGACCTGGAATGGATAAAGGCATCCATATTGGATTCTTGATGAATTAGGGTTGGCAAAATTCAAAGCGAGTGAAGTTTATCTTCTCCTAAACTATCGATCCAATTCTAAAATAGGTATAAATGTGCTTCTTATTACAGCAAAAACTACTGACCGCTTTAAAAAGTTCGAAACCCCTTTCCCCTTTTCGAGCATTTAATGCCATTATTTTGACCCCTATTTTACCTAGTTAAGAGCAGGCGATTAAATTTTTCAATTTATCACATAATAATTAGGTAAAAATAACATTTTTTTTCTAGCATTATGACGTCATTCTTTTAACCATCTCATTTAATCATTTCTTATTTTAAATTATTTAAATATCGTCTGAATTATTTCCATACGTTTTATAACTGAACTTAGGTGTTAGTGAGTAATAATCTTTTACATTTGGCTCAAATAATACATTAGGTACATATAATTTAAAATTTAATCATTGATTATTTTTTGTTGCAAGATAATTCTCAGCCAAAAATCAAACCATTTTTTTTATCTGCGTCATAGGCTATTTACAATTTTGGAAAATTAAAAAATTTGTTAATCTCATCATATGACGAACTATATGCTAGCATAATAATATTTTTTTCAATCTGATATAAAAAATTAGTTTCTAATGTGCTTTTTTCATAAGCTATCTTGCGGGCAAATAAATTTAATTTTTTCATCCGGTGTAAATTTTTGTATTATTATAAAAGTATGAAAGGATAAATGTAATTAATTTTAAAGCTACGAAGTTATTAAAGAACTTTCTAAAAATACCATTTTAAAAGAAGCAGAAATCTTTGTTTTAAGATGAATCTAAAAAAGGCTAAAGGCTAAGATGAATCTAATAAAGAATATCTTAAAACTCGAAAGATACTTTCTCCTCATAATTTTATTTTTCAATACTTCGAAGGTGAGAAATCATTATAATATCATAATTTTATTTTACACTCATGTCCATAAATTAAGGATAATGAAGTTCAGGCAATGAAAGAGACAAAAGCAAAACAAATTTGACTTATTTGTAAAGTCTATTTATTAAACAAAAGGTAAAGAGCAAAAAAGATGCTATATGTTTGACATAATTAATAAAAATTGCGATTTTTACTCCCTGGAGCAAATTTCAAAAAAGAACCTATTTACAGAAAACAGTATAACATGGTTAGTATGATGGTTAATACGATGTATGTCTCCCGGACGATGCAATACAAGCGTTACAACGCCTACGCATGCTGAGTATCAGATTATCAATCTGATCTTGGGGAAAATTACACCACTCATCAAGCAATGCCCTCTGAAGTTCCCATAGACATTTGGGAGGGGGTTGACGGGCTGCAATTCGTCGACCAAGCATATCAAACACATGCTCTATTGGATTCAAGTCCGATGAGTTTGCTGGCCAATCCATAGGGGTGATATCCTCCGATTGAAGGCATTCGTCTACAATGTTTGCACGGTGAGGTCGGGCGTTGTCATCCATATACAGAAATTCAGGACCCATGGTGCCCCGAAACAAACGTACATGTTGTTCCAGAATGACATCCCGATAGATGTGGCCTGTCATCGTTACACTCTGAACATGCAGGTCAGTTCTGGAACCAAGAATAATTCCTCCCCAAACGAGCCATCCTGCACCACCGTAACGGTGTCGTTCAATGGTGTTCTCTTGGTGGTAACGGGTACCTGGCGCTCTCCATATGAAAGTCCGGCGAGAATCAGAATGTAAACTGAACCTGGACTCGTCGGAAAACATCACACAAGACCACTGTTGCGGTGTCCACAATGCATGCTCTCTAGCCCAGCATAATCGCAGGCGACAGTGAGTTGCGGTAAGGGGAACATATCTGACAGGCCTACGAGCATATAGACCAATGTCCCTAAGCATCTGTACATGGTCTGCCTTGAAACTGTCGTACCGGTAGCTGAAGAGAGCTGACGAGACAGGTCTGTTGCTGTGCTCCGTCTGTTTCTTTTGGCAGTAACTGCCAAATACCGGTCATCATTCGGCGTAGTAACTCGGGGGCGACCTATGCTGTAACATCTACTCACATTACCATTATGTTTGAATCGTTGCCAAAGCCTGGAGATGACACTCTGTGCGATTCCAAGTTCCTCGGATATTTCCAGCTGGGTACGTCCACATTCCAGTCGTCCAATAATTTTACCACGTAAAAAATCATCCAAATGCTTCCTTTGTGCTATAACTATGCGGTTATTGCACTGAAAGGCTTTTAAAGAGCTTGTGAACAATTTTACTTCTTTTCTACCATTCCTTATATACCCCTTTCATACAATCTCGTCATTGTGACGTACTATCCGCGCCATCTGGTGGTTTCCTGCAATTTGCATATTCTTCTTCAAGATGTGTGTGATAATTCTACAGGTGAAATTTTTATTTTAGAGCTCAATTTCTGTGTGATTCTGAATTATCCTTAATTTATGGACATGAGTGTAAATTGAGTTTTTGGATATTTTATTGTGTTGACAAAAACAATGTTGTTATATTCAATTTACCCCGCTCAATTTCAAAATTCCCATTTTGTTTAACAGTTGATGAAGAGGTCATGTTAACTACGCATTGGACAGCAGTAAAACTGTCAGTGGGCGTTTGAGTTTCTGAAAATCTAGTTCCTATTAGTAGCCGTGGTAACCCAGTTGGATAAAGCATCTATCTCATTACCGATGTGTTATGAGTTTGAGGCGTAAGATGGTCAAAGATCCACCGTGTTCATTAATGAAGTCTGGGATACTTAAAACAGGCTCGTGATCAAAAAGCACGCCAAGATTACAAACGATACCTCTGGTGGCAGATCAAGCGTGAGAGTCTTCTGGGTCGTTGCTTTTGAATAACAAGGTTCCACTTTGTGTTGTCTCAGGGAGTAATGCTGACAGCCTCTCGTGTTCCCATTATAAAATGGCCAACAAATACATGTGGTTTGGCAAAAGCACCGATCTCATAAACGGTGGGTTATGAGTTCGACGCTCAAGCTGACCAAACATCCACCATGTTCATTAATGAAGGTTGTATTACGCAGTACTGATTCGTGGTCGCAAATCCCTCCAAGTTTTCAAACGATACCTCTGGTAGCAGGTCAAGCCCGAGAGTCTTCTGCTTGGTCATTGCTTTTGAATTCCAAGGATCCACTTTGTGTTGTCTCAAGGAGTAATGTTGACAGCCTCAGGTGTTCCCATAATAAAATGGTCAACAAATACCTGTGGCTTGGCAAAAGCACCGATCTCATAACCGATGGGTTGTGAGTTCGAGGCGCAAACCGGCCAAAGATCCACCGTTTTCATTAATGAAGGCTGTATCAAGTAATACTGTTCGTGGTCGCAAAGTCCCCCAAGTTTCCAAAGGATACCTCTGGTGGCAGGTCAAGCCTTAGAGTCTTCTGCTTGGTTGTTGCTCTTGAATTACGAGGATCCACTTTGTGTTGTCTCGGAGTAATGTTGACAGCCTCTGGTGTTTCCATAATAAAATGACCAACAAATATCTGTGGCTTGGTAAAGGCGATCAAATAAGAATCAAATAACCCCGCAGTGCAAAAAATCATAATAACAAAAAGTTCCCATTAAAACATTTTTGTTAGAACTAACTAACAAACAGCTAATGACTTATAGAATTATCTTTTAGCTACCAAATACAATAATGCATAGAATTGTCTTACAGTTATTCAAATCACGACGCATGAACCCAAAACCAAAGTTTTTTTTTTAATAAATTTCTAAGAATGCAGATTAGAAGAAAGAAATCAAGTTTGACAGCTTGGAAAAAATTGGAAGAAATCAAACAAGGAAACTTCAAACGATGAAAAGATTCTTTCTAGTAAACTATACTTTGTTCTAACAGAAATATTTTTTTTCTTTGACCATCTCTTAGAATTGAGAATAAAATAACTGAATGCGAAATACTTTAATCCCATTTTCTGTCTTAGAAAAGCTTTTCTTTCTTTTTATTTTTCCCTTTTTTCTCCGAATGGATATTCCGACTAGTGGTATCAAATTATCGTGATAAAGAACGTATGGTAACTTGATACCGCTATTACTAGTTTCAATATCGTGGAATATTCGACAATACCAGCTCTTTACTTCTGTTTTTCCTTATAACCACTCTACGCTTCATATTTTTTCCCATTTGCATCATAATAGGAACACATATTAACAATAAAGCTGCATTAATGTGAGTCTGTGCCTGTCATATTGAATTCATCTTTCTCAATATGGGAGAGATAAAATTTCCCTTGATTGCCTCACAATTTAAAAATTCTTTAAAAAGTTATACAATGTGATAAAACAGAAAATTCTCTACCATGCTATCTTTTCCTTTTTAAAAATCACCGAGAAAAATATATTGAGTTTTAAATTTTTTGACAGATTTTAGAGTACTCTTTTTCAAATGAAAATAAAAACATTTAACAAACATAAACTTAAAAAAAATTTTTTAATCTTTATAGGAAATTTACTGTTATATCACTTGGTATATATATATTTTTAAAGATACTTAAAATGCAATTCAGCCGGAGGGAATTTTATTTCTTTCCATAGATTAATATTGAGCAAGTGTAATCCAATATGGCAGGTACAGGCTCACCATAAGGGAACATAGTACCTTTCAAGCTGTAAAATGTGAAAGCTGAAATGTTCCTCTCTCATTCGAAAATAGTTTGATTATTCATCATGAAGTTTTGTACAGTTAATCAGTTAAACCTTTGGCAGGTTTTTGGGGGGTCATATGTTTTGGTTAGGTTTGGTTTGGAGCGCTACGGTCTACTTTTTTCAACACGAGGGCTAATGAGACGGGGACCTACTGCTTAAAACCGATTCCGAATGGCTACGAACATCCATGCCACTATGGGATTCGAACCCACGAACTCCGGATCCAAATGCCAGCACCCTAACCATTCGGCCATAGTTCGGCTGGAGAGTCATATGAATCGATGGTCAGGGTCATGATTAAGATAGAATGTTTTTACTGTCCTTAATCGGATTAGATGTCCTTTGAATAGGTATCATTGTATATGTTTTATTAATAGTGAAATAAAATAATTAAAACCTTTAAAGTAACTTCTTTCATTTGATAGGGTTTAAAATGTATTTAAGAATATACATACATATATATATATATATATATATATATATATATACACATATATATATGTATATATATACATTTATATATATATATATATATATATATATATATATATATATATATATATATATATATATATATATGTATATATATATATATACACATATGTATATATATGTATACATATACTTATGTATATATATGTATATATATACATATGTACATATATGTATAAATATATATATATATATATATATATATATATGTATATGTATACATGTAATATTAAAATCCCTTACTTACATATTTTAATATTAATTTAATAACTTTTGTTTATAAAGTACGTTGGGGGTTTGCGCGGTAATTCTGATTTTTCTCTCTACATACGCTATAGACTTAATTCAGCCTCTGTCTGTAAAACTTTAGCCAATAATTAGCACGTTCTCTTTAAAAATGGGCATTTTTTTATTACGTGATCAATTGTGCTTAGGGATTGTTCGTAGTCTTTTTACCTAAGAAATCCCTACTTGAAAAGTGTGTGTGTGGAGGATCACATTGTCTGGGTGCACGAGGTTGTAAAAGTGCTTGCCTGTTGTATGGATTTCATGTAACTCACCAGAAATAAACTGTGTTGTGATTTTGAATGAGTCTGGCCCATATTACATATATATATATATATATATATATATATATATATATATATATATATATATATATATATATATATATTTACAAGATTTATTTTAATTGTTTAATTTGACCTATTTTTATCCCAATCGTATTTTTTTTCTTTTAATACCCATTGTTATCTGATCCAAATATTCAGTTGTTGAATTTGCACCCCGATCATTTTCGAAACTAAAAGCACTTAATATTTTATTTATCTCATTTGCTCATTTTTTTAAAATTATTTTATATTAGCTGAGCACAAAGAGAAATTTCCAAACATAAAGCTTGTTTAAATTTATGCAGAAAATTAAATTTAAATGAATACATTAATTTTTATGAAAATGAGTTATTTTGTTTTGGAAATTATTTCTATTGTTAATACGTAGTATAATTTAAAATCTAAATTTTGAAACATATGTACCCTTCATCCGGGAATTTTAAGTTCCTAGTTCGAGTGCTGGTCGCGTAGTGGTTAGTTATTTTAAAAATGATATGTAACATTTTCAAAGCAAAATTCCCATACAATTCTCGATATCAAGGCCAAGCATCTTAGTTTAAAATTACTACATTTTTAAAAATTGCATGCATCTTATATTTTAAGAAATGTTGTTAAAAAATTCACTACGTATTGCTATTGGTGTTATTGTATTACTTTACGCATACTTTTGGCTTAAAACTTGAAAAACTACTCAAATGTAAACAATAATAACACCCATATTTTCGCATTCGCATTTAAGTTCATTCGTTCATGTTACTATTTTCAATGTTTATTATATTATAAATTATTCTAACAGGTCCTATATGTTTTAAGAAATAACATTATTTTTCGTAAAAGTTACTATGATTGATTAAAATAAAATTCATTATGTTTATCTCTGTTTAAACGGGAATTATGTCTCACCATTGGTTGGCGGCATGGATTAATCGTGGTTAGTTGTTAAACCACTTTGGTGATACCGGCTCTAAATCTCTTGCAAACCATGTTACTGTATGTTGCTTGCTATAATTGGTATAGTTTTGAGATTTGTCAGAAAGAAAATGAAAATAATCTATTAGATTAATCGATATATATATATATATAACAATTCAATAAGTAGCGTTAATTGCTGATTAACTTAAATTTAAGGTAGTAGAGAGAAGACTTTTGTCTAGTCTAAGGGCTGGGCTCATTAAAGTCGTTTAACGGCTAACCGCGATTAACTCATGGCTCCAACCAATGGTGGAAAGCAGTTCTCAGTTTAGACAGAGATTAATCAAAGTTAGCCGTTAAACAACTTTGGTGAGACCGGCCCTTAACAGTCAAAGAAAATTTGTAATCAGTTACTATGATGAGGGTTGAAATTAGGCCCTTTGACTCACGTGGCAGAAAAACTGGCATGTGCCCCTACCTCTAATTACAGTGAGAAAGATGTGCAAACATGTTTTCTCTATATTCAGAATAAACTCACAGCTTAAGAAATTACAAATTAAAAAATTAAAAGCTTGTATGCATTACATAAAAAGGAATGGTATTTACATTACTTTTCTAAATTTATCATCCACTAAAAGTCGAAGATTTCCTCGTAGTTCAAGCTGTTTGCAATTTTTTTTTATATTTACAGTATAGACATATTTTATAGTCTTTTCTGTCCCAACAAGGAGCATAGATATGTTTCTATCAGAATCAGCTTTCTGAAAAAGTGTTCACACGAAACTGTCGTTGCATGCTAGCATAGATATACTCTCAATGCAATAGCTAAATTTGGATAGATATTCTTTAGTTCCAGCTAATGAATTCCTTTTAAAACTAAACTAGCAAGATTTACCAAATTTTAGGATTATTAGAATATATTCTGATATACATAAATGTAAATTTTTACACTGTAACGTATGAAGTAGTAGTGTAGAAGTCAGGCAACTGATTTTAGACAGCACACAGACATTTATTTATACACACGCTTCTTTGTTGCCAATCGCAAAACTGAAATTTTATGAGAGTCATTCTCGTGTTGCCAACGGATTGCTAGAACTTATAGGAGTTATGCACAACACCTATTTCTTTAATAATTATAATTAATTGTGTTTAATTGTACATTTTAACTAGAAATAAGGAATTTAGAAAATTATTTTGAATTTTTTCGATATTCTTATTCGGGAGCGAATTGTCCTCCTTAGGATCCCTTTTTTATTGCAAAGCGCTTTCAAAGTGTTTTGAGCACATCGTGAAGCCCCTATGACTGATGTGTCTGGGGCAAATGTTTCCTTTCCCACGCTTTAGTTTCGGCCCTGACTATGATAGCACATAATGTTTAATCATCCATTAGGTGTAATCAGCCATAGTGGGAAGAGAACCTTCATATATTTTACTAATAATTTCGCTTATCAAATCAAATTTGCTTGACTCCGTTATCCTGTTTAACAGATAGGAACAGAGATAGTTTCAGACCGCTTACGGATGGTAAATCTGAAATATCTAGGGCTGAAAATTCTTCCAAAGAGTCATTAAGTTTACTAATTAGAGTTCTATCAATAGAGAAGGAAGTATTTGCCTTGAATCCAATACCCCCATAGATCATCTAAGACTGAAGGACAATCTAATGTCTGCGGGCCGTATGAGGATTATGAAAGTATTTCATATGGCCACATTATAAATTGTAAAAATTTGGCCTTTTAACCATCATCTTACAAGGGCCGGTCTCACCAAAGTCTTTTAAATGCTAACCGCGATTAACCATGACGCCAACCAATGGTGGGACGTAAATCTCCGTTTAAACAGAGATTAATCTCGATTAGCGTTAAACGACTTGGTGAGACCGGCCCTTAGGATGTAACATTCCCCATATGTCCTATTAGTCAGTGGAAGGATGTAGAATACCGGAGTACCTGGTATTCGCATGAATCATTTCCCTGTATACTCAGAGAACGTGTAGGATAAATGAGTATGGATGTTCTCTCGCTGGGATACACTCATGGAATGAGAGTCAAAAAAAATTTCACCTCCTGAAAAGGGTCAAATTTTAGGGGAGTCTCTAGCATGGAGTCCCAAACATTGTCAGCGTTGGTAACCCGTAGCGTGTTATCAAACAGCAAAAAATATATTTACCAATATAATATAGTTTAGCCCGTAAATGTTCAACTAAAAAATTGAGGAAGAAATTTTAATTTAACATATCAGTTAGTTCACAAGCATATCATTTACATGATTAGATTGTTAGAAGAAAGGGAGAAAACTAACTGAAAATGAAATACAATTTCTTATCATTAATAATTTCTTATTTATTCTGAAAATGACGTTAAAAATCTAACAAATCTAATCGATGATGTCCTTTCTGTTTTAAATCTTTCCTTTCACGAACCATTTAAATTTATAAGTTTTAGATTTTAAACACGTCTTTTTCAATTTCCGCATGTTGTGGTTACAGTTTAGTAGTGAAACAAGAACATGATTTTACCCGAAACAACTCTATAAAATTGAAGGGGTCCGAAGCTCAGGCCTCAAAACCCGATGAGACCCTCTATGGTTTAAAGTTGCTAGTCCCAAATCTAGAAAATCCTTAATTAGTTTTAACCCTTAGAGGGCGGGGGGCAGTGATTCACAGTTTAAGGTTCTTTCTCTTAACCATTTCCAAGAATTAAATTCTGCTTTCTCATTCTAGAAGAATTGCACCCTACCTCTACAGAAGTACTTAGCCCTGCAAACAGGAAAATAACGAATGAAAATAGAAAAAAGCGAGTGGAAATAAATTGAATGCATCCAAAATTGGAAATGTCCCTTCCTGAACCAATCAAAATGACATATCACGTGACAAAGCGGGAAGAAAATACGTTAGGGGCGTGGTCGAACTTCTGACACTTCTTCAAATAAAGCTACCGCATCACCCGTTCCTCGAATATTGCCCCGTTTTTATCGAATTCTTAGAATGCCAACAGTTCCCCATCGGTTTCTTTGAATACTTACAGATTCAGTTACGGTCGCCCATGTTATCAAATCATATCTAAAAAAAAAAGAGAGAAGTAGTAGAAAGTTGGAACGTGAAAGGAATTGATGAGGTGCTGCTCTTAAAACATGTTGGATATTCTGCTATCTATGGACAGATAATTTTTTCCCGAAATGTTCTCTGGAAATACAGATTCTGAAAAATATGGGCTGTTTTAGTAATTGTTACACTGCAAGAGTTCCGGTACATATAAATACAGTGACCTTTAAAGATTAAAGCGTGTTTCCAAGGGGGAAATGTGGGAAATCATGTGGGTTGTATTCCTTTCTTAGAAATATGGAATGTCAAAAGGGGAGAAAGAATTGCTTTTTTAGGCAAACGTTTTATACGTCACGTTCAAAAAAAGAATTTATAGAGCTAAATATCTGGAAAAAGAAAATTATGTATCAAGTGATAAATATTTCATCGCTTACGTAAATGAAGATGTCGAGAAAGACACAATAGATAATTCAATAATAATTTGAGGTAAAATGTTAAATATTAGGAAGGCTCAAGAGGTTCATTAGTATTTATTAAAGTTAAGGATTAATTTACGTAGATTTTACCCAGTTTAAAAGACCAGTAGAAAAGTTTCAAATTTCATTTCTTAATATTTAATTAAATGAAAATTCCAACAATGTTTGTCAGCTATACTAATCTACACACCTGCACTTATCAGTACCAAATTTTACATGAGGTTAAGTTATATTACAGGAAATATCTAAGAATTTGTGTGATTCAACTGTGAGCAGCCGTTTTTGAAATATCGAAGAAAAACAAACAAAAAGAATCTGTTTAATTATGACGCACTTTCATTTTCTTCGTTGTTCTTTTTTTATTTTGGAGTGCTACGGTCTATTTTTTTGCGACATGAGGGCTAATGAGACCGGGACCTACTGTTTAAAGCCGATTCCGAACGGCTGCGAACATCCATGCCACTGTGGGTGTCGAACCCACGAACTCCGGTTCCGAAGGCCAGCACCCTAACCATTCGGCTATCGTTCGGCTCATCTTCATTGTTCAGTTGCCATCAATAAATACCCGTCCATTTATTGTGTTTTATACAAATACTATAAATTATATTGAATGGATTTTTCTATTTCTGAAAATGGATTGTTTTATTTACGAAATTGGTTGTATTGTTAATATATTACATAATCTAAACACTAATATAAATTTCAGAATATATATAGATTTCAGAACATTTGGGAAGACGTTAATTATTCAATCCGTATATAAGATGTTAGCGGCTATTTTTCAAGAAAAATAAAAAGGAGCGATTTTAGCTTCTTGCCAATATTTTAAGAACTTCTTTATACATTGTGGCAGGAACTGGCAAACTATGGTCCATGAGCTAAATCTTGCCCGTTCAAGTTATAGGACAGTCAGCCTTAAGTTTTGAATATTAAGCGGAAAAAACTCTACTTGGGTTTTTTAATTTAATAAAGTTGTCTCCCAATTTCACTTACGACAGAGTTTTTCGGATATTAAAGAATGTATGTAAGGTTATTTCAATATTTAAAAATCCTCTTGACTGTAGAATTTAACAGCTGCTGTCAAAACTTTATTTTAATTGTGTGTAATTATGTGTGTAACCATGTGACATTTGGGAGGCAAGAATGACCCTCGATTTAGCTAGCTCGAAAACACTACAACAGCAATTTGTGGCAGAAGCAATACCATTTCTGGACAGCCGAAAAATAAGATCAGTGGACAGAAAAATAGCATTTATTCTAGAGAGTAATTCTGAGAGTCGGGTAAAAAGAATAAGTCTGTGAACTCTCTTTTATCTGACATTTTATTATTGAGAAATTAGGTATTAAAAAGAAGAAGGGGAAAGAATAAGTTTGTGAACTCTCTTTTATCTGTCTTTTTATTATTGAGAAATTAGGTATTAAAAAGAAGAAGGGGGAAAAGAATAAATCTGTGAACTCTCTGTTATCTGACTTTTAACTATTGGGAAAATAGGTATTAAAAAGGAGAAGGGGGGGGAGAATAAGTCTGTGAACTCTCTGTTATCTGACTTTTAATTATTGGGAAATTAGGTATTTAAAAAGAGAAGGGGAGAAGGATAAGTCCGTGAACTCTCTTTTATCTGACTTTTATTATTGGGAAATTTAAGTATTAAAAAGAGAAGGGGGAGAAGAATAAATCTGTGAACTCTCTGTTATCTGACTTTTAACTATTGGGAAAATAGGTATTAAAAAGGAGAAGGGGGGGGAGAATAAGTCTGTGAACTCTCTTTTATCTGACTTTTAATTATTGGGAAATTAGGTATTTAAAAAGAGAAGGGGGAGAAGAACAAATCTGTGAATTCTCTTTTATCTGACTTTTTATTATTGGGAAAATAGGTAATAAAAAGGAAAAGGGGGGAAGAATAAGTCTGTGAACTCTCTTTTATCTGACTTTTGATTATTGGGAAATTAGGTATTAAAAAGGAGAAGGGGGAAAAGAATAAGTCTGTGAACTCTCTGTTATCTGACTTTTAATTATTGGGAAATTAGGTATTTAAAAAGAGAAGGGGGGAAGAATAAGTCTGTGAACTCTCTTTTTATCTGACTTTTCATTGTTGGGAAATTAAGTATTAAAAAGGAGAAGGGGGGAAAGAATAAGTCTGTGAACTCTCTATTATCTGACTTTTAATTATTGGGAAATTAAGTATTAAAAATAGAAGAGAGAGAAGAATAAGTCTGTGAACTCTCTGTTATCTGACTTTTAATTATTGGGAAATTAGGTATTTAAAAAGAGAAGGGGGAGAAGAACAAATCTGTGAATTCTCTTTTATCTGACTTTTTATTATTGGGAAAATAGGTAATAAAAAGGAAAAGGGGGGAAGAATAAGTCTGTGAACTCTCTTTTATCTGACTTTTGATTATTGGGAAATTAGGTATTAAAAATAGAAGAAGAAGAAGAATAAGTCTGTGAACTCTCTGTTATCTGACTTTTAATTATTGGGAAATTAGGTATTTAAAAAGAGAAGGGGGAGAAGAACAAATCTGTGAATTCTCTTTTATCTGACTTTTTATTATTGGGAAAATAGGTATTAAAAAGAAGAAGGGGGAAAAGAATAAATCTGTGAACTCTCTGTTATCTGACTTTTAACTATTGGGAAAATAGGTATTAAAAAGGAGAAGGGGGGGGAGAATAAGTCTGTGAACTCTCTGTTATCTGACTTTTAATTATTGGGAAATTAGGTAATAAAAAGGAAAAGGGGGGAAGAATAAGTCTGTGAACTCTCTTTTATCTGACTTTTGATTATTGGGAAATTAGGTATTTAAAAGGAGAAGAGCGGTGAAAAGAAAATTTTATATATTTCTTTTAAGGGTAATAGTTTTGATATATTACATGCATATATATAGGCTTTAAGAACATTGTAACTAATGGTTGATGTATGACTTAATTATATGGTTGCAGATTTTGGGGTCCTTTTAATCATACATATTACAAAATTCAAGCTCTTTGCCGAATTTAAAAAAAAAATAATGTCTTCAAGAATCCATTTTTGGTTTTGACACTATCAAATTTTATCTTTCCTAAGATAAAAGTCAAACTCGAAAGGCTTTTTATTGGTTTAAGTAAATTGATTTGACTTTTTAAAAAAAAAGTATAAAAGCAGTTTTTAATATTATTTTATTTTTTATTTAACCCTTTCGTGGGCCATTTTTTCTCACTAATTATATTCATTTGATCAAACAGTAGATGACAGAACAAAATTGAAGCGGGAATCAGTGTACCCATCTTTATAATAGCAAGGCCAATATATTATGATGAGTTTTGAGCTTCAGACTGGTGTATTTTCTTCATGTAGGTGGGAAGTAATTTTCCTACGGCTTCGAAAGGGTTAAAATAAAATGAGGAGACTAAACAAGTGTAATAGTATCATTATTTTCCTCTTCGTATTTCAAAACCAATACAGCTGAATTATCCTTCAGCACTAAGGTTAAACATGAAAGACTTCTGAGAATATTACATCCATACTTCTGAAGTTAAAATATTCAATGAATTTTACATAAACCGTTTAAAAGTAAGAGAGTCACCTCACGGATATATATATATATTTCTGATATAAATATTTAAGCAACTTAATGTACAGTGGATGCTTTAAAACAGGAGTAATTTTGCGAAATTAGATTAGAGAATATCTTTTTTAATTTAATAAGGAATGTTAAAATATAATTCAATCAATATCCAATTAGACACTAGTTAATTATTAACTGAATTATATTCCAGTAAATTACGTTAGTGTCAAATTTAATAAATGTAGCAAAAGAAGTTCATTTCAAATGCAAACTTGCTATAACTATATAAATAGCTATTTTAATTTTTATAACGTAAATTATGTTGATATTTTATACACACGTATGTGGCATATATATATATATATATATATATATATATATATATATATATATATATATATATATATATATATATATATATATATATTATATATATATATATTATATATGTATATATATATGTATATATATATATATATATATATATGTATATATATAAATATATATATATATATATATATATATATAATATATATATATATATATATATATATAAATATATATATATATATATATATATATATATATATATATATATATATATATATATATATATGTATATATATATATATATGTATATATTATATATATGTATATATATATGTATATATATATGTATATATATATATGTATATTTATATGTATGTATATATATGTATATATATATATATAAAATATATATATATATATATATATATATATATATATATATATATATATATATATATATATATATATATATATATATATATATACTAGACGATCCAACAGACGTTGTTCTGTTTTAATGCTGTAAATACAAAATTGTAAAATGTGTTTTAAAAAAATTATAAATTGGACCGTTTTGATAGAAAAGTAAGAAAAAACAATTATTTAAAAAATACTTGACGCAACCACGCGCATACAGTATCACGAACGTAATTAGAGTAAATTAAAGCTCACACATCACATGTACGGGAATTCGATCCAGGGACTTCTCGCACTGAAGTCCACTGAGCTGACCACTGTGCCACAGATACGTTCGCAGTGAATACGTTGGCAGTTATAATAATCTCAATAAGTGGGCAACTCTGGATTTAAAAAAAACGTTTTCTATCAGATCAAATTGGGAATCTAAACCATTCTCGAATCAACTTAATTGCACACACAAAATTGTATCAAAATCAGTCCAGCCGTTTAGGACAAAATTGTATCACATGTATCATATATATATATATATATATATATATATATATATATATATATATATATATATATATATATATATATATATATATATATATATATATATATATATATATATATATATATATATTCAAGTTTAATGCTATCCGAATAAATTCATCTATATTTTAAATTTTACATATAAATTCACAACAAATATTATTAATCCTAAAAAACAAATTTTAAAAATACATTTCTATATACTTTAATACTAATATGACCGAACAATACCAAGATTAAGAAGAGTGTTGCTTTTCCATGTCAGAGTTCATGGGTTCGAATCCCACTGCTGGTATAGATATTTGAAACCGTCTTTAATAGACTTAAAGCGGTATGTCTCGGTCTTATTAGCCCTCGTGTAGCAAAATATCAGATATTAACTTATCAAATCAATACTAATATGCAAACTGGAATAATTATAATTTATTAATCATAAATGTACAATAGTGTGATAATAATTTACATGCCATTTCAATAGATTATTTCAACAATATCAATAGATATTGTCAATAAGATTCGAATGAACACACCGTTTAGCCTAACAGACGAATTTATTGAAGCAAAGTAGCAACTAGCAACTTTACACGATCGAGAAGTTGCCTACAACTAGTGAGTATCAGCTTTTATACCTGAGCAGAATATTCGAGAAATAATAATTTACATAATAAAGAAAGATCTAGAATGTTCGTAAACATAAGGCAACAATAAATATCATTTTTAATTTAAAAATCTATATTTTGGATCAACCGGCATGACGAGCACCGAACTCACAAACTTTGGGTCTGGATCTCGTGTTCTGACCATTCGGCCACTGAGCTTGCTTTATGCGGCAATATCAAGAAATGTAAATTAATTTCGTAATATTAGTTAATTTCAACCTTAAATTTTGTGGATAAAAATCAGAAACAATGTATTGTCAACTATCTATATAAAATATTATATCATCAATATATCTATGCATAATTATTTAAAAAGTAGTTAGAGATTTTCTTATAGCCCTATAAAAAACTTTACATTCAAATGGGCAATAGCTCTTATTTAGAGCAATATTTTGAGTAAAAATTACAAAGTTAAACTTATTTAACCTTTTGAAAGGGACTGGGACTGTACCGCCTCTAGCTTAGTTCTTGTGAGGGGCGTGGGACAGTTTTGGGGTACGTGGAGGGGAAAAAGTTCTTTTGACCGCCTTATCAGTGAAGGGTGGGGAAAGGTATTGTCTGTAATGACCAGTAGCAGCAAAAAAGTAGATTTCCTCTGTGTTTAATCATACGGCAGTTGGGTGACTAATCTTAGCGTTTTGATATTCCCCAAGTGCTGATTTTTACTACTTCCTATGTTTCGTGTATTCGTATTTTAATTTTTTATTCTTCACTGTGTCAGTTTGGATAAAAGCATGAATAATTCCACAATAACCTGAACACAGGCGGGGAAAACTTTTGTTTCTCGAACATAACAAAAGGGAAGGAGGGATTTGAACACTGAAAAACTTCCCACAGGCACTAACTAGCTCAACGATGTTTCCTCCACCCATCAATTGAAGACCCTTCAGAGGAACTCTATATACTTACAAAGAGCCCCTTTGAAAAGGTTAAAGTTTAAACTTAACTAATTTCTATCGTTTCTTCATTAAAAATAATATATGGATTTATACGTTCTAACAGGACTTTTTTTGTAGGGTTTGTTTAAAAAATTAAATACTATTTAAACATTATTTGAAGGTAAGAGCATGAATAATTCCACAATACCCTGAACACAGGTTGGGAAAACTATTGCTTCTCGAACATACCAAAAGGGAAGGAGGGCTTTGAACACTGAAAAACTTCCCACAGGCACTAACTAGCTCAACGATGTTTCCTCCACCCATCAATTGAAGACCCTTCAGAGGAACTCTATATACTTACAAAGAGCCCCTTTGAAAAGGTTAAAGTTTAAACTTAACTAATTTCTATCGTTTCTTCATTAAAAATAATATATGGATTTATACGTTCTAACAGGACTTTTTTTGTAGGGTTTGTTTAAAAAATTAAATACTATTTAAACATTATTTGAAGGTAAGAGCATGAATAATTCCACAATATCCTGAACACAGGTGGGGAAAACTTTTGTTTCTCGAACATAACAAAAGGGAAGGAAGGATTTGAACACTGAAAAACTTCACACAGGCGCTAACTAGCTCAACGATGTTTCCTCCTCCATCAATTGAAGACCCCTCAGAGGAACTGTATATACTTACAAAGAGCCCCTTTGAAAAGGTTAAAGTTTAAACTTAACTAATTTCTAACATTGCTTCATTAAAAATTATTTATGGATTTATACGTTCTAACAGGAATTTTTTGTATTGTTTGTTTAAAAAATTAAATACTGTTTAAACATTATTTGAAGGTAAGAGCATGAATAATTCCACAATATCCTGAACACAGGTGGGGAAAACTCTTGTTTCTCCAACATTACAAAAGGGAAGGACAGTTTTGAACACTGAAAAACTTCCCACAGGCACTAACTAGATCAATGATGTTTCCTCCACCCATCAATTGAAGACCCTTCAGAGGAACTGTATATACTTACAAAGAGCCCCTTTGAAAAGGTTAAAGTTTAAACTTAACTAATTTCTAACATTGCTTCATTAAAAATTATTTATGGATTTATACGTTCTAACAGGAATTTTTTGTATTGTTTGTTTAAAAAATTAAATACTGTTTAAACATTATTTGAAGGTAAGAGCATGAATAATTCCACAATATCCTGAACACAGGTGGGGAAACTTTTGTTTCTCCAACATAACAAAAGGGAAGGAGGGAATTTGAACACTGAAAAACTTCCCACAGGCACTAACTAGCTCAACGATGTTTCCTCCTCCATCAATTGAAGACCCCTCAGAGGAACTGTATATACTTACAAAGAGCCCATTTGTAAAGGTTAAAGTTTAAACTTAACTAATTTCTAACATTGCTTCATTAAAAATTATTTATGGATTTATACGTTCTAACAGGAATTTTTTGTATAGTTTGTTTAAAAAAACTAAATACTGTTTAAAAATTATTTGTAGGTAAGAGCATGAATAATTTTACAATATCCTGAACACAGGTGGGGAAAACTTTTGTTTCTCGAACATAACAAAAGGGAAGGAGGGAATTTGAACACTGAAAAACTTCCCACAGGCACTAACTAGCTCAACGATGTTTCCTCCTCCATCAATTGAAGACCCCTCAGAGGAACTGTATATACTTACAAAGAGCCCATTTGTAAAGGTTAAAGTTTAAACTTAACTAATTTCTAACATTGCTTCATTAAAAATTATTTATGGATTTATACGTTCTAACAGGAATTTTTTGTATAGTTTGTTTAAAAAAACTAAATACTGTTTAAAAATTATTTGTAGGTAAGAGCATGAATAATTTTACAATATCCTGAACACAGGTGGGGAAAACTTTTGTTTCTCGAACATAACAAAAGGGACAGCTTTGAACACTGAAAAACTTCCCACAGGCACTAACTAGCTCAACGATGTTTCCTCCACCCATCAATTGAAGACCTCCTTAGAGGAACAGTATATACTTACAAAGAGCCCCTTTGAAAAGGTTAAAGTTTAAACTTAACTAATTTCTAACATTGCTTCATTAAAAATTATTTATGGATTTATACGTTCTAACAGGAATTTTTTGTATAGTTTGTTTAAAAAAAAACTAAATACTTTTTAAAAATTATTTGTAGGTAAGAGCATGAATAATTTTACAATATCCTGAACACAGGTGGGGAAAACTTTTGTTTCTCGAACATAACAAAAGGGACAGCTTTGAACACTGAAAAACTTCCCACAGGCACTAACTAGCCCAACGATGTTTCCTACACCCATCAATTGAAGACACCTCAGAGGAACTCTATATACTTACAAAGAGCCCCTTTGAAAAGGTTAAAGTTAAACTTAACTAATTTCTAACATTGCTTCATTAAAAATTATTTATGGATTTATACGTTCTAACAGGAATTTTTTGTATAGTTTGTTTAAAAAAACTAAATACTGTTTAAAAATTATTTGTAGGTAAGAGCATGAATAATTTTACAATATCCTGAACACAGGTGGGGAAAACTTTTGTTTCTCGAACATAACAAAAGGGACAGCTTTGAACACTGAAAAACTTCCCACAGGCACTAACTAGCCCAACGATGTTTCCTACACCCATCAATTGAAGACCCCTCAGAGGAACTGTATATACTTACAAAGAGCCCATTTGTAAAGGTTAAAGTTTAAACTTAACTAATTTCTAACATTGCTTCATTAAAAATTATTTATGGATTTATACGTTCTAACAGGAATTTTTTGTATAGTTTGTTTAAAAAAACTAAATACTGTTTAAAAATTATTTGTAGGTAAGAGCATGAATAATTTTACAATATCCTGAACACAGGTGGGGAAAACTTTTGTTTCTCGAACATAACAAAAGGGACAGCTTTGAACACTGAAAAACTTCCCACAGGCACTAACTAGCCCAACGATGTTTCCTACACCCATCAATTGAAGACACCTCAGAGGAACTGTATATACTTACAAAGAGCCTCTTTGAAAAGATTTAAACTTAAAAGTTTAAACTAAAGTTTAAACTTAATTAATTTCTATAATTTCTTCATTAAAAGTTATTTATGGATTTATAGTTCTAACAGGAATTTTTTGTATGGTTTGTTTAAAAAAAATTAAATACTGTTTAAACATTTAAAGTTTTAAAAATAACGACTCCCCTTAAATGCTTCTGAATTATAATAGTTATCTTGATTTGAAAAACTACCAGATGAATCCTTTTTAGCTTTTATTGTTTAAGCAACATCATGGTTTTGCATAATAAGCATAGCTTATTGCATAACTTGTTGATTTATGATGAAGAGGTAAAATATTAGGGAAAGTCGTAAAATGCAAAATTCCCATATTTAATCTTTGTAACCCTAAATCAGTTTTTTTCTAAAGAAGATTTTTAATGTAAAAGAGAGAAGAGTCAACAAGAGGACCATTCTATGGTGACTAATATAACAATTTCAAAATGAGAAGGAATTAACTTTACAAATTATATTTTTATCTATTTTAAAAAGAAAAAACTACAAAATTTCTCTTTGAATAAATGCTGTCAAAGTATTTTTATTCAAAACTAGAAATATGTAACCGTTCCTCAATTTTTCTTTCTAAAATTCTAGAAACTTCTGTAAAGCCCTTGTATGTACACCTATAAACAAAAGACGATTGTAAGTCATTAATAAGTGACACTTATTAATGCTACATATTAATGAAAAAACTGACAAATACTGACAAATACAATGAAAAATTTATAAACTACAGTTTTCCTTTGTTAAAAAACTGAATATGTGTAATAAAAACTAATATGTGTTTATTAATTTTGTAGTATGTTTAAAGAATAAAATTCCGAAAACAGTTTTTAATTGGAATCACAGTATTCACAGTGAAAAATTTTATTTTTTTCTCGGTTTCTGTTTGGAAAATTGCTTTAAATTCATTCAATAGATTTAATGTTAATTTTTTTAGTTATATAGTTCCATTTTTACATTTCTAAAAGTATTAGTATTTAATATATTTACTGTTAGTATTTCCTAATTTTTTAAATGGCTTCAAGTGAAAGTCATTAATAAGTGACACTTATTAATGTCATATATTAATTTAAAAAACTGCTAAACACGGATAAATAAAATGCAAAATTTATAAACTACAGTTTTTCTTTGTTCAGAAACTAAATATGAGTTATAAAAACTAATAAGTGTCATTTATTAATTTTGCAGTTTGTTTAAAGAATAAAATTCCGGAAACAGTTGTTAATTGGAATCACAGCATTCACAGTGAAAATTCTAATTTTGTTTCTCGGAAATTGCTTTAAATTCATTCAATAGATTCAATGTTAATTTTTTTTAGTTATATAGTTCGATTGTTACATTTTTTAAAGTATTAGTATTTAAAATATTTACTGTTAGTATTTCTTAATGTTTAAATGGCTTCAAGTGAAAGTCATTAAGTGACACTTATTAAAGTCATCTATTAATGAAGGAACTGCAATATACTCACAAATAAATTACAAAATTTATACACTACAGTTTTTTTAAACAAAATATGTTTTATAGAAACTAATAAGTGATGCTTATTAATTTTTGCAATTTATTTAAAGAATAAAATTCTGGAAATAGTTTCTTATTGGATTCAGAGTGTTCGCAGGGAAAATATTTCTTTTTTTCTCAGTTTCTTTATGGGAAATTGCTTTAAGTTCATTCGATATATTAAATGTTGATTTTTTTTAGTTATATAGTTACATATTTACAGTTCTTAAAAAATTAGTATTTAAAATACTTACTGTTAGTATTACCTAATGTTTAAATGGCTTCAAGTGAAAGTCATTAATAAGTGACACTTATTAATGTCATTTATTAATGATGAATCTGTGAAATACTGACAAATAAAATGCAAAATTAATACACTACAGTTTTCCCTTTTTAAAAAACTATATATGTTTTATAAAAGTTTTACGTGCTGCTTATTAATTTTTGCAATTTATTTAAAGAATAAAATTTTGGAAATAGTTTTTTATTAGATTCAGAGTGTTCTCAGTGAAAAAAAAATTTTTCTCGGTTTCTTTATGAGAAATTGTTTTATGTGCATTCAATATATTAAATGCTAATATTTTTAGTTACATAGATACATATTTACATGTTTTAAAGAATTAGTATTTAAAGTATTTACTATTAGTATTACCTAATGTTTAAATGGCTTCAAGTGAAAGTCATTAATAAGTGACACTTATAATTGTCATTTATTAATGACAGAACTGCGAAATACAGACAAATAAAATGCAAAATTTATACTTTACAGCTTTTCTTTTTTAAAAAACTAAATGTGTTTTATAAAAACTAATTAGCGTTGCTTATTAATTTTTGCAATTTATTTAAAGAATAAAATTCTGGAAATAATTTTTTATTAGATTCAGAGTGTTCTCAGTAAAAAATTTCCTTTTTTCTCAGATTCTTTAAGGAAAATTGTGTTAAGTATATATATTAAATGTTTTAAGTATATACATTAAATTCAATATATTAAATGCTAATTTTTTTAGTTACATATTTACATATTCACATTTCTTAAAGAATTAGTATTTAAAATATTTACTGTTAGTATTTGCTAATATTTAAATAGCTTCAATTAAAAATAATTAGTAAGTGACACTTATTAATGTCATTTATTAATGACGGAACTGCAAAATACTAACAAATAAAATGCAAAATTTATATACTAGAGTTTTTTTTAAACAAAATATGTTTTATAAAAACTAATAAGAGAGGCTTATTAATTTTTGAAATTTATTTAAAGAATAAAATTCTAGAAATAGTTTTTTATTAGATTCAGAGTGTTCCCAGTGAAAAATTTCCTTTTTTTTTTGGTTCTTTATTGGAAATTGTTTTAAGTTCATTCGATATATTAAATGTTGATTTTTTTAGTTATATAGTTACATATTTACATTTCTTAAAGTATTAGTATTTAAAATACTTACTGTTAATATTCCCTAATGTTTAAATGGCTTCAAGTGAAAGTCAGTAATAAGTGACACTTATTAATGTCATTTATTAAGGATGAAACAAGCAATATGCTGACAAATAAAATGCAAAATTTTTACATTACAGTTTTGTTTTTTAAAAAACTAAATATGTTACATAAAAACCAATAAGTGCTGCTTAATTTTTGCAATTCATTTAAAAAATAAAATTCTGGAAATAGTTTTTTATTAGACTCAGAGTGTTCTCAGTGAAAAAAAAATTTTCTCGGTTTCTTTATGAGAAATTGTTTTATGTGCATTCAATATATTAAATGCTAATATTTTTAGTTATATAGATACATATTTACATTTCTTAAAGTATTAGTATTTAAAATACTTACTGTTAGTAATGGCTTCAAGTGAAAGCTATTATTAAGTGACACTTATTAATGTCATTTATTAATGACGAAACTGCAAATATACTGACAAATAAAATGAAAAAATTTTTACATTACAGTTTTACTTTTTTA
>CM063504.1:69564025-69649025 GCA_032207245.1 Pardosa pseudoannulata
CAAAAATTTATAGATGTTCACAAATATTTTAATTTCTAAATTTGATAACATTTCGTCAGTGTTAAATGCGCATGTGTTGTAAACAATATTTATGTCATTCATTTATTCGTCCTATACAATTAAAAAACACTCAACACACACACAACACACAACACTACAACCACACACACATACATACATATATATATGTATATATGTATAAATATGTATATATATATATACATATAAATCTATATATATATATATATATGTATTGTATATTATATGTATCTATATATAATGTATATATATGTATGTATGTATATATATATATATGTATAAATATGTATATATATATATATATATATATATATATATATATATATATATATATATATATCTATATATATGTATATATATATGTATATATATATATATGTATATATATATATATATATATATATATATATATATATATATATATATATATATATATATATATATATATATATATATATATATATATATATATATATATATATATATATATATATATATATATATATATATATATATATAAGCGTGCGTGTATGTATACATATATACAACACATAAATTTGAGCGTGTGTGTATGTATATATATGTGGGGGGGCATTTGTGTATATATGTACATGGCTTATCCAGAAAGTAAGTTTCCCGATGTTTTCCTCTTTAAAGTAAACGTAATTAGCAGTGTCAATTGCGCATGCGTAACAGATCTATGACGTATCAATCATATGCCAGCTGGACAGGTCCCGACTCCTGCCAGTAGCGTGGTAACAGTGGTCCGAAATGGAAACTCTAATTCCTTCTCCCGCCGCCTGCAAGGTTCGGTCGATGATCTTGAATGCACAAAGCATTGCGCCAATTGAAATTCATCGTCAGCTCTGCCAGGTCTATGAGCCGAAACTGACACCCGAACACAAAATTCAACGCTTAGGAGCAGCACTGACATTATTGCTACAGTATCACGATGACGGCGACGAGTTCCTCGACAGGATCGTCGCGGGCAATGAGACTTGGATTTCTCACTTTACCCCGGAAACCAAGCAACTGTCAATGCATTTGCGTCATAGTGGATCTTATGTCAAGACCAAATTCAAAAAGATTCTGTCCGTACGGAAAGGGATGTGCACTGTGTTCTCGAACAGGAGGGCGATTCCATTCACAGGCGGCAGAAATCTACGACAGAGGGATACAAAAGTTGATCTCACAATACGAGAAGTGTCTCAATTCTGCTGGGGGCTATGTTGAAAAATAGCTGAAACATTGTTGTACTTATTGCCAATAAATATGTCCCTGAAAGTGTGAGTTCTTTTTTTTCTTTTAAGTAGGGAAACTTTCTTTCTGGATGCCCCTAATATATATGCGTATATGTATGTATAAACTTTTGTGATATAATTATGATGCATAATGACACAAAATTAGTTTAAAGTGTCAAAGCATGTGCTGCAATCCTAGGCGAGTCTGCTAAAGTAAAAGCATATTAAATGGGGAAATTTTTACAAACTAGAAAACCGCAGATGATTAATATACCTTTCCCTTTCACTGAAAAGGGATCTTTAAATCAAAATCTAATCATCTGTGGGGGAGAGCATTTCTCGCTTCATACCCTTTGCGAATGGGGGAATAACGTTTCCCTAATGAGCTTCAAAAAATATTAATGGCTTTTCTTTTAAGTCAAAAGTGGTCTCTCCTAGTCCTTTGGAGAGTGAAAACACATGGCTTATTTTTAATTTTCATGCATATGACATTTTTAAGCATGGAAAAAGTTCTGAATGACAATTTTACGTCACTTGCATAAATTTGGCAGCAATTTCCTTCCGGAATCCTCTAGAAAATTGTGGAGAGGTGCAAATGGAATAAGAAAACAGTATTTTAAAAGGACTGGAGTTAATTCCAGAGCTTTTTGGATAGATCGAGAAGCATTGAGTGGAAGTTGCCACCAGCCGGCTGAAAATCTAATCTTTGACATTTTCCTTATTTTGATAAATTATTTGGATAGTACTAAAGATATCATTAGAACCTTTGCTCTGTAGTTGTCGAGCGTTGTGTTCCAATTTTAGTTTTTTAGTTTTTATACTCTAGTAAGTTCCTATGACTCAATATTTTATGAGAAAGCACTTCTGCTTCATGCCAAATACAAAATACTTGTACTCGAAATATTAATGGGAAGAAGCACCTGCTGAAATTTTTTTTCCCTAAGTACATTCAAATAACATAGAAATTAACCGTCCGTTTCATCTGAATTCTCATAAATCAAACTATGAAGTAGAATACTCATTAATGCAAGAATTTTCTTGTTCATGTGAAATATTTTAGCTGTTAATCATTAGCTGCCATTGATTTTAGACTAAGATATCACAATACATATTTTTCAAAATACACAATTCATGTACGAGGGTTGGAATTTAAACAATGGCAACACTGCTGTAAAAACGTTACGAAACAAAACTAAAGAATGTCGCGTATACAACACGTAAGCTACATACCTACCTTACCACTCAGCAAAAAGACTCTTCATTTCTACGTCATACAAATGCGGAGTAACGCAAAGAACTGATCCTTGTATTAGCTTGCGGTCTGTAAGAAAGCCATAAATAGTAAGTGTTGTTAGGATGTTTTCAAAACAAGAACAACGAAAATGGATAAAAATTCAATGTTCCAGAAGTCGAACATTATGACAATGTCATCTTAAGATTCTTGCGGAGAATCTGCATTGCTTACAAAACAGTAGCAAGAAAAAGCCTTCAATGAAAAATGCCAAAATTTGGTAGACAAGCATCCGCTTGGTCATCCTAGTGTCAGCGATGCAGAAGTGCAAGCTGTTGCTGCACTAATGGACAGTGATCGATGCCAAATGATTCGTAAGCTGGTCCGAAAGTCAAGTTTTGAGCATACGACTCTGCTGCCCATTCTGAAGGAACGCCTGAGCATGAGAAAAATTCTGCACTTTCTGCCGAATCGCTCTCTCATTCAACATAACAATGCTCGGCCACATATAACACAAGCTCTGACTGATGTGTTCGATCGACGAGGATGGAAAGTGCTTTACCATCCAACATACTCCCCAGATCTAAGCCCTTGTGACTTAATTCGTATGATGAAGAAACCACTTCGTGGCATTCGCTTCAGAACTGTTCCAGAGATTCTTGCGGCAATAGACCGGTCCATTCGAACTATCAACAGAACAGGCGCTGCTACAGGTGTTCTGCTACTTCCACATCGTTGGAAACGGGTTATACACAATGCTGACGACCAAATAGAAGGACTGTAAAACATGGTGACATTAATCACTTTTGTATTCAATGTAAGTAAATAGTTGCCACTATTAAAATTCCAACCCTTGTATGCATATTATTTGACTTTCGAAGTATAGCTTCTCTCAGATAGCTTTTCCAGACACAAATTTCAACAAAGAAACCCCCAGGTGAAAGAAATTCAAAACACCCTCTAATTAACTTTCATTATTAAGTTTTCTGAAACTTTGGGCATAGTCTCCCTCTTTTAGATAAAAGCTCAAGCACGACATGAAGGAAATGACTTTGGTAATAACCCCTCGAAAAGTGAGGTCAAAAGATCTCTAGAAATATCTCTACCTCTAAAACCCTCTTTTGTGAAATAGCATTTAAAATTACAACCATCAGTCGAGAGGTAAATTTATTGGGAACCTGATAATAATGGTTTCTTTTTTATGTCGTTTTATTCCCACTGGTTCGTCAACTCGCATATTTGATCGCCTGATATTTGTTGTGTTTTAACCAATCATAACCCTTATCATGTAATCAATATTTCATTTATATCAAAATCTTCATTCTGTGTCTGTGGCTTGCTTGTAAATTTGAATTAGATTTTTTAAGTTTCCTTCCCCTTGATCTCTAATATCCATTTCAGAAAACCTGCACTAAGTCATGAATTATATAGCTCAGTCAAACTTATTTCTAATCAAGTACTGCGTTTAAAGACTCTTAATTTCCTGAATCATAAGAAATCAATAAACGATTGCTCATTATTAATATTAAGGCTTGTTGAATGAATTCTGATGGTTACCATTAACATCAACGCAATCTATGTTATCGGGTTACTTTTGTTTTCTATGTTGTCTATCGTTTTTATATTTTTGTAATTACTATAATTACTCTGATCAGAAAAGATAAATGTTAACCATTCCCAATGAGCATACTGATGCCTTTCACCCTTGGGTAATCTTTGGGTTGGATGTAGTCAAATTGTGTTTATCATAAACACACACACACACACATACATATATATATATATATATATATATATATATATACACACACATATATATATATATATATATATATATATATATATCTGTGTGTGTGTAATAAATATTTCCTCCAGTCACAATGTAGCGACTATTGTTTTTACTTTCCCGGGCTACTGGGCAAGCAGAAGCTTAAACCAGCTACCAGTAATAACGAACGATGCAGTCCGGCCACATTGAAAAGAATGGCACAAGCTTAATTAAAACTTTATCTTAGAGCTGCTAAAACGGACATCTTTACTACTCAACGGCAGACAAAAGAAAGACACAAAAATCAATGTGCTCGAACAGATGTGCCCCCAAGAGTGAAGACAGAATTTTCCAATGTAGAAGAAACTTACTCAGAGATCTAAGTGTTAAGATCGGGAAAAACTCGAAGCCAATTTGCCGGCGACAGCTGGAAAACGTGTTAAGACGTGGAAAGAAAATTTACATCTATAGGATAGAAAGCTTTAGAAATTGTATCGAAAGAATTTTAAGTCGAGGACACTCCTTTGATTAAGAGATTTAGAGGCTGATAAAAATATTTTAAGGAATTAGATTCGGAGAGAAGAGATTTTTAAGGTAATATTAAAGTTAAACAATTTGATATATTACATATATATTTAAATACACACACACACACACACACACACACACACACACATATATATATATATATATATATATATATATATATATATATATATATATATATATATATACATATATATATGTATATATATATATATATATATATATATATATATATATATATATATATACCTGTTAGCGAGTTATTGCTCGCCAACAGGTTGATAGAATTGGAAAATAGTAACTAAACGAGCTAAAATATTTTTACAATGGGTAATATGGGTTCCTGGAAGGAATAAGTACAACAGAGTATAGAAAAAGTATTGAGAATAAAAGAAAATTGTAATAGATACATATATACAGTATTAATAGCTATGGACATTGAGAGTGCGTTTGATAGTGTAAATTGAGAGAAATTAAGGAGTATAACAAGAAATGGTGGTAATAAGAATAGTGATAGTAATATTTAGTAAGAATACTGGAAAGCTTTTTATAAATAGATATGTGTGCTTAGAGATGAATAGATATGTGGATAAGTTATATAATGTTTTTTACGCCACAGGCTGTTGTCCACATGGGTCTTGTTCAGATCAGCTATTGTGATTAATAGTTGTAAATAAAATGTTAAAGAAGTTTAAAGAAGATTTCTGTTAGATATAGGCATTTGATAGTGACTTTGTTATTATTTCCTCTGAAAATAGTCAACACAAACTGGAGTTCGTAAGTAATCAACAAATGTCAAAATTTACAAGGACATGCGGTAAACTAAAATTTAAAGTATCCGAAGATAAAACCAGATCAGTACAAATAGGTAAAGACCTCTCCCGAAGATATCCCTTTATAAGAGTTAAGGACAAAACAATAAATTCAAAAATTTAATAAGATATCTTGGTATTTTTATCGATAGGAAATTAAATTTTCTGGATCATATGGCATATCTAAACGCTGAAATATATACTTTCAATCTCGGCACTAAGCGAATAGGGAATTCCTACTGTGGTGTCGGGATTGAAACTTAGAAGGAATGGTACAAAGCCATGGTGGAGACCTAACTATGCTATGCATCTGAGGCCTGGTATCCATACATGAATATGGAAGATAATACATGGTATATATGGTAGATAAGACATGGTGTATATGGTAATTAATGGTAGATCCATACATGGTAGGCAAAAAATCCTTTAAACTCGTAGAAAATTTTTAATTAGGATATTAAGAGATTATTGTAGGGTTTCCTATGTCGAATTATGCGTTTTGTCAGCAATTCCACCTATAACGGAGATTATTGATGATAAATATTTATGAAATGAAAAAAATAAAATAAAATGTATGGTAATGTTGAATTTATCATAATCAGTAGAGATGTAGCCCTTAAAAGCTTTAAAAAGTTTACAGTTATCTTTTCACCCAAATTAGATTTTTCTAATATTGAATGAAACAGTAGAAATGGACAAGCCTATACATATATTCACAGATTGCAGTAAACTATAGGAAAAAAACAGGATTCGGTTTTGTTATTATCCAAAAATTTTAAAATCATACACGAAATTTCAGTAAAATTAATAGGAAAAAATTCAAATTTTCAGGCTGAATCCTTGGTTATGAAAAACGCCACGGAGTGGTGCAAAAGTAGCAATGAAGATCAAATAAAAATCTTTACCGATAACCTGTATTTGATCATGAGATTACAAAACTTAACACCTAAATAGAAAATTGTGCAGGAAATAAAACTAATTATAAATGATCAGAAAAATAAAATTGTAAAAATAGCTTGGGTTAGAAACCGCGAGAGAATAGTTGATAATGAATATACCGACTTATTGGCCAAGGTGTCATTACATAATGAAGATAACACCGAATATCCTTATCCAGAAACGGTAATAAAAAATCTGACGAAAGATAATTTACTGAAAAATTGGCTGCAAATATAGAATAATAGTATAAAAGGAACACATACCTATCAAATTCAAAATACCATTAATATCTAAATGCAGTATAAAAATGTAGTCTTGATATATTTTCAGTCGGTCAGGGTTCTTTTCCATACTATTTAAATAGTATTGGTAAATTGAATACCTAGTGTTTTTGGGGCTCTCCATGTATACCATTACATTACGCAAGTGACTATTGTACATTTTTCCCCAATATATTAAGAAAAGTGAAACTGAATCATTGAACCAGTATTTTAAACTCGCATAGGAAATAGCAAAATATTTTGAAATATTTTGAAAGAAATATACAATCATTTAAGCAGTGAATATTCATTTATTTTTACTAGTTTTTAATCGGTTAATATATTAAAACTATTTTAATGAATTAATGTGCAGTAAATATAAACTGTAAGTAACTGCTAGATTATTTAATAAGTGTTCTCGTTAGTAATGGAATGAAAAATTAATTTTATTACTGAAACTCATTTCATTTAGAACAAGCTAAATTATGAATTTCTACCTTTAATAAGAGAACTAAATTGACTTCCGCGGTTTTCTTGTATAGATTCTAGATATCTTTATTATACTGGAGATTTATGAATATTTGAATTATTAGTAAAATTAACCCTTTCACCTAAATTGTAGACTTAAATGATGTTAGAGATCAATTTTGAGACAAATACGATTAATTCATATATTGAGGATGCTAATTCATGAATGGAAATGGAATATATATTGTGTGATATAAAGTTTTTGGAGTTAGATGGAGTAAGTTTCAGTGCTGTGAGTGTTTTAAAATCACGGTGAATTTTAATAAATGAAAACATTATTAGTTTATAAAATTACATACAGTATCATATAGCACAAATATTGTATATAAAGAATTAAACTTCAAAGTGAAAAGAGATTACATCTGTTTACTATATGAGAATTATAATGTATTAAGTGTTTGATTAGTATTTAACTATTGAGTTCATTAGAAATAGTTCGATTGTAAATGTGTATTTTTGGGAAATTTTGTAATAAATTGTTATTTAATTGTTTTTCTTTTGTGAGTCTACAATTGAAGAACAATGTAAAATATTGTTTGCCTATAGCGTTTTGGCTTATGTAATATTATTCTTTGTAAAATATTTTAATGTTTTTGTTGATTGTGGATATGAATCTCTCTTTCGTTCCTTCTGCGGTTGTAAATATTTTGGGTTGGCCGTTGGACTGAGTGTTATCTGTTAATAGAATTAAGAGAGAAGAAAGTTCGCCATATGACAGGGAAAGGTTTATTTCAGTTATAGAATCGCTGAAAGTTTACAGAATGGGAGTTTGAAACCATTTGTGTTAAAATATAAATACCAATTTCATTTTACATCAAAATCTATATATATATGTGGTTGTATACAATCAAGCACCGACCTGGGCCCATATGGTCGTGAGGTCCATCAAGCGTCTCCGGGTGGTGAGGAGCAGATCGCAAGTATTGGACTATTCCACCGTTCCTGTTACCATTGAAGTATCAGGAGTGCACCTATCGCGTCGCAGGCGCAATCCACCAGCGAACGCAGAAGAATGGAGCTAGAATGAAGAATTTTGAATACTACTGGATGCTTAGCGGACCTCTTGACGCCGCTGTGGCGCTCTCTTGAGGTGGGTACATGCATATGTTCCCGCGTATGAAGACACACATATATGTATGTGTATTTACATACGTGTGTATTGTGTCACTTAGTTCTCTCCACCCTCACTAATTCTGGCGTCAGGAGATCCGCGAAGTATCCAATAAGTATTTCAAATTCTCTCCTCAGTAGCACTCGTCTTCTGCGTTCGTTCGTGGATTGTGCCTGAGGAGCGACTAGCGCGATCCGGGTACTTCGAAGGGCTTAAAGCAAATTTGAGTGACCCAATACTTTCGATCTGCCCACCGCCGCCGAGATAAGCCTGGAGAACCTCATGGCCATATGGGCCCAGTTTGTCCCTTGATTGTATTGTGTATGTATACACATGTGAATGTGTATGTGTATTCATATTCCAGCAGAAATTGTGGGAATTACTTCTGGAATCGTGAACTCAAGTACAAATTTATTGTAAGATTTAGTATATTGCGGTAAGAAATACTACCCTCAAGATGTCTAATTAAGATAATTAAATGCTTAAATTTATTTATGATAGCCCAACTAGCAATTATACTTAAAATTTCAGACTAAATCTTCAAATCGTCAATCATCTAAAATATTCTTAGAATTATTTACTGTGAAATCGCAAACGTTACGATAATTATTTTTCCAATATCGGAGAAAATTTCATTTTATTCAGCAGAAAAATTAAACTTCCTTTATTCCAGTATGAGTTGGTTTTTCTAAGAGAATAATTTTCAATCCACAAAGCTTATTTCATCTTCCTCAAATGTGTGAAAAATAAGTGAAAGTCATGAAATACGAAGACAAGATTAATTCAGATGCTGAAGTGCTATTGGAAATTTATTGGATTTTTTTTCTGTTTAATGAATTTACAGATTTATTAAATAAAACAAATATATTATCAGATCACTAAGAAAATAGTTAAAACATTATTTACATATATATCACATCTGTTGTGATTATCTTGCTCAATGACATTGAGTCACCATTCGAATTTCATATACCACAAAAATAGCAATTATATATTTTAATTTAATTTTATTGTATTAACACAGAAACACGTTCGTATATATATATATATATATATATATATATATATATATATATATATATATATATATATATATATATATATATATATATATATATTATATATATATATATATATATAATATATATATATATATATATATATATATATATATATATATATATATATATATACATATATATATATATATATATATGTATATATATATATGTATATATATATATATATATATATATGTATATATATATATATATATATATATATATATATATATATGTATATATATATATGTATACATATATATATGTATACATATATATATATGTATATATATATATTTATATATTTATATTATATATATATATATATATATATATATATATATATATATATATATATATATATATATATATATATATATATATGTGTGTGTGTGTGTGTGTGTGTGTGTGTGTGTAATGGGTAATTACATATAATCACAAAGGGAACAGAATTCATATTACATGGGTAAGTGTGTTGTACCCTTATCCATGTACCATGGTTGCAGTCGTAATTAAAAAGGTAGCCGTAAGAGACGACAAAAGATTGTTAGATGAAAAGAAATGGAATTTATATTAGTATATTAGTCTCTCGTGGACTTCTGCCACGAAAATCCCATAAATCTATATTTATAGGTGTAAGAGCCAACCAATCAGGGTTCTTAATCGCCAGCACCAAGGTGACAACGTTGACGTAGTTTAAGTGCCATGAGTTATGTAAAGCCTTTATGTAAGAGAGGCTTTGGTGTTTTCGTGGTAGCCAAGTGGATAGAAAGCAGAAAGATTGTCGCCAAGTTTGCCAGAAAAGGATAGAATAGGCCGAAAATTATTTTAAGATAGGCATAATTATGTTGGTTCATTTTAAACTAAATATCGTTACATGTATGTATATTTATGAATATATTTAGACTGAGTCTGATAATACGTAATTAATGAAACACTTAGTCTTTTGAAAACACTTTTAAGGGCTATTTAAATGAAAAAACTTATGACGCATAAAGTGCTAATTTTGTAACATTTGGTTACATATACTTTATCTATATTTTCTAACCTAAACATAACTTTCGCCCGCCCCCCAGGCTCGTTGGTCTCGGAAACAGATATTGGCAACGTAGGCCCTCGCCACCTAGGAACGGTTGTGCCTAGGAGTTTAGTTTTTTCTATCCTTTCACTCAGATAACAGAAAAGTATTTATGTATCTTCTAGAATATATAATTAAACAACGATAAGTCTAAAAACAAAGTTATGGAATATAGAACATCACCTTAATAGTTATTTGCCCGTCTCTCCTGGAATTTATGAAGCCGTTGTATTCTGGAATGAATAGAGGTATCCATATTAGATTCTTAATGAGATAGGATTAGCAACGTTCGAAATCCACCCCTTCCCTCTTTTCCAGCATTTAATGCCATTATTTCAAGCCCTATTTTCCCCGGTTATGAGCAGGCGATTAAAATTATCAATTTGTCACATAATAAATAGGTAAAAATAGCATTTTTTCAAGCATTATGACTTTATTCCTTTAAGCATCTCATTTAATCATTAGTTATTTTAAATTAATTAAATATCGTCTGCATTATTTTCATACGTTTTATCACTGAATTTAGACATTACGTGAATTTCTTTTATATTTAGCTTAAATAATAGATTATCTCCATATGTGATAATTTTAAATTTATTCATTATTTTTTGTTGTAATGATAATTTTATCGCCGGAATCAACAACAAATTCTATCTACCTCCAGGGTGTAATGGAAATGATAATTTAATTCCTTTACTTCCATTAATTACTGTGGCAAGAAAAATTGGGAAGTAGTTAACGATAATTTCGACATAGCTAAAAAAAACTTTGAATTATCTTTCTAAATTAATTTAACGAGATTCTACACTGCATTCCCAGTATAGTGACACTTTAGAGGAGTATGAAGATAAACAAATTATTGAGCATGTACCAGATAATTCTCAGCCAAAAAACAAACCATTTTTTTTTACCTGCCTCATACGATACTTTACAGTTCTCGAAAACTAAAACTGTTACTGATCCCGTCATATGACGGGCTATATGCTAGTATAAAATTAAAAATTTAAGATTCTTCGAAGGCCATCTTCCGATGAAAGTTTAGGGAAGGCCAGCAATCTGAAACCTCATAGATTATTTTGTGGATCAATATTTAATATCTCATTTTTTTATTTGAAACTGAGAAATTAGGAAAAATTCAGCTGAATCAAATACCGCTGAAGAAGAAAATAATGCTATTTGGAGGAAAAAAAAATTAGTTTGTCAGGGTAACATATTGAAGGAGAACAAATAATCTTTTATACACAACGAGTTTTTCTTATGCTGTAATTTACTTTCATTAATTACTGTGGAAAAAAACATTGGGAAAAACTTAATGATAATTTCGACGTAGCTACAGAAATTTTGAATTATCTTTCTAACTGAATTCAATGTGATTCCAAACTGCATTCACAGTATCGGGAGACTTTAGAAGAGTATGAAGATAAACAAGTTATTGAACAAACCATTTTTTTACCTGTCTCATAGGGTACTTTACAATTCTGGAAAACTGAAAATCTTCCTGATCCCGTCATATGACGGGCTATATGTTAGTTATGAAATAGTAGCAGCAAACTACTACCTCCAGTTGCTATAAGTAATCCAAAGACAAGAAGTTACAAATTTACTATAATGTACTTATTCATATTTACTGATCCCGTCAAAGGACGAGCTTTATGCTAGTTATCAAATAGTAACAGCAAACTACTACTTACAGTTGCTATAAGTATTCAAAAGGAAATGATAGTTTCATTCCTTTACTTCCATTAATTACTGTGGAAAAAAAATTGGGAGGAACTTAACTATAATTTCGACGTAACTGAGAAAGCTTTGAATTATCTTTCTAAATGAATTCAACGGGATTCTAAACTGCATTCACAGTATAGGGACACTTTACAGGAGTATGAAGATAAACAAATTATTGAGCTTGTACCAGATAAATCTCAGCCAGAACACCAACCATTTTTTTTTACCTTCCTCATACGGTATTTTACAATTCTGGAAAAGTAAAAATTTTACTGATCCCGTCATGTGACGGGCTATATGCTAGTTATCAAATAGTAACAGCAAACGTATTTTACGAAAATTAAGAAAACTAACTTTGCATACGTTTTCCTCTGCTATATTTAATAATATTTCAAAATTGCACTAAAAGTGCCTAAATACAAAATTTGAAGATTTTTTTCAAGGGTAACAGAGTTTTGGGATTTATATCTCATTAAACAACAATGCTTCACAATATCTCAAATAAAGCAAAATGAAATATGATAGATTGTCTTTTCGAGCAAAGAAAAACATCGTATCTTTTATAATGAGATTTAGAAAATATTGATTCATATACCAGGAAAAACAACATAATTTTTTGCTCCTAAATATATAAGTTTAAATCTTGATGTTTTGGATGAGTTTAAGTACGTAGTTTGAGGGATTCTACAATAAATAAAATATCCTTTTAAAAGTTTAATATTCATTTCAACGGGAAATAGTGAAAACATTTAACCATTTTCATATCACTGTTGCCATCTTTAAATCTTTTACACAAAATATGCAAGATATATATATATATTGGAAATTTTGCTTACTTTGTCCTTGTATGATGCTTAGTAAAGTTTATAACCGACTCTTTTTTCAGCAGTTATTTTCGTAGATATACACTTCTAATTACGAAAAGTTTTATATGAGATAAACATTACTTCATAGTACTAGTAAATTAAAAATTGTATTTTACGAAAATTGAGAAATCTAACTTTGTATACGTTTTCCTCTGTTATATTTAATAATATTTCAAAATCACACTAAAAGCGCGTAAATACAAAATTTGAAGATTTTTTTCAAGGGTAAAAGAGTTTTTGGGATTTATATCTCATTAAACAACAATGCTTCACAATATCTCAGATAAAGCAAAATGAAATATAATAGATTGTCTTTTTGAGCAAAGAAAAACATTGTTTCTTTTATAATGAGATTTAGAAAATATTGATTCATATACCATTAAAAACAACCTAATATTTTGCTCCTAAATATATAAGTTTAAATCTTGATGTTTTGGATGAGTTTAAGTACGTAGTTTGAGGCATTCTACAATAAATAAAATATCCTTTTAAAAGTTTATTATTTATTTCAACCGGAAATGGTGAAAACATTTAGCCATTTTTATATCACTGTTGCCATCTTTAATCTTTTACACAAAATATGCAAGATATATGTATGATTTTTTTTAAATTTCGAAACTTTGCTTACTTTGACATTGTATGATGCTTAGTAAAGTTTATAACCGACTCTTTTGTCAGCAATTAATTGTCGTAGATATATATACTTCTAATTACGACAAGTTTTAAATGAGATAAGCATTACTTCATAGTACTAGTAAATTAAAAATTGTATTTTACGAAAATTAAGAAAACTAACTTTGCATACGTTTTCCTTTGCTATATTTAATAATATTTCAAATTCGCACTAAAAGCGCTAAAATACAAAATTTGAAGATTTTTTTTCAAGGGTAAAAACGTTTCTGGGATTTATATCTTATTAAAAAACAATGCTTCACAATATCTCAGATAAAGCAAAATAAAATATGATAGTTTTTTTTTTTTTTGAGCAAAGAAAAACATTGTTTCTTTTATAATGAGATTTAGAAAATATTGATTCATGAACCAGGAAAAACAGCATAATTTTTTTCTCCTAAATATATAAGTTTAAATCTTGATGTTCTGTATGAGTTTAAGTACGTAGTTTGAGGCATTCTACAATAAATAAAATATTTTTTTAAAAGTTTATTATTCATTTCAACAGTAATTGGTGAATACATTTAACCAGTTTTATATCACTGTTGTCATCTTTAAATCTTTCCCGCAAAATATGCAAGATATATGTTTGATTTTTTTTTTAATTTTTCTGTTTTACTTACTTGTATATGACCTTGTATGGTGCATAGTAAAGTTCTTAACCGCCTCTTTTTTTCAGCGATCATTGGTCTTAGATAAACACTTCTAATTACAAAAAGTTTTAAATGAGATGAGCATTACTTCATAGTATTGTAAATTAAAAATTGTGTTTTACAAATATTGAGAAATCTTAGTTGCTATATGTTTTTTAGCTGCTATATTTAATAATATTTTAAACTTGTCCTGGATCCGTCTAAATACAAAATTACAAGATTTTTTTTTCTGTTTTATCCAGGGATCAATTAAAAGATTAATTACAATATTTCAAGGGTGAAACGAAAAAAAATTTCGTAAATAAGATTGATCATTTTCATAAAACTAACCACCCATTCTATACAATTTATAACACATGAGTAAAAAAATAATGATGAAAACAGTAAGTAAATGGTTATTCATTGATGCCAAATAAAAAATGGAAAGGAACTGATTAATATTGTTGTTTTGTCGGTTATTTTCTCGGAGTTACAAAAACAGCTTCTAAAAATCAAATCTTACTAATACATGCTTTCTACGATATTTATCAACCATATATAGAATTTAGTACCATTTGGTGAATTATGTAGATTTATACAGAGAAAAGTCATTTTTAAAATTTTCATTTTTACATAATAGTTTTTTTCTTGACGCATTTTAAACAGGGGAACTTTTATGTAAGTTACTTTTTTATTTTAAGAGCATGATTTTGCAATTTAAAATTTAAAGCTGTCATCATTTTAATTGAAAAAAAATTAAAAATGATAAAATAGCATATTTAAAAAAAACCAAACTTTTATGTTATAACGTTTTCACCCATTCTTTTAAAGTACTTGAGACAGGAAGATGATCCTAGTAGATATTTTATATTCTAAATACAAATTCTTTCACAAGCATAACAGTAGCACTATGTTTTTCCAATATAAAGAATTTAAAATCTATGCAAAAATTATCCATGCTTAAATATGTTAAGAATTTTAAAATCTAAAATATACTATATATTTACCATATATTTATATACCATATATATATATATATATATATATATATATATATATATATGTATATATATATATATATATATATATGTATATGAATATATATATATATGTATATATATGTATATATATGTATATATATATATGTATATATATATATATATATATATATATATATATGTATATATATATATGTATATATATATATGTATATATATATCTGTATATATATAATATATATATATATACATATATACATATATATATAAATAAGTATATATATATATATAAATAAGTATATATATATATATATATATATATATATATATATATATATATATGTATATAATCTAAAATATGGGAAGATATTTAAAATTTTTAATTACAAAGTATACAAATATGATACCAATAATTAAGTTTTATGTAAGTTGTGGATTATATGGGCTTACATCAGTACGCAAAAACCGAACAATGACAGAGTAGATTACCCTCCGGTACCGGAGTTCATCGGTACGAATTCCACTACTTGCATGGTTGTCCGGAGCCGTTCGAAATCGGCTTTAAGTACTAGGTCCCAGTCTTATTAAAGATCTTGTAGCAAAAAACTCTCTAAGTCTAAATTTATAAAAGAGGATACAAATGAATATTTTTGGAGGAAAATTTATATTATTTTTTTATGTTTACATACCTTTGTAGTACAGTCGAATGCCAAAAATATGTATATCCCCAAGGATGCAAACTGCAACACTTGCAATTAAGTTTTTAAATAAAAAATAAAATAAAATAGCATAGGTAAGATTAACAAATAATAGCTATTCGTAGATTTTAAGACAAAATTAATAAGAGAAAAAGTAACAATATAATAAAATTCTTAAGCAAATAGCAATTGTATCTAAGTTTCAGAAATATAATAAAAAGTGCTAATATTTCTTTATAACTGGCTGAAATTTTGAATTTATTATTAATTTATATTATATAATATATAAAATAAATGCGTTTTTCCTTTAATATTTTGTAAATTATTTTCTTAATGATTCATATTATAAATGTTGAATGTAATAAACTGTTATTCCAGTATTATGTTTCTTTAATTACTGCAAACCATAATAAATTTTTTTATGTAAGTGTATTCACCAAAGTTGACCACAGAGCAGGATCATCAGGGAAAATACTTTCAAAATTCTTCTTTTCGAAATTATCAATAGTGGCCCCTAAAATTAGGCCTAGGCCCAGTCGACCCGTGCTCTAATCAGGCCCTGGCTGTAGCCTTAAGATTTAATAGTGCGAAATAACAAGTCTGTGGTCTTCTGTGAATTTAGTTTGAGATGTCCAGGTCATTTATTCAACAAGCGAACTTTTAAATAATTCCCCAATTTTTTCGTGAATGTTCTTAATTGTATTCAGATTGAAAACTCCAGCAGTTAGCTTGAGCTCTTGAGTTGCTGTAGTACTTTAAAAAATCTTTAATCATAATTGTAATCATAATTGTAATTTTAATGCTTCAAATGAATGTTTGCAAATAAACTCGTGATATTGCACTCAGATTGTAGCATTGAATAATTTTTAAGGTAAACTGTATATGTTTCTAGTAATATTTATTCTCCATCACCAAACTCATGGATCCTACTTTATTCTCCAATTTATTATATGGGTAAACATTCTAAAATAAAGCTTACTAAGTTTTTATCTCATATATATCGGGTATAAATATCTGAATTCTGCATGCAATAAACAGTATTTTTGATCTAGAGGACTTGGTCCAGGTAGATTAAACCGAACTTCCTGAGAGATTGTCTTTTTAGTTTTTTATTTTGTGTTATATACTTATTGGTTTTTTTTTTAGTGTGGGGAAAACCAAGTAGAATCTTCAATTAATTTTCCAGAAAATCAGAAAAACATCATACCACCAAACTGTGAGATGATTAATGGAAAGTTGTATGCATCAAAGTATTCTGTAGAAATGCTTTTGGTTGAGTGATTTGTTCCAAAATTGGATACAAATCTACAATTTGAGAGCAAAAACCGCATGTCATTTTTAATCCATCCACTTCGGTGCGTTTGTGAGTTATTGTGTTTATGCACGAATAGATATATATAAACACACACATCTACTGGACGTAAAGAAGTCTAAAAAGTAAAAAAAAAAGTCAAGTCAAAAATCTTGACAATTATAATACAGTACACTGGTGTTCGAAAGTTAACCTTAAATGCTGTTTACTGGAAACCTTCCTATAAAGTAAAATCTAATTAACTGTCTATCTGTCTATACGTAATTCCAATTAGTTAAATAGATATTAATTTAAAACAAATAGAAATACCTTTTAATTGTACTGTAGTCGGCAAAGACAGCTTTCTCGTAACTAAGAGGTTGTAGATTCGGAACCCGAGCAGGCCTAAGATCAGCTGCGTTCGCTAAAGGTGACTGGGGCATGTTAAATATGTTCGTAGTCACAATGTCCTCTACGTTCTCAATCAATACCTCTGGGGGTGGCAGGTCAAGTTTATGGTCTTCTGCTTGGTCTCTGATTCTAAATTACGAGCACCCACTCGAGCATAAGTCGTACTTTCCCCCTTGAGGTACTCGTTGTCGCGAGCTCGGCTGTTTTTGTTTTCCAGCCGGTGACAACGCGAAGAAAAATGGAAAAGGAAATAAAGTTGTTGCTGATGTTGAACGTTTCATTTTTGAATATTAATTTGCTCTCCAAAAGACTATTTTTTAGAGAATAGAACATTGTGGTGCCTCACCTCGGGAATTTTAGATTGAAATTGAACTATTTATTTGAGGAAATTGTTTGAGTTTGACTGAAATAGAAAGAAGTGTGGGGTGAGTCATTTGAACTTCATTATTTGAATTATGATATTCTCGTAATTGATAAATTTGAATTATTATTTCGTTTTGATTGAATATTGAGTTGAATTAGATATGGATGAGTTTCTAAAGCTTAAAAATAAGCGTTCGACCTATAGAACACAATTAACTAAGTTGTTTGCCAAAATCGACACTGCTCTTAATGATCAAGATTCTAAGTTAGAGACATTAGAAAGTGATTTAGAACTGTTATAAATTAAAGATTCTACTATTAAAGAGTTAAATTCTGAAATAGAAAAAAATCTTAAACCGGAACAAATGGAAACCGAAATTAATAAACGTTCGGAATATGATGATAAGGTAATTCTTTATAAAACAAAACTCAAAAAACGTATTAAACAATTGCAACCTGATAGTGATCAAAATAATTCTGTTGATAATAGTATTTTAAATTCATCAGAAGAAAGCAGAGTTCGTAATTCATTTAGTATTCATTTAGTACTTGTGTTTATTTTGGTATTGTTTTATATTGTTTTGATTTTTATTTATGATGATTTAAGTTAAAAATCAAAAGGTGGGAGAATGTCGCGAGTTCGGCTGTTTTTGTTTTCCAGCCGGTGGCAATGCGGAAAGGAGAGGAAAAGAGTTGTGAAGTGGAAAGAGTTGTTGTTGCTGATGTTGAACGTTTCATTTTTTAATATTAATTTGCTCTCCAAAAGACTATTTTTTAGAGAATAGAGCACTCGTTGGAACGAAAGGCGCACCCCTTCACCTTAAATAGAGTAGCCTCCTGCTCATATCGAGCTTAGTTTGACTAAGTGGCTTAAGACAACAACAACAACAACCGTTTAATTATCTGACACGCCCATTTCCATTGCTTAGTAGGCATAAAAATGCCTCTACTCTCACTGTTGAAATGATTATTGCTCAATATTTGGCAATATGATTGACTTAAAAGCGACCTCAAGTTTTGCCAAACCATTATGTTTTAAAATCTTTGTAATTCTATATTTTGTAAAACTGTAGGACAAAGGTAATAGTTTGAAATAACACTTAAAAAAAAAAAACAAATTGGCCGCCCAGTGAATCGTGTTTCCTTCATTCAATACACTGAAAAAGATACAACATCGGGAGGGCAATTTTATTCATATGTAATGATTAATGAACTTTTTAAAGACTTAAAATAAAAATTTATAAAATTTATACTATTTAATACTTATACGATTTCTTACATTTTTACTACACGTTACCGCAGCTCTCGCTTAGAAACTTGGAAATTTCAACTTTAAAATTTCACCCTTTAAAAATTTAAAACTTCATTGAGTAATCATTGTCAGGTAGCACAGAATTTTCTCCTAGTTTATATTTTTTTAGAATACTATGTTAGGCAGGTGTCATATGACCTCGTTTCTTACTCTCTACAAGAGAAGGATGCATTATTCGAGATAGTCCAAATAACGTGAGGCTACTCAGATGGCTATGATATAGAATTAAAATATTCGAAAATGTTTGTCTGTATAAAGTCCACATATGTGAATCATTCGGTACCAAATTTAATGCACGATTACTTGCTTTAGGAGAGAAAGCCTTAAAATTTGCCACCATAACATGGTAATTCACGAGAAACTCTGTGCATCTGCATGTAACTAAAATTACCTATTCTTTTCAAAAACCTATATAAATACTTAGCCTCAATAACCAAATGATGTACCTAAGGACAGAAATAAAGATTGTTTTAATTTTAAAAACGACAACTATGAAATGTAAACAAAATTGATATAACATGGCTATTTTTTTACTTCCAATACAGCAGGAGATTCAGACATTATCCTTACACCAAATAGAAACCAAAAGAATACAAATAAAACAGAAGTGGGTAAAATACAAAACACATCAAACACAAGAAAAGAAAAATACAAATACAAAACACATCGGATACAAAAAGAACATAACAAGAACAATATAAAATCAAGAAGTAAGTATGTTCAAAGAATCTCTGGCCTCCCCATATCGGAAATAGATTTAATTCTTGGTGAGAGCTGAACAGACAGGAAGATGATCGGCATTCATCACCGCAAAGGGGACCGGCAGAGCTATCGACTATCCGGAGTTGGTAAAGATGAGCGCATAAGAGTCTCTGGTCTCTTCATATCGGGAATAAATATAATACTTGGTGAGAGTTGAACAGACAGGGAGATGATCGGCATTCATCACCCCAGAGGGGACAGGCAGAGCTATCCACTATTCGGAGTTGGTCAGGATGACCGCATAAGAGTCTCTGTTCTCTCCATATCAGGAATAGATATAATTTTTGGTGAGAGTTGAAAAGACAGGCAGATGATCGGCATTCATCACCCCAGAGGGGGCAGGCTGAGCTATTCACTATCCGGAGTTGGTAAAGATGAGCGCATAAGAGTCTCTGGTCTCTTCATATCGGGAATAAATATAATACTTGGTGAGAGTTGAACAGACAGGGAGATGATCGGCATTCATCACCCCAGAGGGGACAGGCAGAGCTATCCACTATTCGGAGTTGGTCAGGATGACTGCATAAGAGTCTCTGTTCTCTCCATATCAGGAATAGATATAATTTTTGGTGAGAGTTGAAAAGACAGGCAGATGATCGGCATTCATCACCCCAGAGAGGGCAGGCTGAGCTATTCATTATCCGGAGTTGGTAAAGATGATCACATAAGAGTCTCTGACCTCTCCATATCAGGAATAGATATAATTTTTCGTGAGAGTTTAACAAACAGGGAGATGATCGGCATTCATCACCACAGAGGGGGCAGGCAGAGCTATCCACTATCCGGACTTGGTAAATATGAGCACATAAATAATCATGCTTAATTTACGAGACGAAGAGCAGCTACTGCACTGCTTCTTGGGCAATCGGGGAGATTATGGATGGAATTTCTCCTCGATTCTTCTTTCGTCCGTTATTTTAGTAATGACATTTGCATAGTCATTATAAAATCAGTTAGCACAGTCTTAAAGTCTTGAATATTAGTAAACATTTTAAATTGAAATATTTTACTAATTTCACAAAAACAAACACCACTTTAATTTTTTAACAATTTCATCGATATTCCATATCTCTATCTATTCGTAGCATTCCATGGGAAATAAGATTTATTAGAACTTAAGCAGAACGAGAAAGGTATAGGTTGGAACTCTAAATGAACATTCTCTAAATTACGATATCTATTTGCCCGCTACACCTATTATGTTTTTCTAGATAACTGTAAAAAAAGTATAAATATATATCTATGTGTTCCATTTCAAAATTAGACCGCTAGTATGTATATAATTAAGCCAGACTGGAATGTCATTAGCACTACTCTTGAATTATCGATAATCATTTTCTTTGTTTTAATTTATTATATATTCGCGTTCAAAATTAAGAGAATTTGTACGTTGTGGAGAATTTTATGAAAAGAACTGAACTAAATATAAAACCACTGTTTCGAGATAAAAGTGTAGTTCTTATACGTCGAATATATTTGAGCACGCGTAATATATGGGCAGAGACAGTAGAAGAATAGACTACATTAACGCTCGTGACAAAACATAAATTTTGTCCGCTAGCACAGCTTGTCGAATTTCTTGGTGTTTTTAGCAGTGATCTGTTAAATTCAAATTCTAACAGTAAAACTGAGTAAGCAATGTTTAGATGATAGAATGAGGTAGTGGATTGTGGAGAGGCTAGAAATTAATCCGAAGGAGAACCTGAATTTCGAGGATGATTGTTTCCAGAAGACTTAATGAGAGAGGGATGTTTGGAAGAACACTTGCTATTTGCATCCCGCTCACTTCCACAAACAGGAGAGTCCATTTAACATGGCACAAAGGGCATAGAGATTGAAGTATGGATAAATGAGTGACGGTTCTTTTTACTTAGGAGTCCAGGTTCAACCTAACCACCTGTTATCGCAGTAAGTTCACGTGTAGAGAACCAGGGATCCGCAACCTGACCCCCAATGTCCGTGAAATCGACCATTATGGCGCAGGAGGTTTAATGGTCTTAGCAGACACACCCCTACATGCCTTTGAAAGAAGTAATGTGACTACTGTGAGGTATAGGAATGAAGTCTTGGAACCCAATGTTCATCTTTTCAGGGCTGCAATTGGTCCTGATTTCATTTTAATGGATAATAACATAAAAGCATAGAGAGCTCTGTGGTTGGCAAATTTCTAGAAAGTTAGCGTATTTCATAGATTGATTGGACAAACAGATCTCCAGACCTCCATCCATATGCAGCGTGTTTGGGACGATTTGCTACCCATAACTATCGAGAAAAATCCAGGACTTATCGTTACTGAATGAGTGGGACAAATTACCACAAGTAATCATAAACTGCCTTATTTCAAAGATGAAATCCCGCTGCTTGATAGTGGATTATACCCTCTATTAAATCATTTTTTCTTTGTTTTATTCTGCAGCCACTGTTTCATGCCTTCCGTCTCCAAAGAGTGTTAAGCACTATTATGCATGTTTATTATAACTGTTGAATAGTTATTTTTTTTTGTATTGTATCAAAGTATGTATATATCAAACTTCTTTAAAATCGGTCCAGTAGTTCTGAAGAGAATAACCCAAATTTTTCTTAACATGAGCACATTACATAAATATCATATATAAATGTATATATATATATATATATGTATATATATATATATATATATATATATATATATATATATATATATATGTATATATATAATTTATGTATGTATATATATATATACATACATAAATTATATATATACATATATATATATATATATATATATATATATATATATATATATATATATATATATATATATAATTTTGAGTGGGCTGGATAGAACTTACAGGGAGGCTGTAGTTTGCTTATCCTTGTCCTAGCATATCCCTCACAAGCGTGGGGGTTGGTTCCCCCCTCCAGAGGTATCGTAAACACTTGGAGGACATTGTGACCACGAATATATTTTACGTGTTCCATTAACTATTTTTAACGAACTCGGCGAATCTTAGGCCGACTAGAACCCCGAACCCGCATCCCTCTAGTTACAAGATCGTTGCCTTTACTATCTGAGCTACCACGAATCACTGGATGAATAGCACTTGTCTGATATTTCTGAATAGGGGCCAGTGATAGCAGCATCCTATTTTCTAGACGAGAAGGTGCGCCACTTCTTGACATAGCTTAACATTACTTTAGTTAACATAGTTAATATCCCTTAAGTTTTACCAAATCTATTCAAGAACTTTTAAATCTTTTTGCACTGCTGTAAGGGAAAGTGACATTTAGCAGATTATTTGCAGATGCCTTTTATGGTACGTTAGAAAACATCCTTCTAGTAAATCAGTATCTATTCACAAAATACAATTATTTCATGCTCTTCCTTTTTGTCAAATTTTGAAAGGCGAACACCATACCCAATATTTTTAGACAACTTTCTCTTATAAAAGATGCAGTTTACCTATGTATATAAAATTATTTCTATTCGTGTTTTTTATGTATTCCGAATAGACTTCTCTGATCTTGATGGAATTTTGTATGGTGATTCAGATCACTCCTGGCATATGTTTTACGCATATCAAATTGTTAGGAAGATAAGGGTGTGTGGAGATAGAATGCTTTTTTTTAATCTAAATTGCATTTGGATGTTCTATTTCAGTAAACATTTGATATATTTCTTCAGTTACGTGTTAAATAATCAAAAACTTTTATTTAACTTTATCACATGTTATTTTGATTTAGAATATTTCTTTCATTTTTAATTTAGTTGGGACTTTTTATTCTGTTTAGTTTATAGACGCTATTCATATTCCTTTAATACTAAATTGGGTCTGGTGACTCGGTTTAGGTGCCTTTTGATATTCATTTCTTTTAAATACATGTTAAAATAATTCAAATGATTTAAAGAGTAATAATTGTAATAATAAATCACATTAATATGATTTTTTTGTGCAAATAAACTCATTATCTTCTTCTTAAATTTATACCTATGGAAATAACTATTTCGTTTCATTGTTTGTACTAGGAGTAAAACTTGGGAAGATATTATTAAAATAATTAAGTACAATATTTCTTTACTCACACACCTTAATGTAGGTTAAAGAATATGTCATTTTAAGGATAACTTGCATTAGGTTTCCTCCGAACTCTACGGTTTAAAGTTGTGCTACCTGTGGGCTAATGGGATCGGGACCTACTGCTTTAAGTTGATCCCAAACAGCTACAAAATACCTTATAGTAGTGGGATTCGAACCTACAAACCTCGATACCAAAGAGCAGCGCCCTACCCATACAGCAATCCTTCGGTAACACTGCATTAAGAAAATTTGTGTTAAGAAATTGTGCAATGAAAGTTTTATCATTATCTCTCTACTACAGTCGAACTAGTTTATAACGAGCTTGGATTTAACGGAAACTCGGATTTACCGAGGGAAGCAAGAATATTTGGTTGGATCAATGTTAAGTCTGTGGAACAGCAGTTGCTTTTAACGAGCAAGACCTGGTTTTAGCAAGCAATATTTTTCTGTCTTGCATTCTTTTTTCTCATCTTCCTAGTCTTTCTGTCTTATTTTTTTTCTTCTCCGCTGTTTAATACTTTCGTAGGAAAAATTCCTCCAGCATTCCAATGTTAATAGGGAGGCTTAACAAATCCGGTGCAATTGAATTTTTGCCACTAAATTCTACATTTGTTATTCAACCTATGGACCAAGGAGTCATAAGAAGTTTCAAGTGCCACTTCCGTAAGCAACTGATTTTGATGATTCTGGACCGAAAGATAGAAGTGGAACAGTATCAAATACGAATGTCAAGGTACTGGAAGCGATACCTTTGATGAAGGATGCATAGGAAAATGTCACACCCACATGCATCATAGAGTGTTTCCATAAGGATTGGAGAGTTGTCAAGACGGTGAATCCACTGAGAAAGAAGAGGTTGACATTTCATGCAAACTGCAAATTTGGAAATGACCAAAGAAGAATTTCAAAACTATGTATCCCTCGACGACGAACTGATGATCTCAGATGTACAGACCACCGAAGGTTTATCATTCCGTTTATTGTTTCTTTCCTTTAAGACCTTTTTCCTTTTAAAAATGACATTTGACTAAATGTTTTCTTTTCTACATATACTATATAAAAAAAATGAAAGTGCAAGGGAGTACACCCCCCCTCCTATACCACAAAGACATAGCATCGATTATATATATGTAATAAATCAAACTCATTATAATAAAGAAGTTCAAATGGGCAGTACTGCTGATGTTTAGTTCACAAACGAACCACTAAAAGTCTTTTTGGTTTTAAACATATATTACTTGAAATAGAATGAGATCATGGTTTTTGTGGATTGACTCCTTGAAAAAGACCTGATACATATATTTAAACATTAATTACTTGAACTTTAAACATATATTACTTGAAATAGAATGAGATCATGGTTTTTGTGGATTGACTCCTTGAAAAAGACCTGAAAATTAACAGGATGACAAATTTTAAAACGCTATCCAAGGGCAGCGTGGCTTGAGAGGGAATTTGGTGGAAGGCCAAGGACCAACAGGGTATATCCTGACAGTAAAGAAAAAACAAGGAGGAAATATCAAAAATTATTACCCCCCAAAGTTCTGCTAAATTCTCCGAATTAATGTTTATTTCATTTCTAATCTGTAAAAATATAATTTGAATGTTTTTTTACAAATTTTTATTTACAAATCTTTACAAATCTTTACAAAAATTGTGACATCTCTAATGCTTCCCAATCTCAAATGGAGATCCACAACTGATTCATTATCACTCGATAATAATTGGTAGCACAAGATCAGCTTTTTAAGCTGATCTCTGAGATTTAAATGCAGAAGTAATACAGGGGCAAAACCTTCTTTTAATTTTAATTTCACCTGTATACTAATAATTTCTGAATACAATTATTAACAACTTAAATGGCAGAATAAGTATATAATCGAAATGCACTGTTTTGTATAATTTTCTGTTTCTACAGCCATTTGCACCCACAATCCCTTGTCATTCAAGAATCGTGTAGGTCTAATTGATATTTTAATAAAACTATAATGAAGATTTTCTTTATAACCTATAACATCGTTTTAAGTATTCTTATTCATATACTGTTTTTTAAGAATGAGTATGTATACATATATATGTATGCGTGTGTATTTATATTTGTATGTCTATTCATATTATGTATAAAAATTATTGCCTTTAGAAGTTCTTCAACATTCTCCAAATTCCCGTCCCTTTTATTCTGAATCTTATCTTTTCCACCCACAAAGAGGAAATCATAGACATTAATCACTGACACTGCTTTGAAAACTAAACAATGAATCACTAACTGCTACATGTGTTTTTTCTTGTACTTTTTGTACACCAGATGTCGATTCTCAGAGAAGAATCGGGTGATCCTCGCTATCTTTATGCTATTACACGCAACTTTGCTGCCACAATTGTTTTAGTAGAAGAAAAAAAATGATTTAAGTTCCTCTGATGATGTACTATACACATAATCATTCCCCTCTATAAGTACATAATTTTAATAATTCAACAGATTTATAGTTGCCTCTTTTCTATGCAATACATTGTAACGTTGATTTAGAATTGAGACAGAAAATTTGATACTCATTAAGAAACACACCAAATTCTCTTGATTAATATAAATTTATAAAATATGCCTAAGGAATACAAATACAAAACTAGTCACTAGTCGATGTAGTTGACTGACTCTAGATACGATTCAGTCTGAGTGTCCCAGAAAAAAAATTCTCACTTCCTTTTTCTAGTGGTTCTCCAACTTTCGGCGTAACAAGCAGCGGAAACAAGTAGCCGCCTCTCTGTTCCCTCCTCTGGTACAAATTCTTCAAAAAAGAAAAAAATGCTTGTCCTTCGAAAATAGAGTTTAGCTGTCGAACGGAAGATCAGATTCATCTAAACTAGTAAGCCTATCTATTGGTTGAGAAAAGTACAAAGTCCTCTCCTAGACATGACCACTACGACTCTGCTCTCCTTGGTGATGGTGTGCGGGAAGAGGTAAAAACCAACATTCAGAAACCTAATGTAAATTTTCATTACAGACGTGTTCTTTGATTCTCCGAGTTTAAAATAAAGCATTTTTGTTTAGTATATACACTATATTTAGGGTTCTCAGAGAGTACCGTCGATGACATCATCGAGTAAGTAAATTCTTGCGCTGATCCATCCGAAGACATACAGCATCAAACAAATCGAAGACCAGTAAGCCACAACAGTAGCCACAACAGCTATAAAGTTGCTGCTGACCTACGAGTGTTCCGTCTTAATCCGATATTAATTTTGTCAAACCCGGTAAAGAGCAAACTCTAAAAAGATAAGCTCGAGACTACCAGGAATAACTGAAGACCCAGATGACTGGGGCACCTCGAGCACTTGACACCCATATATACCTAAAGGAGGTATTCCAAATTTTCTCTCTTCCAAATTTTCTCAAAATTCAAGCCATTAATTTTTATTCTAACATTAGCATTGATCATTTACTGGACTTAGCCTAATATGACCATACGGATCCTGCAAATGCTAAGCGTCCCTTAGCTGTTTTGGGTAGAAGCATAGAATGAATTCTATTGGCCCGCATCAGCCAATCTCTTTTCTCCTCTCTCCCAGCAGAATCCCAAACGCTTCTTGCGTGATCTTGCACTAAGACATGATGCTTAAATTCTATTGGCCCTTCAGAGCCAACTAAATTCTTCTCAGCACTTAGCACGCTGAATCCCTCGAATTTTCGATTAAATCTGCTATGCTTTTTGCTTCTATCTCTTCTTATGTTATAAAAAAATGTCTTTAACTTAGTTATTTTAATATTACCTCAGTATTAGCTTACTTAACTTGACTTTAATATTTTGCTTACCTAACTGTGTAATTATTTTGCTTACCTAACTGTGTAATTTTTGTCAACCTAATTTTTATGTGTATTTCTTGCCTTCACTGAACTCGTGAACCTTAGCTTATTATAACCTAATTTTTGATTATTATAACTCCTAATTTAATATCGATTTTTATCCTCAATATCGTGTTGCAATATATCAGTTATGTCTCATTCCATGCAATTACAGAAATGTGACTTAGAGGGCTTGGACCAGGGAAGTCAGGTATGAGAACTCCTGAGCGACGTCCTGAGCGACCCCTGAAGTGTCTCTCATTTATCACTATCCAGAGGACAAGTACGATTGGGTTGTCCCCCAATTAATTTCAGCAAGTTAATTCTTACACAGACCTATCTTGAAAACATGAAGCAACATGCATAACTGAAGACCAGAAGTAACGACAGACACCACAATAGCTATTGAGATACTGCTGACCTACGAGACTTCGGTCATGGTTAGTGTTGTTGTTGTCAAACCCGATAATGAGCAAATACTACAAAGGTAAGCTTGTCTATCAAGTTTGGTTTGGTTTGGTTTGGTTTGGAGCGCTACGGTCTACTTTCTGCAACACGAGGGCTAATGAGACCTGTCTATCAGGAATAACTGAAGATTCAGATCACTTGGTAAACCCCGAGCATGTGAAGTCCGTATATACCTAAAGAAAGTATACCCCTGAGGTGTGTCTCATTTAGAACTACCCAGAAAACACTTACGGCTTGAACTCGGGACTGCGGTCGCGAGAGACGTTGTCCCCCTACATCATCAAATAAACAAATTCCATTGCCAATCAAATATTGATAATTAAAATTATGGGGCATCACTCGTGTGAGTGATAAATGAAGAGTAAATTTTTCCCGAGGCTATATTCATGTGTAGTAAAAATAGTAAAAAGCGCCTAGTTTTTTTCTCATGAGCATATTCTTATTTGAATCTATGGCATTCTTTCTCTTTTTTCCTTTTTGTTGCATCTCTTAAAAAAATATATGCTTTTGCAGTTCATGATAAATTTCAAACCTTCAAATATTTCGAATTGTGCAGATCAAAAATATTTCTAGGAATTTTCATAAGTCGCATAACTTTTTTTATATTTCCAAAGTATGGTTTCGATGGCTTTAATATTAATGTCTAGTTCAAGGAAAAGCTGGAAGAATAGCATCACATTTTCTATTCCACTGATAGAGGAAAATAGAAGCTGCATTTCTTAGTTGATAAAATAAAGCTCCTTCCTCGTCCTAAATAAAATGTTTAGAATTTAAGTAACATTAAATGTAGAAAATACTGAAAGGACTTTTCTTGAAAATTATCATTTAAAGTTATGGAAATATCTCCACAGTCCTAGATGATTAAAAAATAACAATTATGAAAATTTTATTTGGGCATTTTAAAACAGAAACCTCACATTCTAGTATAAATTGTTTAGTTTGTATTATATTATTTTATAGAGTATGTATATCATGCACAGTTGTAAAATTTTGTATTATGCTCGTAGTTTGCGTTTATTAAACACCCTCTTAATAGTTTAAATACAATGCAAAAGCAAAACAAAAAATTAAATAAATGAAACATGCACCGAGTAACATGGTTTTATATTTGTGCAGATAAAAGGCGATTTTTAGCTTTTGCCTTTAAAGGAATTTTTCTAATAGATAAAGAATTCCCCTGTGATACCAGAGTCCATAGATTCAAATCTTGATTTTTTATGACTCTTTGTAACCGTCTGTAAGCAGTAAGTCCTGATCAATATATATAATATATATATATAAGTTGTTAAAACATGAAAAATGGCGTTAGGAAATAAATAAAACAACATTGGATACTGTTTCAGGCTTAACTAGACTTAGAACCCTATGACTTTTAGTTTTGCTACGTGAGCAATAGTTATTCCGGGACTTAGAACTGATTTCGAACTGTTACGAACTTCCAGGACAGTTGTGGGATTCGAACCCACAAACTCTGATACCTCAGAGCAAAGCCCTTTGTTTGGTTTGGAGTGCTACGGTCTACTTTTTGCAACACGAGGTCTAATGAGACCGGGACCTACAGCTTAAAGCCGATTCCGAACGGCTACGAACATCCATGCCACAGTGGGATTCGAACCCACGAACTCCGGTACCGAAGGCCAGCACCCTAACCAATCGGCCATCGCTCGGCTCAGAGCAAAGCCCTAACTATTCGGTCATCATTCGGTGCATACTATTCTAGAAAGAAGACGAATGGTTGTTGAAAAATGACCAAGTAAATTTTTCGTAAATTTTAATTCTACTGCTATGGATGTCTGTAGTAGTTCGGAATCGGCTGTATGCTGAAACTCAAGGTTCTATTAACCCTCGTATTTAAAAAAAAATTTAACATCACTCTAAACAAAAGGGAATCAGAAAGAAGATTGTTTACCTAAACCAAAAACACATACAGCCTTTGCGAGATTAATATTTGAACCTTACATTGTGAAATGTAGCGCATTAGCTATTGAATCAAAAGTACTTGTTATAGAGTTGTTCAAAATTGCTCGATATTTTTACCAATAACTCTTCTTCACTTCCTACACATAATTACAGCATTATACTCCAGCTCACATCAAATGCAATGTGAAAATACGGAGCGAGTTTGGTGAACAATTCGGTACGGAGATAACTAGTGCTAGTCATTTTTAAACCATCTGAAATAGTTCTTCACTGAAAATATCAATGAATCCACTATTTGCCCTTTTCGTATATTGTTTGGTTTAGTTTCATTTGTTTTTAACAAAAATATGTACGTACAAACCAGACTACCATCTATTATATATTGCCATGTCGATAAATAGTTCACGTGATTCTAATTCTTTTTGCATCGTTCTTCACAGAAAGACTGAAGTAGAAATTTTTACAATATCTTAAGTTTTCGTTACCAGTTTTGAAATTTGAATATGAAAGGCTTTTATTTTAAACTAGTCATACGTAGAAAAATTTAATATCAAATATTTTCATAAATAATATTTAAACTTGATAGGTCAGATGCAATATTTATTTTTGGAAATCAAAATCAAGCTACTCATAGCTGATATTGAAAACTTGAATGAACACTGGGTAATTCATTAGGGCAGACTACGCTTAAATAGGTAAATTCTTTGCAGAGCTAAGGCACAGTATAAATCTGATCTTTATGAAAAAGTAGATGTAGTATTAAAGCTAGTCATTTCGTAAGCTTATTACGTTTTTCCCATGGCACCTTGTCATTTGCTGCAGAAAGAAAGAGAAAAAATTCCTTCAAAGATTGTACTCAATTTGACGTATCTTGGAATCAAAACTTTTCCTTGAAGTTCCAACATTCAATGTCACGGTTCTTCAGCGAGAGAAAGCAGATAATTTCCACAGATTTATCCTCCTAAGTCAGGGACGCTAAAATATAAGGATTTTCCTGGAAATATATATAGAGAGATATAAACGTATATATATATCCATCCGTTCCGAATCGCATGCAATGTCAGGGATACGTACAAAATCCGACACATCAAGATCCCAGGCACAAAAGAAAAGTCCCGGGGACTCCACGATGGTTATCTCCTCCAAGTATTAGCAAGTAATCCGTCTTGTGTCATTCTGTGCGCGATCTGATGCGGAGGGTAAGGCTAATAGGAATGACGTTAGCGAGCAGGGGTAAGAAATAAAAGTAAAAAGAGATACAGATTGAACTGGAAACGATGCAATCGACGGCAGGGGAAAAAAAGTAAACAAACGAGGAAAAAGTAACTAATCCCGGCTCCGAGCGGATATGGAATTCAGCCGCGGAATGAAGGTACTCATTACGTAAGATGGTTGTCTATGAGGGGTTCCGAATCATCCTTCGGGTGAGGATTAAGATGGTACCACCATGTTACGGGTCTATCGCGATCGCGAGAATTGCGGAATAAGCTTTATTTCCGAGAAAAGCTCTCACCATGTAAGCAAGAAATAAAAAGAGAAGTGTCGGTTTTTCAGGGAAAGGTTTAGAAGCAAGTTGAGAAGATAAGACTCTATAAGGCGTTTTCAATCAAGATTTTTTTTCTCTTCTCTTTTTTACTTCTAGATAAAACACTATTTTTTTACTTTAGCCTCAACAAGATACATACAAGATTCACACATTCCATTTCTACAAGATTCATACTTTCCATTCACATGTATCGATAAATATACATATGCTGCACAAGACATTTGTCTTCATTTATGTCGTTTGTAAATAAAAAGAGAAGTATCAGTTTTTCAGGGTATTTGGTTTGGTTTGGAGCGCTACGGTCTACTGTTTTGCACACGAGGTCTAATGAGACCGGGACCTACTGTTTAAAGCCGATTCCGAATGGCTACGAACATCCATGCTATAGTGGGATTCGAACCCACGAAACTTCGGTACCGACGACCAGCGCCCTAGACAGCTTTCGTCGGCTTTACAGGGAAAAGTTTAGAAGCAAGTTGAGAAGATAAAACTCTATAAGGCCTTTTCAATCAAGATTTTTTTCTCTTCTCTTTTTTACTTCTACAGAAAAAGCCATTTTTTTACTTTAGCCTTAACAAGATACATATAAGATTTACGCATTCCATTCATACAAGATTCATACATTTCATTCACATGTATCGATATATATACATATACTGCACAAAATATGTATCTTCATTAATGTCATTTGTAAATAAAAAGAGAAGTGTCAGTTTTTCAGGGAAAGGTTTAGAAGCAAGTTGAGAAGATAAGACTCACTCTATAAGGCGTTTTCAATCAAGATTTTTTTCTCTTCTCTTTTTTACTTCTAGGGAAAACGGCATTATTTTTTACTTTAGCCTTAACAAGATACATACGAGCTTCACACATACCATTCATACAAGATACAAACATCCCATTCACATGTATCGATAAATTTACATATGCTGCACAGACATGTATCTTCATTAATGTCGTTTGTTACTAAATTTAAACTTTCAAGGATTTCCTTTTCTGGAATACAAATTTAAGAAAAGAAGAATTCCAGCAGTGTTTCGTCAACTTTTCTCAGAAGTTTAATGAAAAAAATTTAATTTTTAGACATACAAATAATAATAATATTTTATTTCTTTCATTTTATTAATAACGCTGATTGTATGTATTATTTAAAGACAAAGCATATAGTTTTAAGAATTTCGTAGCCTTTTTGTTGGCATTTAAATAAGTTGCTATTTTTTACATTTTCCCAAGGAGAAAAATTAATTTCCAGTGACTTTTGATTGTAAGAGAGAAAAATTCTAGTTTAGATAACTTATTTCAAAACGAAATTTGCAGAAAAGTTTATAGTTTTTAGTGATACAAATCAGCATTTTTTCAATCTGATTTTAGTAAAAGCGTAGATCATTATATAGTAGTAATGTATGCTTTGAGAAAACACAAAAGACATTAAGAACTTCATAGCCTTTTGTGAGCCCAAGAATGAGATAATGTAATTCAAGGAAAACACTTTAAAGATTAAGGAAATTGCCTGATTCGCTTATTAGTATCTAGTTCGTACATAATTGATTACAAGATTTTACCTAAGTAAACAACTATTTTAATATTCTTAATGAGCTTCGTTATGAAAATATTTTGTTTATTGCAGTTTTTTCTCTGAAATGTGTGTTTCAAAGAAGTTTTCTTATAAGTCAATATTAAAAAAAAAAGCATTTTTACGTGGGTAGAATTTACTATTGCATGAGAATGTAGTAAGTTATAATAGAAAAGGGAATTTATTTGTTAAAAAAAACTAATATATAAATCATATATCTTAATGCAAATATGCAGAAATGTTCACCAAACAGAATAAAGTGTGTTTACAAAAATAATACTAGAACAAAAAAACTGGGGAGTTTGAACGTGTATGTATTTAAAGTACGTAACGAGAAATGTATTTATAGTACGAATTCTGAATCTGTTCATTACATTATAATGTAAATTTTATAAGCAAAGAAAAGTCTATCTTTCTAATTTATTTACTTTTGAATAAGTTATTTGGTATCTCTTGTGCCCTTTCTAGAAAATCATTTTATGGTCTGAATTACGTTCAGATCATAAATACTGATTCTTTATGCAAAATTCGTAAAACTTCCTCATTTTTATGCATTATTACCTTATCATCTGAAATTAAATAAGTCAGCGCTAATTATATACAATAAATAATATTAATACTTTATACTTATTTCATTTCCTTAAGATGAATTTTTCTTAAAACCGACTAATTGATACGATCAATTTATCGTGATAGATTAAAAAGTGAATAAATAATCCGTATGATTGTTATTAAATATAAATTTACAGTGTTTTGTTAATTACAGTGTTTTATTACTTTTTACAGTGTTTTATTAATGAAATACATTATTCTGATTGAATGACATATAAGTACAGTGGACTTCGCTTAATGTGATCGCTGTTAATGTTATCAATCGCTTATTGTTATCGAAATCACTTGGTCCCAATTTTCTCTATTCATTTGTAAGTTAAAATTTTCGTTTTATGTGACCTTTGCATCGGTTAATGTTATCAGTTTTCGAACCTCATTTTAACTGGCAAAGGAATATTCACAATGTATTCAGAAGGAACCCATCCTTTCTTTACCTTCACTGTTCTTTGAATTTTTGAAAATTTTCCCTCCTCCACCTAGAGAAATGGGGAATGAATAAAGGAGTGGGAAATTGCAAATTCCAAAAAAGAATATCTACTAGGTATACGCAATGATAGGAGGCAGCCAAATACTTTCTTGCTAGTAGGCGGTTAATTGACCAAGCCCTATCTATCTATCTATCTATCTATCTATATATATATATATATATATATATATATATATATATATATACATATATATATATATATATATATATATATATATATATATATATATATATATATATATATATATATATATATATATATATATATATATATATATATATATATATATATATATATATATATATATATATATATGTGTATATATATATATATATATATATATATATATATATATATATATATATATATATATATATATATATATATATATATATATATATGTATAAACAGTGGACTCCGCTTCATGTGATCACGGTTAATGTTATCAATCACGTATTGTTATCGAAATCACTTGGTCACGATTTTCTCTATTCATTTGTATGTTAAAATTATCGCTTTATGTGATCGTTACATCGATTAATGTTATCAGTTTTCGAACCTCATTTTAACTGGCAAAGGAGTATTCACAATGTATTCAAAAGGAAACCAATCTTTTCTTTCCATTCGCTGCTGTTTTAATTTACGAGAATTCTCCCTATTCCACCTAAAGAAATGAGGAATGATCAAAGGAGTGGGAAATTACATGATCCAGGAATTTTTCAGAAATACACACACCCTGGTGGTAGTCAGTAGTTGTCAGATAATCAGAAGGCAACACATTCTTATAGGAACTGAGAAGAAGCGTATTCACAATTTATGCCTTGTTTGCTTACAAGCAGCTTGTTGATATGGAAGCTAGAAAGAGGAATGACCAAATATTAAAACAAAAGATCGAAATTTTAAATCGTTATGACAGGTTGATTATGAGTACGAACAATTTATCAATGAGTTCTTAGAAAAAATTGTAGACAGTCAACAACTGGTCAATTGTTTTTAATTATGCATGCAATTCTTATGTTTTAAAGGATAATAAACATAAATGCTGGATAATATAAGGTGTGTTTTTTCATTTTGTTTTGAAATTTAGTTCGTGTGAATTAAAGGGAGGTGGGGGGACATATCTAATTTAGCATATCGTTTATTGTTATCACGGTGTTCCAAACTGATCACATTAAGTGGAGTCCACGGTATTGTCATTTTCTGATCGTTCAATATTATTTCAAATTTTACAATAATGATGGACTGATGACAATGTTCGACAAAACCGTGCTCTTCACTGTAAATTATACAGATAGAGAGATATTAAGGAATCTTGCCTCACAAGATCAATAGGAGTATTTTAGGACTACAAATGATTTTCGGGTTTATCTTCTGTTGTTTACTAAAACAAATACTTTCGTCCCTTTAGAACGTAATTGAGAATGTATATGAATATATTTTCCGAATTTTTCTTAAGCTGTACGTTGCCACATTTTTTACAAACTTTCATCATTTCGAGGATAAAGTGCAAGACGGATATAAATCTGGTTTAAAATCGTTCAAAACAGCACCGATTACAATTTAAAAAAAAGTCAAACATTTATTGTTTTACATTTGAAGTAAATGGCGGCTTTATACTGAGAAAAAGTTTTTAAAAAGGACCACAAATGACTTATACAACCTTCTGAAATGAACACTATCACTTTAAGAAAACTTAATTTATTAAATTTTCTCTTTTCTTATCCTTTAAACAATATAAAGGACGAACAAATAGGAACTTTTCGATACCGGAGCCAACAGTTCTTTTTTGCTAAAATGTTCAGAGTATTTAAAATCTTCAAATATAATTTTAACTGGTAGCAATAAATGGTAGGTCTACGTCTAATGACTTTTCTTGAACAAAACTTTAACCATAAATTTCAAAACCAGATAAATGGGGGAATTAAATATTTAAGCTTTTATATCACCATATTTCATATCACAATCCGAAATATCTTATTGACAATTATTCAAAGTGTGGATTAGAAATAGTGGGTGTGGCTTTTACTTTTTCCATTTAAAACCGATGCTTTATTTTTAAGGAAACTTTATGTTGAACCCCAATTAACGTAAGTTACTTGCAACAGTTAAATTTTATGTTATTAAGTATAATCTGACTAAAATGAAGTTTAATCATCTAGCGGATTAATGTATCACATTTCAACACAAAAAAATCTTTTTACATGGTCATGGATTCAATTTCCTATCGAATCAATTTGGTACACAACAAGGATTTTTCTTACTCCCTCTATTACTAATACAAATATAAGATAACTGCTTTACCCACATATAGACATCAGGGAATAAAGTTACTACTCAGAGATACTCTGTACACACCTGTCATTAAATAATCTCTTTTCATTCCCCCTCTTTATGCCCGTAAGTAAGTATGCAGAATATCTAAGCTTTGAAAAAAATCCCAAAATCCAAACACTCATAACTGTTAAGATCTGCGAAAATCTCTAGTGAATATATTTTACACTTACTCATCCTGCCATAAAGCAGAATTACGTTCTTCAACTATACTCCCTTTGTCCTTTTTCAACTAAAACAGTATCGGAACAGCATGTAATAATACCACAATTTTTCCACCCTTTGTAAGTACTCCGTACACGTTTTACATAAATAAAATTTTTTAATAGTTCATTTTTATCCCTTTAAGTACATAGAGAGAGTTACAGCATTATCACTAATATTATCTGTCACAACTTGTGTGAAAGGGATTTACTTAAAGCAGGTTCACATTATTTATCTAATATATAAATTCTGAAAGGGAAAATAATTATTTTATAGCTAGATATAATCTGGCTTATGTCTCGTGAATATTTTATACTGCTATCCTAAAGTAGGATAACATTAGTCTTCTAAAATCTAATTTTGTCGTTGCTCTGAAGAAAGCAGTAGTAGATACCGTAACAGCAAATGATAATCCCACCATTTTCCCCCTTTCTAAGTACTCCTCACACGTTTTTCCTTTTTATCCCTTTAAGTACATATGTAAATAGAGTTACAGCATTATCACGAATATTACCTGTCACACCATGTGTGAAAGCCATTTTCTGAAAACAGGTTCTCATTATTTATCTAATATGTCAATTTCGAAAGGGAAAACAATTAATTATTTTATAGCTAGACATAATCTGGCTTATGCCTCGTGAATATTTTATACTTTTATCCTAAAGTAGGATAACATTATTCTTCTAAAATCTAATTTTGTCGTTGCTCTGAAGAAAGCAGTAGTAGGTACCGTAACAGCAAATGATAATACCACCATTTTTCCCACCCTTTTTAAGTAGTCCGTACATAAATAAAAAAATTTTTAATAGTTCCTTTTCATCCCTTTAAGTACATATGTAACAAGAGTTACAGCATTATCACGAATATTATCTGTCTCATCTTGTGTAAAAGCCATTTACTTAAAACAGGTTCTCATTATTTATCTAATATGTCAATTTCGAAAGGGAAAACAATTAATTATTTTATAGCTAGACATAATCTGGCTTATGTCTCCTGAATATTTTATACTTATATCCTAAAATAGGATAACATTACTCTTCTAAAATCTAATTCTTTCGTTGCTTTGAAGAAAGCAGTAGTAGATACCGTAACAGCAAATGATAATCCCACCATTTTCCCCCTTCCTAAGTACTCCTCACACGTTTTTCCTTTTTATCCCTTTAAGTACATATGTAAATAGAGTTACAGCATTATCACGAATATTACCTGTCACACCTTGTGTTAAAGCCATTTTCTTAAAACAGGTTCTCATTATTTATCTAATATGTCAATTTCGAAAGGGAAAACAATTAATTATTTTATAGCTAGACATAATCTGGCTTATGCCTCGTGAATATTTTATACTTTTATCCTAAAGTAGGATAACATTATTCTTCTAAAATCTAATTTTGTCGTTGCTCTGAAGAAAGCAGTAGTAGGTACCGTAACAGCAAATGATAATACCACCATTTTCCCACCCTTTTTAAGTAGTCCGTACATAAATAAAAAATTTTAATAGTTCCTTTTCATCCCTTTAAGTACATATGTAACAAGAGTTACAGCATTATCACGAATATTATCTGTCTCATCTTGTGTAAAAGCCATTTACTTAAAACAGGTTCTCATTATTTATCTAATATGTCAATTTCGAAAGGGAAAACAATTAATTATTTTATAGCTAGACATAATCTGGCTTATGTCTCCTGAATATTTTATACTTCTATCCTAAAATAGAATAACATTACTCTTCTAAAATCTAATTCTTTCGTTGCTCTGAAGAAAGCAGTAGTAGATACCGTAACAGCAAATGATAATCCCACCATTTTCCCCCTTTCTAAGTACTCCTCACACGTTTTTCCTTTTTATCCCTTTAAGTACATATGTAAATAGAGTTACAGCATTATCACGAATATTACCTGTCACACCTTGTGTGAAAGCCATTTTCTGAAAACAGGTTCTCATTATTTATCTAATATGTCAATTTCGAAAGGGAAAACAATTAATTATTTTATAGCTAGACATAATCTGGCTTATGCCTCGTGAATATTTTATACTTTTATCCTAAAGTAGGATAACATTATTCTTCTAAAATCTAATTTTGTCGTTGCTCTGAAGAAAGCAGTAGTAGGTACCGTAACAGCAAATGATAATACCACCATTTTCCCACCCTTTTTAAGTAGTCCGTACATAAATAAAAAATTTTAATAGTTCCTTTTCATCCCTTTAAGTACATATGTAACAAGAGTTACAGCATTATCACGAATATTATCTGTCTCATCTTGTGTAAAAGCCATTTACTTAAAACAGGTTCTCATTATTTATCTAATATGTCAATTTCGAAAGGGAAAACAATTAATTATTTTATAGCTAGACATAATCTGGCTTATGTCTCCTGAATATTTTATACTTCTATCCTAAAATAGAATAACATTACTCTTCTAAAATCTAATTCTTTCGTTGCTCTGAAGAAAGCAGTAGTAGATACCGTAACAGCAAATGATAATACCACCATTTTTCCACCCTTTCTAAGTACTCCGTAGACGTTTTTCTTTTTTATCCCTTTAAGTACATATGTAAAGAGAGTTACAGCATTATCACGAATGTTATCTGTCACACCTTGTGTGAAAGCCATTTTCTTAAAGAAGGTTCACATTATTTATCTAATATGTCAATTTCGAAAGGGAAAATAATTATTTTATAGCTAGACATAATCTGGCTTATGTCTCTTGAATATTTTATACTTCTATCCTAAAGTAGGATAACATTATTCTTCTAAAATCTAATTCTTTTGTTTATCTGAGAAAAGCAGTAGTAGATACCGTAACAGCAAATGATGATAATACCATTTTTCAACTTTTCTAAGTACTCAGTACACGTTTTCCATAAATAAATTTTTTAATAGTTCTTTTTTATCCTTTTAAGTACATATGTAGAGAGAGTTACAGCATTGTCAGGAATATTATCTGTCACACCTTGTGTGAAAGCCATTTACTTAAAGCAGGCTCACATTATTTATCTAATATGTCAATTTTGAAAGGAAAAATAATTAATTATTTTATAGCTAGACATAATCTGGCTTATGTCTCGTGAATATTTTATACTTCTAAAGTAGGATAGCATTATTCTTCTAAAATCTAATTTTGTCGTTGCTCTGAAGGAAGCAGTAGTATATACCGTAACAGCAGATGATAATACAGCCGTTTACTTAGTTTTCTACCCTTTCTCGATGCACCATGCCACCTTCTATGAAAATATTCTTTAAAATTTCCCCACCTTTAATCCTAATTGGAACGCACATAAAAAGGCTTTATACCGAATTCCTGTGCCTAAACCTCCTTTCACATATGATCTGCTAGATCTCTTGTGAATATATTTTATTTCAGCCCTAAAACATATTACCTTATTCCACCAAACTCCCTGTGTTCCATTGCTTTGAAGAAAGCGGTGACAGAGACAGTATGGTACCTTTGAGTTAAGTTTCTCGTGACAACTTATAATAATGTTATCATTTACATTGCTTAGTTTTCTACCCTTACCAGGCACACTGTACCCAGGTACATTCCCATGATTTTGTCATTGGATAGACTCAACAAAATAAAGTATTACCGTTTGATAATGCTCAATATGTCGCATAAACCCATAGAAAAGTTTAAGGTACCTTTGAGAGAAGTGTCTAGTGACAGCTTATGATAATATTATAATTTATACTGCTTAGATTTCTACCCTTCCCAGGTACACTCTACCCAGGTGCATTCCCAGGATTTTGTCATTGGATAGACTCAACAAAATAAAGTATTACCGTTTGACAATGCTCAATATGTGATATAAACCCTTAGAAAAGTTTAATGTACCTAAAGTCTAAATGTCATATTTTTATATTTTTTAATCTGGTTGAAATGCCTGAGAGAGCATTAAAACTAAGACTAGATTTAAAAAATAATTTACAAAAATATTATATAAAAAAAACTATAAATTAAAAATGAATATTTTTATCCTTTTTTGTCACTTTATAAATTACATAATTTTGATCAAATTCAATATTTCGTTAAATATGTAAGAAAGTTAAGCAGATGTTCTTGCTCCGTTGTATTTCTAAAATAGGTTTTAAACCATCGTAACATCAAGCATTTTGCTTATCTGCTTCGAAAAGACTCAAGGTTGTTCTATCCGTATCTTTTATTAAATAATACTTTATAATCCCCCCTATTTTATCTCCTTAGTTACACACGCAGAAAGCGTCTTAGCCTTATCCTGAATTCCAGTCTACTCAAGCTTTACTCAATTTGCCAGATTTCTCGTAAATATGCTTTATTTTTGTTATAAAGTAATATTACCTTATTCCCCCAAACTCACTCTACCCCGTTTCTCGAAGAACAGTATCAGATAATACCACTCTTTACTTAGTTTTCTGCTAGTCCGTACTTACCTTCAATTAACTAATGATTTTTCTTTTTTCCCTTTTATTCCCGTAGGTAGAGCGTCTTAATTTTACTACGAAATCCCTATGTCTAAACTCTCAAGCATATGTTCTTTTACCCCGAATTTTATTTATATTACGTTATTCCTGCAATCCGCTAATTTCAAGGGGTAAAATGCTTAATTTTATATGCCTGCATGATCTGACAGTTTGCTTGTAAATATGTTTTACTTTCTGACAAGAGACGGGATTACTTATTCCTCCACATTCACTTCGTCCCGTTGCTTCGGTGAAATCATTAACAGAGACCGTAACAGCATGGGATAATGCCATTCTTTACATAGTTTTTCCCCCTCTCTGGATAGTCCGTACACACCTCCCATTAAATAATCCTTTCTAATCTTTCCCCTTTCATCCCCGTAGGTAGAAACGTCTCAGCTTTACCACGAAATCCCGTGTCCAAATACACTCATCCCGCAGATGTTCGCTTCCCCGAACCTCGCTTAAACTTCTCTGTTCGTTTCAATCAGATCCAATTAGCTGAAATCTCCTGTTCCACATAATTGTCAAGACGGGCAGAATGCGAAAGATCTTCTCCCGGCAGCATAAAGGCTTTTCGCACCGATCTCCGAGAAAAGCTCTTACGGAGCGGCGAAGGCTCTTGTCAATCTCCTCACAAGGGGAAGAGGAGCAAACGCTTCTTGAAAACTCTTCTCTCCGGGCGTGTTTGATGCCTGTTGACTGAACGTAATTATTATTTGTTTCGGATCAGCTTTTTGGCAAGTACGTCGGAATGCATTCTCAGAATCGGGGAGAGAACAACGATTCGGGGAACGAATTTCTCCAGCGGGATTGTATACACATTGTGGAATATTTGGATTTATACAGAGTGTTTGTCTCTGATGGGATGAGGAAAGACATTGCTGATAATTTAAAGTTTCTTTATTTAAATTTTATCTTATTATACTGGGAAATTTTTACTTTGTTGTTTTCATTGAAACTTCAAATTGAACCCGTATTAATCTGGGAAACAACGATTCTTGTTCGAGAAATTGAATTCTCAGACATTATTATATACACATAATAAAAATTTTAGTTTTTTTTAGGGTAGTTTTCTTTAACATGATAGAAGAATGCATTGCTTATATTTTATAGTTTCTTGATTTCAGCTTTCTTTTAGTATCTCATTCGTGGAATTTTCCCTTTATTGTTTTCACTGTAAGTGTAATATAAATCCACAGGATCTGTGAAACAATGATTTTCTTTCGAGGAGCGTAATTCTCAAGCAGAATTATGTACCTATAGCGAAAATTTAGAAATTTGTAGAGTGTTTGTCTCTGACGTGATGTTAGGATGCATTAATGATATTTTAATGATTCTTGATTAAAAAGTCCTTTTAGTAACTCCTGACATTTTTACTTTGTTATTTTCACCGGAGCTGTAAATTAAATCCTCATGAATCTGGAAAACGTCTCTTGTTCGAGGAAAGGAATTTTTAGGCATGATTACAGTCTGTTCCATAAGAGCGTGTGGCTCATAATTTGTTCAATAGATAGCGCGCATATACTGGCTTAATTGCACGTGTTCTTCAAACATTAGAGAAGAATGCTTTATGATTATATTCTTTATTCGATTTGTTTTGCTGTGTTTAAATCAACAATTCCAAAATGAGTGCCGCTATGCGAGCCGTTTTGAGTCGTGTTTCTTGATTTGAGATTTCTTTTAATATCTTGTTCGTGGCATTCTCCCTTTGTTTTTTTTCACTGTTAGTGTAATATAAATTCACAGGATCTGTAAAACAATGATTTTCTTTCGAAGAGCGGAATTCTCAAGCAGAATTATATACCTATAGTGAAAATTTAGAATTTTTGTAGACTGTTTGTTTCTGACATGATGTTAGGATGCATTAATTATATTTTAATGTTTCTTGATTAAAAAAAATCCTTTTAGTAACTGGCGACATTTTTACTTTGTTATTTTCTCCAGAGCTGTAAATTAAATCCTCATGAACCTGGAAAACGTATCCTGTTCGAGGAAAGGAATTTTTAGGAAAGATTACAATCTGTTCCATAAGAGCGTGTCGCTCATAATTTGTTCAATAGATAGCGCGCAGATACCGGCTTAATTACACGTGTTCTTCAAACATTAGAGAAGAATGCTTTATGGTTCTATTCTTTATTCGATTTGTTTTGCTGTGTTTAAATCAACAATTCCAAAATGAGTGCAGCTATGCGAGCTGTTTTGAGTCAGTGTTTCTGTGTAAACATCGAAAAGGAGCAAAAGTGTCTTGCGCAGCTGCAGCCCGGTACATGAGAAAGTCGGAGTCGTTCGTCAACAAGTGGGTAGCACGTTATGAAGCGATACAAAATGTTGCCGACCTACCGGAACGGAGTAAACGCCAAATTCTAATGATAAAGTGAATCTTGCATAATCGATAATAATGGGGACTGGAGAACTTATTAGGTGAAATGCATTTCAGTTTAATATGTATACTACACGGTACAAGTGTATTTTTAATTCATTCGTTTGTATTTTCAGAGGCCTTAACTAAAGAACTGGGTTCCCCTGCCAACTTGGCGATAATGGTTTAAGAGTAGTCGCCTACCATTTTCTCCTGATCTCACCGTGTCCAAACAATCTGTATCTATATTATAATTTATATGATATTTGCTACCAACTCTCCTTGTGTAACTCTTTTCTTATATATTAAAAGTGCGCAATGTTTAAAAAATTAGGTAAACTGTTAAGGGATTAATTGCCCATAAATATAAATGTCCGGTTTTCACGTCGTTTTATTTAATTAAGTAAGAGTACATAATTCTGTTACTATGGCGCACTGTCCATTAATTAAAGAAGTCAGAAAAAGCAAGAAATACAGTGTTCGGATGGATCGCCTTTGTGTTTCAGTAAATATCGCCAATATTTTCGCCAAATTTGCCAAGGGGAACCCAATTCTTAAGTAGTCCCTTTTCAGAGAAATAGAAGACACGCTGTTATGGAACAGACTTATATATACACAGTAAAAATTTATGATTTTTACAAAGTGTTTGTATTTTACTTGATATAGGGATGCATCGTTGAATTTTCTGATATTTTAAATTTTCTTGATTTGAACTCTTTTATAGTATCTCGTGAAATTTTCACTCTGTTGTTTTCATTCTAACATTAAATTAAATCCGCGAGAATCTGGGACAAAACAATATTGTTGTTATAACAATGATTGACAAAACAACAATGATTGTTGTTGAAATAAAAATTCTCAGGTAAGAGTATTAGAAAATTTGAATTTTCTTACATATACACGAAGGGAAAGTTAAAGATTTTTACAGAATAGTTGTCTCTAACATGGTGTTGAGATGCAATGTTGATATATCAAAAGTTCTTGATTAGAAATTTCTTTTAGTTTACTGTGACATTTTCAGCATCTTGTTTTCACTGAATTATAAATCAAATATGCAGAAATACAGGAGAAAACAATGACTCTAGTTCGTAGAAATAGAGTCATTGTTCTTTTATCATAGAATTTCTCAAACAAGTTTGTATATACATAGTAAAATTTTAAGATTTCTACATAGCGTTTGTGTTTGATGCGATGGGGGATGTACTGTTCATATTTTAACGTTTCTTAATTTTAACTATTTTTTAATATCAAATGACATGTTCAACTTGTATTTTTTTTCCCTAACTGCAAAAAAAGCCACCCAGCAAAATAAAACTCTCTCCCTACTTCATATTTGATAGAATATTTAGAAGTAATTTGGAAGAAGATCCGCCGTCACATAATACCAATCATTCGAAAAAGTACCATCCTGACACAAGCAGACGTATCCATACACATATTCTACACATAATCACGCACACGCACAATATATATACAGTAAAACCTCGGTATCACAACCCCTGTGGGACATACATCATATGGTCGTTGTAACGAAAGGTCGTTTTAACGAATTGAAAAAATAATTTTAAAAAATGAGGAGAGAAATGACGCAACAGTACATACCTAGAGAACACTTCTATTTATTTGTATTTCCATTACTGAATTTTTGAAAAAAAAGTCTTTGATTGACGCTTGTTTCAAGTTCATTTGGGAATTTTTCATTATCACTGATTCCATATCCGTTAGATTTTGAAGAATATCTTCAGAATTAAATTGTCCTTCAAAATATTGACGCAAGGTACTAATTGCATTAAAGGATTTTTTTCATTCATTTCTTTTTCAAAAGCTTGGACGATTTCTGCTCTGTCATTAGAATTGCAGATTTCTTCATTACCGATAATAAGGGCTATAAAATCGCCCTCATTCAAGTTTTCTTCGCCACACTGTAAAGTTTCGTCTACCGTAACAAACTCACCAAAAGATAATTGAAGATCCTTAAATTTGACACTGAAGAGCTGGGTCATTTTATTAGTGTCGGGAGTGTCATCTATCTAGGACATCAATGTCGTACATGACGAAAGGGTCCTTAAAGCAAGCATAAAGGGAGGAGTACTGGTTTCTTGAAGTTGCACCACAGTACAATAATTTTGAAATAGCACACTAGCTCATGATTTCTGCGGTCTAAAATTGGCGGTAGCTCTAACGAAAAATAATACGCTTGGGGTGTTGTAATTATTCAAGATTAATTCCTATGATAAAGTACTTGGAACTTTTTAAGATGATCGTTCTAACGAAACTGTCGTTGTATCGTGGGGTTGTTAAAAAGAGGTTCTACTGTATGTATATATATATATATATATATATATATATATATATATATATTATATATATATATATATATGTATGTATATAATATATATATGTATATGTATATATATGTATATGTATATATATGTATATGTATATATATGTATATGTATATATATGTATATGTATATATATGTATATGTATATATATATATATATATATATATATATATATATATATATATATATGTGTGTGTGTGTGTGTGTGTGTGTGTGTGTGTGTGTGTGTGTGTATTTCAGGTTTTGAATTTTAAAGTTAGAAATTAAAGTATTAATTAATAAAAAGAGAAGAAACTCTTTGTGAAGAGGAAGACTATGAGAGTAAAACAACACTATATAAGGACAGCGCGCTCCAAATTCCAGGGAGAACAGATAAATCTTGGGGAATAGTGACCTGCTTTTGGATTAAGTACCATTGAAAACAAAATGGCAAAAGTAAAATAAAATGTTTAAATAAAATTTTAATGCCGGGAAGGGAAGTTTATCTTATTTTTGTTTGGAGGTTGTGAGCCTGATATGTATATATCTGTATATGTGATATATATGTGTATGTGATTTACTTATAGTAATATGATGATTAATATTATTTACAAAATAAAGCAATTAGAAACCATTTAGGTGTTTAAAATATTGAAACAACTGAAAATATTTATTGCATACTATGAATACATTCTATTCAGTATGAAATTTTTATAAAAAATATTTTCCTTTCGGTTATTTCTTGGAAATTTAAAGAAAGACATTAAGAAAATAGCAGGAAAGCCGTTAAGCCCTTTGTAACCTTATTCTTTTGTCATATGGGTCGAATCGTCAGATAGTGGTTCGAGGAACATTTCAATGACATTCAAGTCATGTCATAGGAGAGTGAGTACAGAATGATTTTAATGAAAGAAATTTCATATTATCGAGAAAATTCTAAGGCTTTGTTTTAAGAGATATTAAGATAGGGGGAAATTTTCTTTTTATAATGCATTGTATTGATACTAATAACTATTTCATATTTCCCATATCTTTATTAGTAAAATTGCTAAACTAGAATGTATAATGGGGGTGAGTAAGATAAAATGTGCGAACCGTGACATAAAAAAATAAGTGTAAATAATGTTGCCAAAATGTCAACAAATAGTTGAAATTGCCGATATACAATTAAATTTGTTTTCCTGGTTATGGCTCTGTGATATCTAGCAGTATCGCAGCACGAGCTGATGCGTGCGAGAGGAGAGTCGTGCGGGATGGAAATCACCCGTGTTGAGCAGCGAGCTTACATCTAAATAACCGTTCTCCGAGGGATAAATGCGATGGAATGTCATAGTGAATTAGTGGAAGCTCTTGGAAATAATGCCCTACCATACTTTACAGTAGAAAGGTGGGTAGGAAAGTTTCAGCAAGGACGTGTGTCAATCAGTGATGAGCAACACTGGTTACTTCCATCTCGCATGACACTCACCAGCTGACTGTTTCACAGCTCTCGCTGCGCTACTACCATCTATCACAGAGTTGCCTGTTGTTCTGCATACACACTATGCCTTCAGAACTTCCACACAACACATATGCTTTTGTGATCCGTTCACATATCCACAAGAAAAAAAATAGTTGCAATGACTTATGCCCTAATCCTCATGTATATGCATGCATACGCTTTACGTCAAGTACTTCAGTATTCTATCACGTCTAGCGTATGACTTGAGTATTTCTAAAACCGTAGTTAGTTGGAATAGCTTTATATGAACCTTTCCTCTCTCCAGCTGAATCAGACCAGCTATCACAGAACCATCTGTTGTTCTGCCTACGAACTATGCCTGCAGAATTTCCACACGACACATATACGTTTGGGATCCGTTCACATACCTGCAAGTAAAAAAATAGTTGGAATGACTTATGCCTCAACCCTCGTGTATATTCATGCATACATTTAACATCTAGTGCTTCAGTATTCTATCACGTCTAGCGTATGATTTGAGTATTTCTAAAACCGTAGTTAGTAGGAAAAGCTTTATATGAACCTTTCCCCTCTCCATCTCTCTTACTGTGTATATCTTTGTCTTTAAAATATCAACAACGATGAAACAGAATAATTATACAAATGTCTCCCTTTTAAGGATGAAACATTTTTCTGTATTAGGAGACAGTAAATTAATATGTCTGGGAAACCAATATCAAATAAAATTATTTTTTCCATTCTTATTACATCTGAAAGAAACAATCGAAACACATTTCTTAATTGCTGCTCTGAATGCTTCATAAAATTTAAGCGTTCCAGGAATCAGTCAGTTGTTAATTTTAGCGTTGTGAAATATAATTAGTACTCGAAATTCCATTTCCAAGAAACTTATTCAACTCTAGAGATTCCATGCTTAATCCCAATTTATAAAGAAACAAGTTCCTGGAAACATTAAGCGAAATTATTTATCTCTTTTAGAAAATGCATTTCAAACCTCCAAGTTCCGTTAAACAGATAAAGAAAAGATAATTAGCTTTTCACAGTTAGTCTCCCCTGCGTATAATGAGTCGTAAGCTTTTTTTAAACGTGATTCGAAAAATATTCATGTTTTATAAAATTATTTAATTTCAATTCATTTAAAGATTTATAAGAAGAACGGTATATTTTCTACTATATCATTAATTATACTCATTTTTAAATTTTTAATTATCGGTTTTTAGAGAGTTTATACTCGCCCTTTATATAAGACATCAAAACTGTAAATTTAAAAAATTACAAAGATTTTGCCTTTTAAGCAAAAGTATTTGTAAGCTACAGTATTGGTATTCTCAGAATACTAATATCAAGTTTTGATCCATGAGAAGACATTTAACATTAGAATGCCCCTTGAAGTCCAGGCCATGCGTTTTCTTTTATAAAATGCAGTAATCTATCAATATTTCTATCTACCAACCTACACATATATATGTATATATATATATATATATATATATATATATATATATATATATGTGTGTGTGTGTGTGTGTGCTATGATCGTGATCCAGAGTTAAGGCGAATGAACAACAGTCTTCTTGATAATAATAAGTTTATTAAACCATCGTTAAAGTAAAACTTGTGCCATTTTCACTTTTTCTTCGAAGACAGGCTTAGAGTGTTGTTGACAGCTCCATGTCCACGTGCTGATTGAAACTTATATGTTTGCAAGCTTATCAAATAGTTCAAAAATGCTTCCACCTGACCGGATGATCCTAAACGCTTACGCGAGCGTGGGTCTTTTTCATTTATTTTATTATTATAAAAGAGTTCCCTTTTTAAAATCGCTTTTAACTCACGTAATTTCCAACTACCCCCTTTTTTACCTGACACACACACACACACACACACACACACACACATATATATATATATATATATATATATATATATATATATATATATATGCACTTATTTATAAATCTGTTGAAAATTATGTACATTAACTATACATTATAATAGATTATATACTAATAGCTTGTAAGTTTCTAATAACCTAGTAACTGTAAATAATGGATACTAACATTTATCTATGTATATATATATATATATATATATATATATATATATGTGTGTGTGTGTGTGTGTGTGTGTGTGTGTGTGTATATATACATATATGTATGTGTATATATATGTACGTAAATATGTATTGTATGTAAATAATTTGATTCGTGAATGGTTTAGATTCACAATTCAATCCGAGAGAAAATAATAAGTTTATTAAAACGAAGTTGAGAAAATGTTTTTTATTAAAAATCCAAAATTGCGCACTTTATTGAAATTATTATAATGCTGTTTGAAACCCTTGACTGTCAACGTATGCCTAGTGAATCCACGTGCAGGCGATATGGGAGATTTAAATTAATCTAGTTACATTTGTGATGATCGTATGCGTTTTGGCACTGAATGTTTTCTCATGCTTTTATTAAGTCTAAAGTAGCTCAAAGGGTAGATTTCTTCAATTATTCATTGTGTTGATTCAATTATTTATTGTGTTCATTCACGTTACATCACGAGGGCCAACCTTAAGAGATCAATCACAGCACCACTTATCCGTTTTTTGTCCATGTTTCCCTTTGCTTATAATTCCTAACATCATACTCCACCTTATTCTTAAATTTGACGCCAAAGCTTTGGTACACCCTATATGTACAAATATATGTTATACTTTTATTTGAAAATTGAAGACAACATTAATTCTTTATAAATTAAGAACAGTAAAGATAAACATTTATATTATATATAAAAAAATTCATAATTATATAACAATAACAATAAGATAATTAAGTTATTTACAATAGTTAAACTAACATTTTGTTTGAATCCTAAATGTAGAGCATTCCACGGTGCAACGCAAAAATTCACATGCCGAGCCATGGTTTTTAATCCCAGCTATGGATAACAATTAAACATTTGCATTCATGATAAGCAATTAATAAGTATTAGAATTGTCACGAACTTCAATACTTCCACAAGAAACCGTACAAGCAATAAAGTTACTGCTCCAGTTTATAACCAAGAATGAAATGTACAGATGGTGGTAATGGGTACCGCTCCAGACCACATAAATTGAATAATGGGGGTATATTTCGGGAATCCCAGATTCAAGTGTATGAATAGAGAGTCTGCTCAAATATTGTTAAACAGTTAAATATAACTCAATGAAAATTGAACATACAATTCTCTATGATACCTTATTGATTAAAATTAGACATACGTGAGATGTTGGGAGGTGCAAGAGGAGAGAGTTGGAAAAAGTAAGAAATGCTGGGGGCACACCAGATTCACATGTATGAATAGAAAGTGTGCTCAAATATTGTAAAACAGTTAAATATAATTCAATGAAAAATGAACGTACAATTCTCTATGATACCTTATCGGTAAAAATTAGGCATACGTGAGATGTTGGGAGGTGCAAGAGGAGAGAGTTGGAAAAAGTAAGAAATGCTGGGGGCACACCAGATTCACATGTATGAATAGAAAGTGTGCTCAAATATTGTAAAACAGTTAAATATAGTTCAATGAAAAATGAACGTACACTTCTCTATGATATCGTATTGATTAAAATTAGTCATACGTGAGAGGTTGGGAGGTGCAAGAGGCGAGAGTTGGAAAAAGTTAGAAATGCTTGGGGCACCCCAGATTCATATGTATGAATAGAGTGTGATCAAATATTATAAAACAGTAAAATATACTCAATGAAAATTGAACGTACAATTCTCTATGATACCTTATTGGTAAAAATTAGGCATAAATGAGATGTTGGGAGGGGCAAGAGGAGAGATTTGGAAAAAGTAAGAAATGATGGGGGCACCCCAGATTCACGTGTATGAATAGAGTGTGCTCAAATATTGTAAAACAGTAAAATATACTCAATGAAAATTGAACGTACAATTCTCTATGATACCTTATCGGTAAAAATTAGGCATAAGTGAAAAGTTGGGAGGTGCAAGAGGAGAGAGTTGGAAAAAGTAAGAAATGATGGGGGCACCCCAGATTCACGTGTATGAATAGAGTGTGCTCAAATATTGTAAAACAGTAAAATATACTCAATGAAAATTGAACGTACAATTCTCTATGATACCTTATCGGTAAAAATTAGGCATAAGTGAAAAGTTGGGAGGTGCAAGAGGAGAGAGTTGGAAAAAGAAAGAAATGCTTGGGGGCACCCTTGATTCATGTATATGAATAGAGAGTGTGTGCTCAAATATTATAAAATAGTTAAATATAATTCAATGAAAAATAAACGTACAATTCTCGATGATATCCTTATTGATAAAAAAATATGCATAAGTGGAAGGTTGGGAGGTGCAAGAGGAGAGTTGGAAAAAGAAAGAAATGCTGTAGGCACCCCAGATTAACGTGTATGAAAAGAGAGAGTGCTCTAATATTGTGAAACAGTTAAATATAATTCAATGAAAAATGAACGTACAATTCTCTATGATACCTTATCGGTAAAAATTAGGCATAAGTGAAAAGTTGGGAGGTGCAAGAGGAGAGAGTTGGAAAAAGAAAGAAATGCTGTAGGCACCCCAGATTAACGTGTATGAAAAGAGAGAGTGCTCTAATATTGTGAAACAGTTAAATATAATTCAATGAAAAATGAACGTACAATTTTCGATGATATCTTATTGATAAAAAATATGCATAAGTGTTAGGTTGGGAGGTGCAAGAGGAGAGAGTTGGAAAAAGAAAGAAATGCTGTAGGCACCCCAGATTAACGTGTATGAAAAGAGAGAGTGCTCTAATATTGTGAAACAGTTAAATATAATTCAATGAAAAATGAACGTACAATTCTCTATGATACCTTATCGGTAAAAATTAGGCATAAGTGAAAAGTTGGGAGGTGCAAGAGGAGAGAGTTGGAAAAAGAAAGAAATGTTTGGGGCACCTCAAATTCACGTGTATGAAAAGAGAGAGTGCTCTAATATTGTGAAACAGTTAAATATAATTCAATGAAAAATGAACGTACAATTCTCTATGATACCTTATCGGTAAAAATTAGGCATAAGTGAAAAGTTGGGAGGTGCAAGAGGAGAGAGTTGGAAAAAGAAAGAAAAGCTGTAGGCACCCCAGATTAACGTGTATGAAAAGAGAGAGTGCTCTAATATTGTGAAACAGTTAAATATAATTCAATGAAAAATGAACGTACAATTCTCTATGATATCTTATTGATAAAAATTAAATATAAGTGGGAAGTTGAGAGGTGCAAGAGGAGAGAGTTGGAAAAAGTAAGAAATGCTGCACATCAGAGATAAAGACTTAAAATGAATGCTGCTATTTATACACCATTTTTATTGATATACGATTATTAATACTCCCCACCATGATTCTACTCTACGAGCTATTAATCACTTTAAATTCTATGATTTTTTTAAATAATTAATAATTCTTCTGGGAGTCCTATAGTATTTGTTCATAAAATTAACTATGTGTTTAGAAAAATTCTATATTAATAAAAATTAAATTATTTTAAAGAAATTTATAATTAAATTTTATTGCCTTTCATTATTGTGTTCCTACATTCTTTAAAGGACACAATTCCACAATACAATTACCGTCTGATTGGAGTATAAAATTTAATTAAATTGATATAGACTGACAACATTCTTTATTCCTCGAGTTTTGAAATATATTTCAATTAAGTTCTAGGAATTACTAAAAGGTAATTATCTTTTGATTAAAAGAGAGAATTGCGTAATTAATTTCAGTAGTACAAATACTATCCTTAACAAATGTTCCAAAAATTAAAAATTCAAGACTTCTTACTCTGTCGAAAAGCAGTAAAAAAACCACTGCCTAATTTTCTCAAACTATTATTAATGCTTAAAAATATTTGGATACTTTTTCGTAGTATTCGTCTGTTTTTTTTTTTTCTTAAATAGAGCGGATTAATCATTAATGACTTTCATATATTGAGTGGTGCATTTCTTTGAAAAGTATATATGACTTTTCGTAGACGAAGCAAATTATTTAGAAATTTTTCATACTCTATATTTATTTTAAATGTGAGCTGATTATTTAGCAGAATTCATTTCTTGACGAAATAATAAATACTTATTTTAATAACGTTCTAATAATTAATTTATGAAATTTGCATAAAATTTTTTTTAAAAATGAAACTTAATTTCAGTTAGGTTCATAAATAATCATTCGCAATAAAACCAAAAGTTCTCTACACCCCTAGCTAAATTTACAATTAGGAAAATTTTTACTCTTTATAATAATTACTAAATAATAATACTTAAATAAAGATAATTAGCTTTCTGCATCAAATATTTACCTATTTAATAAATCGTTCGCTTTTCCCACAACACGCTTCTTACGGTGTTTTATCTTTTTAATATTATGCAAAATGATTTAAATATATCATATCAGCATAAGAAAAGCACATTAATTAGTCAATGAATATTTACGATATTAGTTCCAATAAAAGGCTAACAATTTGTTGCTAAATTCATTTAAGAGACGAAGCTATATGCCTGTTCTGAAAAAATAATATTAATTGCCTAAGCAATAAATTAATTGCCACTAATGGAGTTAGAAGAGAGTAATAAATGATTCCGAATAAAATTAGTATTATATGATTAATTAAGTTAGCGAAAGGTTGCATGTTTGTAAGAGTAAATAATTCAATTTCAGATTTTCACGTGACTGGTTGGTAAGGCAAATAATTTTTAATAAAGTTAAAGTCACGTTAATTTGCAACAATTAACTTAGAATAAGTGAAATAAGAAATATTAAAAATATATATTAAAGAACATATATCTGTACATCAAAGTAAAAAACACTACTTCCATTTTTAAAAATAATTGAGATTTTTTCAAATTACTATTTCCACTTTTTAAAATAATGAGATTTTTTCAAATATAAGGTTGGGGAAAAAGAAATCCACTATTTTTGCGTGAAATTAATGACTTCATTTAACATATTTCGAACTGTCCTATTTGGATCAAATATGCATCTTTTTGCTGTATAATTTATTGCCATTTTAAAGGTAGCTTCATAATGCCTCTCTCATAGAAGTCTTGGTCCTTATTGGCGAACAACTCTAGTAACCGATTTTCATAATCTTCTCTTGATCCCAATTTCTTATCACTTATGAAGTTTTGTAATACTAGAAAAAGGTGATAAAAAGGCCAGGACCGGACTATATGGTACATGCATTAAAACTTCCTAACGAAGCTCCCTGAGTTTCTGGCAAGTCACTACAGATGTGTCTCGTCCGGTAATGTCCTGGTGGAACACAACACCTCTTCTGTTGGCCACTTCTGTCCGATTCTTTTCAATCACTAGCTTCAAACTGTCCAGTTGCTGACAGTAGATATCTGAATTTAGTGTTTGACCATACGGAAGCAACTCATAATAAATGATTCCCTTCCAGTCTCACCAAATACACATTAGAGCCTTCCTGGACGTTAGTCCTAGTTTGGCCACCGTTTGAGCTGCTTCCCCGCTCTTTGACCACGATCGTTTTAGCAAAATATTGTCGTATTTGACCCATTTCTCATCACCAGTCACCATCCGTTTAAGAAATGGGTCGATTTCATTCCGTTTGGCCAAGGCTTCGCAGACGGAATTTTGGTGTTAATTGGTGTGGCACCCAAACATCAAGCTTATTTTCGAATCCAACTTTGCGCTAATTGTATAAAATTATTTTATGGTAGATCTTTAGCTCCTGGGCGATGCTACGACTACTAACATGCCGGTCAACTTCGATTATTTCTGTGATTTTATCGACACTTTCGACGACGGGCCTGTCTGTGCAAGGTGCATCTTTAACATCAAAAATGCCTGAACGGAATCGACAAAACCAAAATTACACGTAAGTAGCTGTTACAGTATCGGCTCCATAAACACAATTCACCATTTCAGCCACCTGGCTTGCATTTTAACCTTTATCAAAGAAAAACTGTAAAATGTACCGAATTTTCTCTCTGTTGACTTCCATTTTCAGCACCCTGTAACTCACATCTGAATGAACCAAACAAAACAAAGTAAAAAAATATCTTTAGTGTAAAATGTCATCTTAACAAAGATCATAAATTTGAAATTGTTTGCTCGATACTTTACGAGATATCGATAACTATAGCCATCTACCGAAAACAATAATAGATTTCTTTTTCCCCAACCTAATATATATAATTTATATATTTTTTGTCTTTTGTTATTTAAAGAATCATTAACCCTATTGCTTAAATTTGAGGAATTTAACCACTTAATGCTTTAGAACGAGCAGCGCTTGTACAAGTCACGCGTTCCAAATCGCATCAACCCTATCGCTGCTCGCCGGTTTCAATTTGTTCGTAGTTTGCAGAAGAGATGACCGATCCACACTGGCCAGACGCTGTAGAATATTTGTTCAACTAGTGGAATTGTTTTCTTTGTTATATACTACTGTAAAACATTGCAAAACCTTTATATATTTATGTTCAGCATTTTTGCTCCTTCAAATTTCTGAAAAATGTGTTTTTTTATTTATATGCATATATGTATATTAATAAAATGTTTGATTTTGAAGGGTTCTAATGGAAAGTGACAGTAAATTGGAGGAATTTAACTTGGATAATTCAGATAGTGAATCTTCGACTTCAGTTCCGAGTTTGGAAGCCGAAGAAGATAATCAAAGCGAAGGAATAAATGAATAGGCAGAAATAAGGATAAGTACAGACGCCCCGCCCCCCTCAGCTCCATTTGAATTTATTGGAAAATCTTCAGCTGACCCTCAAATTTCATCTTTTACTAAGCCGATACAGTTTTTTGATTATTTTATTGTTGAGGAGTTAGTTGGAAAAAATGTAGAGCAAACAAATTTATTTTCTGTACAAGAACAAAGAACGAGGCCGAAGACATCTTCAAGCTCAGAGGACCAGTGGTATGTAACCCTCCCAGAGATGAGTATTTTATTTCACTATCGTAATGTCTATGAGCATTACATATAAACCGGAAGAAAAATTATATTGGTCCCAAAAGAGTTGCATTTCGACTCCATTTTTTTTGCAAAAATCATGTCGTACAGAAAATACGTGCTAATAAAAAAATGTTTACATTTTGCAAATAACGAGATATATGATGTAGCTACACATCCACATTTTTTTGTTTTGTTTTTATACTTAGTACATTTCAAATGTAGAATAAAAAACCCGATGTTTTTAGTTACATTTTTGCGAAAATAACCCGAGCGTGAAGGGGTAATGAATTGTACAAGGCAATATAAACCAGAGGTATTTCGAGGTATAAGACCACTATTTAGGCATAAAAGTTTTCATTTCTACTATTTTCGTATGTTTAAAAGATGTATGCCGTTCACACCACCAGAAAGACGTTTATAAAACTTTATTCTAAAAAGCTTTAAGCCCATCTCAATCTGTCAAAAATCTGTATTAGGTTTCCCAGTAAAGCTTGAAATTTACAACATAATGCCCTGCCTACAGAAATTTACGCGGTATGTTCCGATATGATGCAATAAAATATAGTTAGCAGCTAACTTACTTGAAAATGATTAAGTCTGTAAAAAATTCCGTATGTACCAGATTACATGTAATATAAAGAGCAAATACTACAAAAATATTTAGTTTATAGCCTACAAATATTGGTCTTTATGATACGCAAAAAACAATAACAGTAATAATTATAACACTACTAGATCTATATATAAGGTATGTGAAAGGCATGTCCCTTCAACAGTTTCCAAAGGTGGTGTAGTGTTGTAAAATCTGGATGATTTTACAGCATTCTCGACGTTTCTCTGACAAAAGAGGATTATGTTACCAAAATTCAAAATAATTCGCCAAGTATGACAATATAATCATGTGTGGTCACAACATTTAAGGATGCTAGTTGTAACCTCTCTATCTGCATGTGAATTTCTCTATGCAGGCAGTGAATTTGACGCTAGAAACTATAAAAAGATGGAATTCTAGGGAACAAGTGCTTCTGCAAATACATAAATTGTAATAAAGTAATACTATAAACATTACAACGTTTATTTAAAAAAATAGGCTAAGTCGACTATTTTTTAAAAGACTATTTTTTTTACAAACTAATAATAAGGAAGAGAATATGTGTATAAATATTGTAATTATTATACGATTTTCATGTAAAGTTATTTCACACTATAAAGGAACCGTGTGAGCATTTTAGAAACGCTTAGTAATTCTAAAATTTTCACAGGAGGAAACTTAACTTATATATATATATATATATATATATATATATATATATATATATATATATATATATATATATATATATATATATATATATATATATATATAAATATATATATATATATATATATATATATATATATATATTAATAAATCAATCTTTCATTCATCGGGACGGTCATTGGTCCATGAATATACCATGGGAGTTATGTATACACACACACACGCACACACACACGCACACGCACACACACGCACACACACACACACACACACACACACACACACGCATATATATATGTCAGGCTTAAAAAATGGGGGTTAAGAATTAAGCGAGTTATAATTAAAAATAGCTAGAACTCATTAACGATAACGTAATAGGGGAAAAACACACTTTCTAGCGGAACTATACAGAATAAAGAAGCTGACGCAGAAGGAGACATAGGAACTTGCTTAGGTAGCAACTCCATAAAAGACATTTCTGAGCTCGGGCTGATGACATCCTCCAGGCTTATTGTGGTAAAATATGAGAACAAAGGATACATAGAACTAGCCATGGACAGCAACTCCATAAAAGACATTTCTGAGCTCGGGCTGATGACATCCTCCAGGCTTATTGTGGTAAAATATGAGAACAAAGGATATCTAAATGGCATAGCCATGGACAGAAAGATTACGATAAAGAAGTTTTATATATGAAATTGAGTGTATCTTCCATGCCTTAACCACTCGTGTGATACATATATATATATATATATATATATATATATATATATATATATATATATATATATATATAGGGTGATTTCACACTAGAGGAATAACCTTCTTTGTGGGCTAAGGCACACCTAGACCACTTGGAATCACATATGTGATCGAAAATTCAATCCTAATGAATAAGGAGGAGAGGAACTTATGAATAACGTTTTTAGATTGCTTTAAATTTTTTGCGTCTTAATTCTGTCACTAAATTTGGTGATATGTCGGTTAAAATATTCTAAAAACTAATAAATATAATTTAATGACATAATTAAGATGCTAAAAACATCACCAACAAACTATAAACACAATTCGTAATAAGTCCCTCTCCCCCTCTCTACTTGTTGGGTTTGCTTTTCCAATCTTGCATTTCTATGCAATTCCGAATTGTCCGGTTGTACCCTGACAATTGACATACGATACATATAATATATATACATATAATGTAATATACATTATATGTAAAACATTATCATATGTAATTATCATATGTAATAACATATGATAATGTTATTACATAATGTACAGCGCTATGAATGTAATAACACATTCAATGTTACATATAATATACATACATATATGATATACATATAATATACATTATTTGACAAACACACACACATACACACACACAAATATATATAAGTATGTGTTTGTGTCTAATTTACGTGATATGTTTACTATCCACTGACTTTCCTAACAAAGAAAAGTTTTTATTTATTTCTCTAAATAATTTCATAAATTCATAAAGATCACACACTATAAGCATTTAACAAAAAACGAATGCGCTGCTAAAGCTAATAGCTTTTCAAAAGTTCTTGGATTTATCAAAAGATAAAAATTGCAGTTCGATTTTAGGTTCTTGTTCAGTTATCAGATCAATAGACACACATTCATATCACGGAAGAACAACACAGCTATTCAACCTTATTAACAAGAAGTAGAGTCATATTATAAACTGAAGCTCCAACCATTAAGCTATTTTCTATTCATAAAGGAATATTCACAGTTCATAAATGAAAAACGGTCAGTTATTTCGCATCACGAGACTTAATTAGTCAGAGACCTAAATTTAAATCTGAATCTAAAAGATTACAGATATCTATACTATAGGTGAGATTACGACCTGAGAGGGCTGGTAGTAAAAGTCATTATTGACTTTTTACCATATTAACCATAGTTTTTCAAGCTTATTTTAACATAGTTTGCCAAGAAACGAATGGCTGAATTTTCTAAATACTTATTGATTCCGGATGTTACAACTTGAAATCATTTCCATTAAGAATGGTATTTTTATGAATTATATAATGAAGTTTCAACATACAATTACGAAACATAAACTATATTTCTCGTCCCTTAATAATTTTTATTAAAATAATATAATTTAATAGGTATTGATTCTGGATGTTACAACTTCAAAACATATCCCATAAGAATGGTATTTTAATGAATTATATAATAAAATTTCAACATAAAATTACGAAACATAAACTATATTCGTCGTCCATCAATAATTTTTATTAAAATAATATAACTAAATAGTTATTGATTTCGATGTTACAACTTGAGAACATTTCCCATAAGAAGGGTATTTTTATGAATTATATAATGAAATTTCAACATAAAATTACGAAATATAAACTATATTTGTCGTCCATCAATACTTTTTATTAAAATAATGTAATTTATTTATCAAAATATTAGTGCAAAAGAATTGTAAAGTAAAAAGTAAAAAATATAAACTTAAATAAATCAAATCAATAGTAAACTTAAATAAATCAAATCAATAGTAAACTTAAATAAATCAAATCAATAGTAAATTTAAATAAATCAAATTGAACTTGTAACCCTAATTATTGTTCAACAAACTTTACCGATTTGCTAGTTTCATGTACTTCTAGTATTAAAAACTGCATCTAGTATCAAATACATTTTTAGACAGTATTTGATAGTAGTTACTGAGACTTATAAATAAATTCGCTTCTTCAATTGTAAAATGGTAGTTTCTTCGGAATCTTTAGAAATTCTTTGAAATATATCTCCAAATACCTGGAAAAATATACTTGAAAGGATGATTTCAATGCTACAAATGGGTTTATAGATCATATTTTATTCGTAGAAGAGCAGGAAAAAGAAAAACCTTCTAAAAAATATCTTTAAAAAATTTTCCTAAATCGAATTTCGGAAAAAAATTACTCAGAAGTGAAATTGGTTTAGTTTGTTGTGAAAGTAGAAATGATATATTTTTAATCTTAAGTTATCTTTTACTTTTAAATCTGTATTTCTTTGTTTTTATTTTACACATACTTATGGAGTCTTTTGTTAAAAACTAGAATAGAGTATTAATTAGGTTTTTCATTATTTTATCTTCCTTGGTGGTTCCTTTAAACTGCTATTCTTTCTCCTTTTGAAACTGGGTCGTGTGGATGTAAAACAAATAGAGTCTAAAGTTTTGAATTTCATTGTATGTAAAACTGTATGCATTGTATGTCATTGATGTCTGTAATAGAGTATTAATTAGGTTTTTCATTATTATAGCTTCATTGGTGGTTCCTTTAAACTGTGATTCTTTCTCCTTTTGAAACTGGGTCGTGTGGAGGTAAAATAAATAGAATCTAAAGTTTCGAATTTCATTGTATGCAAAACTGTATGCATTGTATGTCATTGATGTCTGTAATAGAGTATTAATTAGGTTTTTTATTATTATAGCTTCCTTGGTGGTTCCTTTAAACTGAGATTCTTTCTCCTTTTGAAACTGGGTCGTGTGGATGTAAAACAAATAGACTCTAAAGTTTCAAATTTCATTGTATACAAAACTGTATGCATTGTATGTCATTGATGTATGTATCCATCCGAAATCGATATTTCAAACCGAGTCACGGGGTTACGCAAGGTGGGCCAAAATTCCGTCACGATGACCTTTGAGTGATGGTTCCGCAGCCCAGGGTTGCAATTGTCGCCTCTATAAATTTCTTGTTCTCCTAGTTTGTTTCATTGGGCACCCGTCTATAAGTGCAACGAGTTAAATCCTATTCTTCTGATTTTGTTTTGGCTCGTATGGTTCGAGCCACCCTCACCAATTCCGGCGTCAAGAAGTCTACTATGTATCCAGTTGTTTTCCAAATTCTCCTTTCCAGCCCCATTCTTCTGCGTTTGCTCGGAAATTGCGCCTGAGACGTAACGGACGCGCTCCGGGTACTTCAAGGGTGACCTGCACGGCGGAGTGGTCCAGTACATGCGATCTACCCTCCACCACCGGGGGACACTTGGAGGGTCTCACGGCCAAATGGGCCCGGTTCTGTGCTTGAATGTCTAATAAGCAAAAGTAGATCTAAACCCTTACAAATAACCAGTTAATAATTTAAAATTTCGATAGGATATAAGTAGAATAATATTAGTATTTTTATTAATACATGAATTATTATCTGGAGAATTACTGTTTAATACTTCCTGAGTAGTATTTAAAGATTCCAGTATTTCATTTTTGTAAAAACTGTTATAAGAAACAATTGCCATAGCATGATCTGTTATTAATTTATGACTCTAACAAAGATATCCCATCTATTGAATTTTATCTTCAATTATCTTGTTGAATAATGTGACTTATAATTTTTTTATTTGCTCTTTTTCTCTAACACATTCTGTTTTGCCTGCGGTGTTGAGAACTTTTACGAGTAGATAATTAAAAATCTTCCAGTTCTATAATGTCATTGCTAGAATTCAATTTTCAACTGCAAATCTTGAAACTAATTCATATGGAAAAACAAATGATAGAACAAATATGTTGCTTCCGATACTGGAGTACATGAATCCGAATGGTATTGCTTTAAAGGATATTCCTAAGCGCTTGGAATCACCCTTAATGTGTAAACCACAGTCTAGCGGACTTTCATATTGTAAACAATTGATCCTTATTCTGATATAATCGATTACTACAGGTACTAAGATAGGATAGTAAAGGGAATTACATCAATAAATGCGAAATCAAAGTAGGTAAGGCATAAATAGAAAAAGAGCGAAATCATACAGCTGTTTTGAAGTTACGAACGAGTTGCATTATCAATGCGAGTAAGCTCAATAACTCATAAAGTAATCTGAGCACGGGTAAACAACTGTTTACGAACAATTCTTTTTTTTTTTGTTTGTGCCTTATTTTTGTTAGCTTTTCATTTATTACTATATTAAGATAACTTTTTACCTCAATATAGCAATAAAGGCAAAACTATAAAGGGAATGCAAAAGTATAAAGCGTACAAAGGTAATACTGTTTTCATTCTCATTAATGTATTATTTAAGTCCTTCGTGATATGTTCTTCAAATTATGAAAATGTTACCTTTTATTACTGAAAGTTCAGTTAGAGGAAAGATGGCGATTTTAAATTTTATTACAGTAATTCCATCTTTTAAAAAATTATCAATAAAGCTTGAAATAAAAAAAATATTAAACGATTACTTAAAATATAAAACTTAATAAAAAAAGTCCTTATAACACTAAAAAACTAAATAGATTTCAAATTGTAAGTCTGATTTTCCCCCTTGTAGTTTCTTTTTATAAAAATTATGATTAAATAAAAGCTTAAAGTTGAATTGTCTTTACATACTATTTTAAAGAATTTGTAAATAATTGTCTTCACTTAATATTTTTAAAAATGTAACATTGTAAGTTTGTGTATTACGTCTAAAATCCCGTCTTTATAAAACTTTTCAGTAAAGCTGAAGCTTAAAATTGAAAAGTTTGACTTGTAATGCATAAAAAGTTTATTCAAAAAAACCGAAATTGAACATATTTTCTTTTAAGTGCAAAACAAAGTTAAATACATAAGTTTAATAAACTGTTGAATTGTAGTTTTATTATATTCATGTTGAACGCCACTTTACCCAGATTTTAAAAGCTCTTTTTTTTACTGTAAAATTTGCAGTAAAATAAATGATTACCAACAACACTATTCTTGATACTCTGGAGTCTCACACTATCTCACTCAGATGTAAGAACTGTAAATAATTTTATTTATTTCTTTCTATAAGGCAGAAAGTTCTATGCCCTTTAAAGATTTTTTAAATTTACCTCAATGATAAGCTAAAATGGATGAAAATTTCATAAATATCAGTGGCATTAAAATTCAAAATCTCCATCCATTTTAACGGAAAGTGTTGAAGATGTTTTATCCAAAGGGTGTACAAACATGATAACAGTAACAAACATCAATCAAAAAACAAAAAAAAAACTTTTTTTTTGTATGTGTCAGAGCTTGGGCTACTGGTCGTGGAAAAACTTATCGTTACCCTTTTACTGTATCTTTCACATCACTGTAAATATTTTGCTTTTACCCCAAAATCGACTTTTTTAAATATTAATTTACAGTAATTGCCCTTTCGAAAGTTTTGAGTCTCAAGTCTCAAGAAATGGTACTTTAATCAAAACTTATTCTATAAAGACGGAAACCTATATATTAAGACGTCTGAAAACTAATTAAGGATAAAAATGAATAGTTATCCTAAACTTTCAGTCTTATAAAACCATAAAATATACATTTTTCTATACAGATATAAATTTTTTCGACTGGGGTGGAAAAAAATATTGTTTTTTATGAAACGTTTGATTTGCATCCTTTTAATATTACGCAACCAAATTATAAAGTTAAGAAATAATAAAAATTTAAAAGAACATAAGATTTTGAAAAATCCAAATTTTTATCATTAGGCAATTAAATTATTAAACAAAGTTAAAAAAAAAGAAATTGATGCTGAAAAATTCAATTTTTAAAAATTTTAAATTCATGAAAAAATTATTTTTAATTAATATTTAATGCTTTCCAAAACATATTTTTTCTTTTTCGAACTTAGGAATCTCTTTTCTTAAATTTTTAATTTTATAACTTCTGGTTTGTACACCAATAGTCGTATATTTAAAATCACATAGAACAAGTGTAAAACAATTTCATCTTACCAAGTATGTTTGGAAATACTTAAATCTACCCCATAACACATGATATTTAAAAATGTATAAACAGCTTGCTTTTTAACTATATCTCCTGTTCAGTATGGATATAATGAATGATATTATTTACAACAAACTAAGTTTGCAAAATTGTCCCTAAGTTTTAGTTTTAGAAATAAGTAAACATTTTATTAGCCATGTGTGTAAAATTTTTTGTGCGCAAGTTTGTGTACACGAATGGTAGTTATGCATTCAATCCTAAACGGTCGAACCGATCGTGATAAAGTTTTGCATAGTGTACCCTGGAAAACCCTGTGAACCCTGGTAAGGGTGTGAGTGTACCCTGGTGAACCCTGGAAAGGTTTCAGACAGGACAAATTTATCAGATGCTAAGGTCATGATGAAGATAGAACGTTTTTCACCTTCCAGCTACCTTGGCGATATATTAAAAATATTTTTTAATGGTGGCCTAAAACAATTAAAATCTTTTAATTAATTTGATTCATGTCGTATTTATAAAATGTTCTTTAAAATGAAATAAATTTTGATATTTTTATGCAAGATATATTTCAGTTATTAAATTATTTATTAATATTTGACATTTTTCTTATTTTCTAATTTCATTTCACCAATTAGTCCCAATGCAATTTATTTCCTTACCATGAGAAATTAATTGTCTGCAAATCAGCTTAAAACTATTTAACATTTTACCTATGTCATGGGATTAATGTTTTTATTTTATAGGTACCCTGGTTCTCTTTAAATAATGCTAAATGACTGCTGTATTGGTAAAACGTTGTTCTCCGGTATGGAATTTGTAGGTTCGAATCAGGAGAATAGATTAGCTATTTAATCTTTTTCTATTATTATTTAGCGTATTTTTCTCTTTCTAACTTTATTTTGCCATTTTGTCTCAATACATTCTATTCCGTTGCCATGAGTAACTAATTGTTTGCAAAATTAAAAGTATTTAACATTTTATTTATGTCATGTGATTAATGCTTTCTTTTATAGGTACCTCGAATATCTTTAAATAAGACTGAACGGTAGCCGAATGTGCAGAGTGTTATTCTTTGGTACCAGAGTTGGTACATTTGAATCCCTCTATTGCCATGGATGTATAAAGCTTTTGGAATCGGCCTAGTAGGTCCCAGTGTCATTAACCCTCGTGTAGTAAAGCATAGACCATAGGACACCAAACCAAGAATATCTTTAAATAATCTCGCCGAAAACATGCCAAATATAACAATTTCGTTAATTTATATTTTTTAAGTTGATGAAGAAGATTAAATTTAAATAAAATGTGCAATCTGCTTAGGAAAGTTATTTGTCTTATTCCGTTTATAATACTGATTTCATGTAAAATCTAAAGCATGAATTTTGAAATCAATATAATCTTCACTTGGAATCCTCAATTACTCAGTCTGAAGGCTAGGCTCATTGCGGATAATCTTAAATTAAATAACTTAAAAAATTAAAAAAAAACATTCAAAAGTTGTTTAGATAAGTAAAAAGAAACTTAAAAAATTAAAACATAATCAAAAATATAAAATAAGTAAAAAAATAACCACTTGTTTTTCAATCTGATTTAGAAAAATAATCCTCCAATTTAAAATCCAATGTCGAATTTCTCCACATCGTTTATTTTTTTTTATGCTGTTTTTAAATTCCTAGAAAATGTTTTGCTTATTCTTAATTCTCGTGGAATAAAATTAAATAGCTTCAAAAAAATTTCAAAATAGTTCAACTTCTTGTTTTATAAGTTCTTGGAAAATCTGAAAAAAAAAATAAAATAAATCTAAAAAGTCGTCGACCTCAGACATTTAAAATTAGTATATTAGTTTAGTTTTTTCTATTAAAATTGAAATCATTTACTGCTTACCTATATTGTATTATTTTTACATAGCATATTTAGTTACGAGTTTTTTATAAGTTGAATCTTATTTATAGGTTACAGGTGTTGAATTCCATCCCACCCCATCAATTTCCGAGTTATTTCTGTCAAATATATGAGCCGCTCAGTGTACACATTGACTAACTTCATTTTTTAAAAATTATAAATATATTATAAAAGATCTTAAAAGGTGCCAAGAGTAGCCTGTTCACCGACCCACTGACCCCAAAAAATTATCATTAATCCATGCTGATAACTAAAATTGGGGAATATTGGTTTGAATGAGAACTGCGTGGCATACACTATCTACCAATAAGTATTTGGAAACCTATGGAAATGACAATATCTGCAGTCCTGGGGTACGTCACGGCCTCCGCCGGTATACACCGTATAGGAAACAGCATCGGCATCAGCCGCATGCAAGATGTCGCGCAGTTCGGAGCTGTCTGATTCCGAGAAAGTCATAATTATTGGGTATGACAAATGTGTCCGATCCTTAAGGGGTATATCTAGCGATCTGAAGTACCCAAAATCGACAGTGGCCTATGTGATTAAAAAGTGGAAGGTGACTCGGGGCACATTGTCGGAATGTACCCCGAGTCGGCAGTACAACGAAACTGGAAGATAGAGACCGATGAGTGCTGTCGAGAGAAATTCTGAAGAACCGCACCCAACCGATGGCCCTCATCCACGAGGAGTTTCAACGGGAAAATGTGCTTCCTCCGTTGTGGCAGTTTTACCGATTGGACCCCTGTTACTTACTGACGACAACGCCAGTTGCCATGTTTCGAGGTTAACCAAGGCTTGATATGGTGCCAATGGAGTTCTTCGAATGGACTGGCTTGCCCAGAACCCAGACCTGAACCCTATCGAGAACCTCTGGGATGAGTTGGATCGCTGAATTAAGGGGTTCACTACCAGTCCAAAATCAGTGAAGGAACTTGTATGTCTAATCCAAGCTGAGTGGAAGACAATGCCACTAGCTGTAATACAAAGGCTTGTGAAAAGTATGCCCCAAAGTGTTCACGCTGTAATTGCCTCTCGTGGAGGCTCTACCAACTATTGATTTTGAATAAAGTTAGTTTTTCTTTTCTATCACAGGTGTCCAAATACTTATTGGTAGAGAGTGAATTTTGTGCATTGACTTTCCAGTTTATCAATATCCAAAAAAAATGGAATTAGTCAATGTGTGCACTGAACGGTTCATATATTGCTAGATATCTTAAATCTAATTTATTGGGAATTACACTGAACTAAACAAATAGGAAATGAGAAAAATTTTGATTAATTGTCTGACTGCCTGTCTCCTTTGATAATCTGCTGTCATTTTAAACATCATAGAATTCTATTTATAAAAAAATGACAAATTTCAGTGGTAATCGATTATTCTATTATTTTGAACATACTGATGACAGATTTATAAATATAATTGTTTTACTATTGTTGTCAATTTATACTGATATTATAATAGCAATAGATAGTTCTAGTAAATTCTTTAATATTTTTGTTGAATTACTTTTTGATTTTTGTTATTTTATTTTACTTGGCAGACAAACCCAGTCTATTTTTCCAATCGAAGATCTGAAAAAGAACTGGTTATATCTCTTAAATCATCTAAGAACATTCCATTCGAAAAGTACACCTAGAAGCTAACTTCCGCAGAACTAATAACACAAGCTTAATTTGACTTTAGAATGATTGACAATATTTCCATGCTGGGTTTTTCTTCCATGTTCTTGCCGAACGATGGCCGAATGGTTAGGGTGCTAGCCTTCGGAACCGGAGTTCGTGGGTTCGAATCCCATTATGGCATGGCCATTCGGAATCGGCTTTAAGCAGTAGGTCCCGGTCTCATTAGCCCTCGTGTTGCAAAAAGTAGACTGTAGCGCTCCAAAACCAAACCAAACCAAATCTTCCATGTTCTCGCTTTACAAATGATTATGAATGTGCTTAACTTGGAAGGGCAGAACTTAAAATCGATTAGCCTAAAAATGTTGAAATTGTGAAATGTTGTAAAATAACGTAAAATGTTGAAAAAGGACTGTGTTAACATTTAGTTGTGCACCTAGTTGCAATCTGAACTTTATGTAACGGATGATGTCAATATGAAAGCCAGTAACGCTGCCGATTAACAGCTCAAAAGTTGAGTTGGTTTCATTAATAAATGCCATTAAAAATATAAGGGACTCCTTTTGCAATTCAAATTACTATAACAGTTTAAATTGTTGCAACAAATAAGATAGTATAACGTCAATCAGATAATTAAGTTAATTATTGATATGATTTTCTGTTCTAAGAGTGTCCGGTTTGTTCTAAGTTCAACAGTTACATGTGCTACTACTATAGATTTGACTGAATTACGGAGAAGAAAATATAAATATCCGACATGTTCAACATTCACCATTAGTGCATGGTGAATGTCGACATTTACCGGTGTAAGTCAGAAATAAAAGTATTTAGCAAATATTTCGGACATACACCAAATGACTACGTGAATGTTGACATTCACCGGTGAAAGTCGACATTCTCCAGATTTCGGTCTTTCACAGTAACATATGTTTATCATTCTGTTCTCAGATATAATTAAAATTTTCATATGAATGGTTTTAATTGTTAAAACAACCCATAATCTCTTCTGATTTTATGTTTATTTTATCTTCAGATTTCAGATTTTTACCGTTAATAGTTAATATCTTAATTATTCTTCTCTTGAAAAATTATTTTATTTTTGTCCTTTGGTATTCAAGATTTCCTAGAAATATCGATGGCGTAAAATGTCGTGAGACGCAAACTTTTCTTTTTCTTTTTTTTTTACAGTAAATATGTTAAAACCTGATAACTTTTATTTAGTCTCACTGAATGATTATTTGGTTGCTGGAAAATTTTCAGAAATAATTTTCTTTCCTCAGCTACTTTCAGTGTAATTATAAAAGTTAAAATGCGATACAATTTAGCTTAAAATTCTTAAAAGCAAGGGGAAAATTAGTATACATTGCTAAAACAAAAAGATTTTTTAAAAAATGTAAATTTACCGTTTTTGACTGGAAATCATTAGCTGGCTTTACAATGACTTGGCGGTTTAACAGATGTTTAACACTGTAAATCCTATGTGAAAGATTTGTACACATACATATGTGGTACAATTACTCAGTTAGCGGTAAATCAGGGTTTGACTACATTTTGCATATAATTGTAAAAATAATCAAAAATGGGGAATCTCAACTTCTTCAATTCTGATTATTTAAAATCTTAGGCAATGTGCTTAACATACTGCATTTTCATGCAAGCTCAAATAATATTATTGTTTCATTATCTAATACATTTATCACTTTAATTAATAATCTATTCTAGTTTTTAACAACAGACTCCTTAAGAATGTGGGAAATGTAAGAAAATAAAGAAATACAGATTTAAAAGTAAAAGATAACTTAAGATTAAAAATATATCACTTCTACTTTCGCAACAAACCAAACCAATTTCACTCTTGAGTAATTATTTTCAAAAATTCAATTTAGAAAAATAATTTTAAAGAGATTTTTACGAAATTTTTTCTTTTTCCTGCTTTTCTACGCTTAAATTATGATCTATAAGCCTAATTGTAGCATTGAAATCATCCTTTCAAGTACATTTTTCCAGGTATATGGAGATATATTTCAAAGAATTTTTAGAGATTCCGAAGAAACTGCCATTTTACAGTTGAAGAAGCGCATTTATTTATAAGTCTCAGTAACTACTATCAAATACTGTCTTAAAATGTATTTGATACTAGATGCAGTCTTTAATACTAGAAGTACATGAAAATAGCAAATCGGTAAAGTTTGTTGAATAATAATTAGGGTTACAAGCTCAATTTGATTTTTTCTTATATCGAAATTTTTTTCTGCTTTTCTAAGCCTAAATTATGATCTATAAATCCATTTGTACCATTGAAATCATCACCCAAGCACAGATATTAATTGTCTGGAGTGTTTTCATTATGAGAGGTTCATATAGGACTATACAATCAACATTACTCCTAATCACAACTAAAACAAATAAAGTAAGTTCTCGAGTTTAGAAACAGGGACCAAGCAAAAGATAAGCCAAAGCAAAAGTAAACTTTAAGATAAAATAAAGCCAGGCTTGTTCTGCCTTCATCAGAGGTAAGGTTAGAGATTTTAGAGAACCCTACGAGTACGAACCTATTTTAAGGGACGCAGCGGCCATTAATAAACACAATGGATCTTTCCCCAACTCGAGCCTAAAACTTATAACCCTCTGGTTACGAAATCAATGCTTTTACTGAGTGAGCAACCATAGCTCTCACTCAGATGCAAGATTGGCTATTAGTAGAAAAACTCAGTCTAGATGGTTTGACTTACACAACGAATTATTGCATATATTTTTATAAAATAATTTAGTTTAAAATTAATCGAATTTCTAACAAATCCTCGTGGTTTATGGATTTTGATTTTTTAATAGATATATTTACCAAGAATAGCGAAATTGATCTACCATCCAAAGAAAAACTGCCTTTTGTGCCGTAAATGATAAAAATTCGTCTTTCAAATGGTGTTTTGGATTTCTGTTCTAGTTTTGAATTAATTTTATTGTTTTTCTACTGTAAAAAACTTTGATTGATTAACCCCTTCCAGGTTCATTTTATTTCGGGATTATGGGTCAAAAAGGTCAATTTTTTATGCTTATATTTATACATACATAGCTTTTTAAATATAATAGCATCATTCGCATACAAAATTTCCTAAAAATTAATGTAAAAAAAAATCAATTTAAATAAATGAGTAATTTACATGTATATTTGGCTTTCTGTACGGCAGCAATCATTAGACTTTGAAGTCAATTCATGCTAACTATAAATATAAAGTTTAGAATATCTAGCTTTTATCTTGAATTAAATTTTATTTATATCCTATGAATTTACATAAATGATTATGAAATTATTAATCAAAATTTGGTCATGTATGAAACAATCGAAAACACGGTACTGCACAGAGACCAACATCGCAATCTGAACAGTAAAACCTTATTTCTCTCCTTACCGTCTTCCCTCTGTCTCTCTTTGAGCAGTAAATAATGTAGTAGCCAAATAAGTAAACAAAAGCTTTCGAAAACATAAAAAGCACATGTGAAATAAGTCGGAAAAGACTGATTGCTCAGTGTCCGAGCTACACTCGGGATGATCCAGGATGGTATATTTCGCCTACCCGAGTTCAGCTCGGGAAAAACCGTGAAGGGGTTAATGCAAATATATCAATATCTTTCCAGAAATACCACATTTGCAGAATTTGTCCTAACGATCTACAAATTCCTCCTAACGAAATCACACATGAATTATCTCGTCTTCTCGGAGCACTAATGTTTTTGTGCATCCGTACTGAATATTCTTCTTACTGCGTCAAATAATGGCCTAATGAAATGTAACAAGAATTAGCGCCTGCTCACACCAATTAAACATTCACGAAAGAGTTGAACGAACATAAAAAAATTACATCTTTGAGAAAGTGTTATTAATCTTCTTCTATTTCAGATTTTTCAAATAAAATTGTTAATTTTTCTTGATGTCTCCCATTATCAAAATCAAAATGATTGGATGAAGTATTGACGTGAATAGTACAATTATACTAATAATAACAAACATGTTTCTTATTAATATTTTTTTTCCTTTTAATTAATAATCTTTTCAAAGCATACATCTTTTTTATTCGATCATATACATTATCTAAAGCAATTTGTTTTCAATGAAACTTTTGTTATAAAAAACTGAGAATAAAAAAAAATATTTGAACAAATAATAATGTTTTAACAGCAAAATATTTTTGAATTTGTTCCTGATATGTAGATAATTACTTTAGTTTAAAGTGTAGAAAAATTTTAATAGAACTTTATACTGTCATTAAAATTTTATCTAAAATAAAATATTTATAATAATATTCATTTAAACATCCAATTTATATTCAGAATGATTTTAACTTCGACCGGACATTGTGGTCATTATTAGTTTTTCAATGATACATGTGTATTGTTATGGTACTGAGAAAAGCAAAATATTTGAATGAAATTAATTAATGAATATTTTTGAAGTGTATACAGGTTCTATTGACTATACATCTTGTATTGATCGAATTTGGTTTTGATGTCAAAATTTGTGTTAATGACAAAATTTTTAAAATACATATTTTAATAAATAAACATTTTATTAATTTTCAAAAGCATAAGTTCATGTACAATTAATAATATTCAAATGATTTGGTAAAGGACATGTGGCATTGTTTTTCAATAGAATGTTGCTGTTAAAAATAAAAAAAATTTTTTAATTTAATTAATACATTTATTAAACCGAACTCTTTCAATTAGGGACATTTGAACATTGATCGTTTTTTGACAATGAAAAAATTGTTACTAAAATAGTAAAATAAATATTTAAAAAATTAATAAATATTAACAGAATATATTTCACATCTTTACATGTCGGTTACATCGATTAAGATGGAACTGGACATGTGGACCATCGTTTTTCAATAGGACCTTTTCTGTTAAAAATAATAATATAAATAAATAATTTAAAAAAATTAATTTAAAAAAAATATAGAATATTTTAATGAGTTGTGAATAATAGTTTTTATGAAGAATTTATTTATAAAAAAAAATAAATCTGAAAATAAAAAATAATATTTAATAAAACTAAAGAGCATATAATATAAATTTGTAAAGAAAATTATATAAAAAACATAAAATATTTTTTTAAATTTGTAAATGAAATAAATAAGTTATAATTCAATTAAAAAAAATATTAGAAAATAATCAGAACATGTTGAATTATAATATCATTTTATCTCAGATTATAGAAACTTTGTAATTTAAAAAAAAAATATAATGCAGTAAAATAAATAAAATTTTATTAAATAATATATACATTGAACTATTAAAAGATTCATAATTAATAGGAAATTTAATTTCTCGGATTATAAAATAAATATATTTTCTAAATATTAAATAATATAAGTTGAAATAAATAAAATATTTAAAATTAACAGACAAGATCTTTACGATATTTTTACTAGAATTTTAAAATGTGAAAGTATAATGATATATTTTTTATCAAAAACTAGTGACAATTTTTAATCTTAAGGTTAAAACATTACGAAAAAACATTTTAGTAGAAAATAACTGAGTTCAAGAAAAAAATGAAAAAAAAAAATGATTTAATACATTAATTTACATCTTTCCCAATCTAAATTGTTAGCTCAAAAATATAAATAAAAAAGATATATTTTTTATAATATGTTTAAATATAATATTTGAGGCTATATACTAATAATCGAATAAAATATTAAATATTGTAGAGTTTAATTAAAAATAAATAATATTCCTTTAACGATTGTAATGTACATTTTATTATCAGTTTTATAGAATTAAAATAATTTCAACATTATAAAAAATATTTCAGATAATCATAAGTCAAAAAAATATTATTTTTCCTTTGGAACAATATATTAAGTAATAAACTATTATTGAAGCATTTATCTCTACTGTCTTCCTACAATAGTAGCTTTGAAATAAAATTTTTGTTCCAATATCGGAAAAATAATCAAAGTTGGAAGACTTATTATTCCCTAGACAAGAATCTTTTTAGAAAAACCAATGTCCGATAAATTTCGATAACGTTTATTTTACCTGCATGTGGTGTAAAAGTTTCTACAGTGAAATAAATTGAGAATTTAGTATTTTTTATCTCAAAAACTAGTCTGGGAAGTTTAATGCTTAATTTTGGTATTAATACTACTTTTGCTTGATCAATAACATTTTAGTAGGGGAAAAATAACTGAGTTCTTTCAATTAGTGTTTAACAGGAAAAAAAAAGATTCTTGTCCTATTTGTTTACATCTTTTCCCAATTGCTACAGGAAATTCCCAAACTAATATAATATTTTATTTTGCTCAGAATAAAAGCCTTACAAGTGTCACTTTTAATTGAAATATTTCATGATATTTTTAGTAATTATTTTGAGGCTATTACGATACATAATCCCTCGAAGTACAAATATCTCAATATTTGTAGAGTAAAACGGTTAAAAGTAATGAATATTCCTTTAAGCTTTGTAATGTCTCAGATTTTTATAGCTATCAGACTGTTTTAGAATTAAAATAATTTCGAAACTATTATACAAGATAATCATAAGTTCTAAATTACATATAATTATTTTTCCTTTGGACCAATATATTAAGTAATAAACTATTATTCTAGCATTTATCTCTACTGTCTTTATACAATAGTCGCTTTGAAATAAAATTTTTGCTCCAATATCGGAAAAATAATCAAAGTTGGAAGACTTATTATTCCCTAGACAAGAATCTTTTTTAGAAAAACCAATGTCCGATAAATTTCGATAACGTTTATTTTACCTGCATGTGGTGTAAAAGTTTCTACAGTGAAATAAATTGAGAATTTAGTGTTTTTTATCTCAAAAAGTAGTCTGGGAAGTTTAATGCTTAATTTTGGTATTAATACTACTTTTGCTTGATCAATAACATTTTAGTAGGGGAAAAATAACAGCTGAGTTCTTTCAATTAGTGTTTAACAGGGAAAAAAGGTTCTTGTCCTATTTGTTTATATCTTTTCCCAATTGGTACAGGAAATTCCCAATCTAATATAATATTTTATTTTGCTAAGAGTAAAAGTCTTACAAGTGTCACTTTTAATTGATATATTACATGATATTTTTAGCAAATATTTTGAGGCTATTACGTTACATGATCCCTCGAAGTACAAATATCTCAATATTTGGAGAGCAAAACGGTTAAAAGTAATGAATATTCCTTTAAGCTTTGTAATGACTCAGATTTTTATAGCTATCGGATTGTTTTAGAATTATAATAATTTCGATACTATTATACAAGATAATCATGAGTTCTAAATTACATATAGTTATTTTTCCTTTGGACCAATATATTAAGTAATAAACTATTATTGAAGCATTTATCTCTACTGTCTTCCTACAATAGTCGCTTTGAAATAAAATTTTTGTTCCAATATCGGAAAAATAATCAAAGTTGGAAGACTCATTATTCCCTAGACAAGAATCTTTTTAGAAAAACCAATATCTGATAAATTTCGATAACGTTTACTTTACCTGCGTGTGGTGTAGAAAGTTTCTACAGTGAAAAAAATTGAGAATTTAGTATTTTTTATCTCAAAAAGTAGTTTAGGAAGTTTAATGCTTGATTTTGGTATTAATACTACTTTTACTTTATCAATAACATTTTAGTAAGGGAAAAATAACAGCTGAGTTCTTTCAATTATTGTTTAACAGGAAAAAAAGATTATTTTCCTATTTGTTTACATTTTTTCCTAATTGGTACAGGAAATTTCTAATTTAATATAATACAAGTGTCCCTTTTAATTGAAACATTTCATGATATTTTTAGTAATTATTTTGAGGCTGCTTCGATACATGATCCCTCGAAGTACAAATATCTCAATATTTGGAGAGCAAAACGGTTAAAAGTAATGAATATTCCTTTAAGCTTTGAGTTCGTGTCTCAGATTCTAGATCGGAGTCGGCTTAAACAGTAATTCGGTCCCAGTAATCGCCTGTAGCAAAAAGTAGACCGTAGTGCTCCAATATAAAGTCCAAATAAACCATTTTAAGCTTTGTAATCTCTACTTTATAGCTAGTGGAAAAAAATTTTTAAAATGGAAAAATCAAATATAATTGGTTAAATAAATACAAAATTATAAAACATAATATATTATAAAAAAATTTATATATTTATCTCAAAAATAAAAATTTTGTTCCAATATCGGAAAAATAATCAAAGTTGGAAGACTTATTAATCCCTAGATAAGAATCTTTTTAGAAAAACCAATATCCGATCAATTTCGATAACGTTTATTTTACCTGCATGTGGTGTAAAAGTTTCTACAGTGAAATAAATTGAGAATTTAATTTTATCTCAAAAAAAGTCCTTAATTTTGGTATTAATACTACTTTTGCTTGATCAATAACATTTTAGTAGGGGGAAAATAACAGTGATTCTTTGATTTTGTTTGTAAATCTTTTGTAAAAATTTCCCAATCTAATATAATATTTTATTTTGCTAAGAGTAAAAGCCTTACAAAATTAAAAAAATAAATTTAAAGATAATGGCACAATTAACAAAATATCTCAATATTTGAAAAGCAAAACGGTTAGAAATAACAAAAAAAAAATAAACAATAACAAATAACACATTAGTTGTTAAAAATGTATTCAAAATAGTCAAATGATGTTTAATGAATTATTTAAAATACACAGTTATTTCTATCAAAACAAAAAAATAAAAAAACTTGGTTGTTAAATTAAAATAAATAAATTAAAATTTAATCGAAATTGTAAAAATTCATTTCCAAAAAAACAAAAAAAAACCAACAAAAAAAATATCGAATACGAAAATCGGTAGGTGTTGATGCACATGTACAAAAATAAATTTTTTAAATTAAAAATTGGATTATTTTTTCAAAATATATAAATAAAAAAAAAATAAACTTTATGCAAATTATAGGCTTTAATAGTAAATATAAAAAATAATCTTCCTCCAAAATTGTCTATTGCTGTTTAGATAAAAAAAAATCATAAGTGCTCAACAGGAGATAAATCCGGTGACCTTGCTTGTAAAGGTAGAGTTCGGCAAGCACGAAAACAAGCAGTAGAAACACAACACTTTATTTCCTGAATTTATTAAATGTAAATAAGTAATGTCACATAACAAACTTTTTCACAATCAACAATTATTGTAAATTTTTCAACATCCTATCTTTTCACTCATCATCACATCTTTTCTTCATCAAACACACTCTTATCTATTTCTTCATCTGACTTACAATCAAAATTCACCAACAAATTTACTTTACAAACACAGTCAAATTACCTCCAAATGAACTGCAAACGCCTATCATGATGTGTCACAAAATAACAATAATTATAATATAATCACTATAATGATGCGTCAATACTTTGCTATCGATTTTGGTCCTCACGATCTATCATCTTTCTTGACCTTCAGCCATGGTTCTCTTTCATGCCATCTCATCATTCCTGCCAACATCTGTTAAGCTATTCAAAATACTATTCTTTCTAGACTTCTCTCTCTCCTCAAAGTGTTGACATCGACACATATCGTTCGCGCACCTGTATGCCAGAGGCATAGTTACTGTCCACCTGAGTACAAATAATTAAATTTGCTAAGAATTTATGACCTGGAATCGAAATTTCTCCTCTTAAATATCTTTTCAGTTGCGCAGATAAGATGCGCTGCAGCAACACACGTTCATTCATTGGCGCCAAACTTTAATCAATAAATAATCAATGGATATCAATCAGTGTCCGATTTGCATTACATCTTCTCGGTGCATCGTTTTCTTTTGTCTAGGAGTGTGTTTTGAGCGTATCTCAAAACCGGATGTTCTGTCTATTGCATTGATTATTAGGTTATATAAACCTTTCAAAAATTTTAATAGGGTTAGAAAATATTGAAGGATTTTCAACTAATAATTCCTACTTCTTTAGCAATAACTTATATTCAAATACTGCTCAATGAAAAGGAATGTAATATCTTTCTACGAAGATATAGGTATATACTTTTGATATAAGTGTAACTAAGCTCAATTTTAGCTTCCATAGTGATGCATAAAACTTATTTAAAGAGGTTACCTTTAAACTTTTTTATATAGCATAGTATTTAAGTCAGTTAGTTAAATGGTCTAAAATTAAACACTAAAATGATTCTAAATTTTAAAATCTCGAATGATGCAAAAAAGCCAATTTTAGTATGTTTTCTTTTAACAGTTTATGGGAATTATAGTACTAATTACGTTTTTTTAAACCATTTTAATACTGTGATCCCTATAAGCGATGAAACGAAAACATACTAAAATTGCTTCTTTATTGTTAAAATGATAAAAGAGACTTGAAAATTAATTAAGAGGACATACTAGACGAACAGTTCATTATTCCAAATGCTTGGCATTTTTGGTTGTTTTCTTTTATGGATAATAGTATTAAAGCCATTACCCAAATAATAGAAGATGTCTGAAATTTGATTAAGAGATTATATTCCAAGAACGTTAGATAATTTATCGCAGTGCGTGGCATGTTTTAGATGTATTCTCTAAACCTTTTTAAGATCATAATATTAAAGCTATTTTCTTAGTAATAAAAGACATATGGAGACGTATTGATTAAGAAGATAATTTCAAAGAGCGCTTGATTATTAAATCCTAAATCTTGGCATTTTTTGGATGTATTCTCTAAAATCTTTCTATGGATTTCAATGTTTAATCTATTTTCTAAGAAATGGAAGTCGTATAATGATTGATTAAAAGGCTTTATTCGAAAAGCCCTTTATTATTCAACCCTGATGAATTTTAGAATGTCTTCCCTCGACATTTTTAAAGATCGCATTAGTAAATCTATTTTTTTAATAGATGTATAATAATTTATTAGAAGGATATATTTGAAGGCTTTTAATCTTTTTATGAACTGTAATAGGAAATATATTTTTAAATAATAAAAGAAATATGAAAATTGATTAACAAGCTATATTTGAAGGCTTTTAATCTTTTTATGAACTGTAATAGGAAATATATCCCCTATATAATAATAGCCTAAGTTATCTGTCCGTCTGTCCACGAATTTATGAAGCAGTTGGACCTGGAATGGATTCCCCGGTTAAGGACAGACGATTAAATTTATCAATTTATCCACATAATAAATAGGTAAAAATACAATCTTTTCTAGCATTATGATGTCATTCCTTTAACCATCACATATAATTTCTTATTTTAAATTATTTATTTAAATATCGCGTGCATTATACTCATACGTTTTATCGCTGAACTTACATTATAAGCAAATAATTTTCTTTTATATTTGTCTTAATTAATAGATTAAGTATACAAGTGGTAATTTTAAATTGGATTATCGATTATTTTTTTATTGCAATGAAAATTTTATCACCGGTATTAACAACAAATTCTTTTCATAAAAGTCTATGAGTCTATTTAAATATCGCGTGCATTATATTCATACGTTTTATCGCTGAACTTACATTATAAGCAAATAATTTTCTTTTATATTTGTCTTAATTAATAGATTAAGTATACAAGTGATAATTTTAAATTGGATCATCGATTATTTTTTATTGCAATGAAAATTTTATCACCGGTATTAACAACAAATTCTTTTCATAAAAGTCTATGAGTCTATTTAAATATCGCGTGCATTATATTCATACGTTTTATCGCTGAACTTACATTATCAGCAAATAATTTTCTTTTATATTTGTCTTAATTAATAGATTAAGTATACAAGTGATAATTTTAAATTGGATAATCGATTATTTTTTATTGCAATGAAAATTTTATCACCGGTATTAACAACAAATTCTTTTCATAAAAAGTCTAGGAGTCTATTTCACGGACTCATAAATATCTAGCATTTAAGTTATATATCTTTGAAAATTAAGAATTTTGTTTGTTTGTGTGTTTGTTTTTATACATAACCACACGGTTTGACTAAATGAATTCAGCGTGATTCTAAACTGCATTCACAATGTAGGGAGACTTTAGAGGAATATGAAGATAAACAAATTATTGAGCGTGTACCAGATAATTCTCAGCCAAAACACAAACCATTTTATTACCTGCTTCATAGGGTACTATACAATGCTAGAAAATTAAAAATTTTACTGATCCCGTCATATGACGGGCTATATGCTAGTTTTTAAATAATAAAAGAAATATGAAAATTGATTAACAAACTATATTTGAAGCTTTATTAAAGCTATATGATTGAATGCTATGTAATGTTGGACAAAAATAAATAAAGCAAAGAAACCAAATTCCAAGGGTATTTTCCAAGTTTTAGCAGTTTTTAATCATCTATTAGTTCACCATCTGTAGTATGTACTGAGTATGTACTGAGTATCAGTGGACTTTTTCAGCCACTAAATTCACTAGTAATAATAATGCAGTTTATTTGTAGCAGTGACACATCTGTCCATGTAATCTCTTTTTATTTGTACCTTACTTACGTGGAATTTGCTTTAATTGCTATTTTAAAACTAGCATGTAGCCCGTCATATAATTGGATCAGTTAAATTTTTAATTTTCCAGAATTGTAAAGTACCCTATGAGGCAGGTTAAAAAAAGGTTTGTTGTTTGCCTGAGAATTATCTGGTACAAGCTCAATAATTTGTTTATCTTCATACTCCTCTAAGGTCTCCCGATACAGTGAATGCAGTTTAGAATCACGTTGAATTCATTTAGAAATATAATTCAAAGTTTTCTTAACTACGTCGAAATTATCGTTAAGTTCTTCCCAATTGTTTTCCACAGTAATTAATGGAAGTTAATTAATTAAACAATCATTTCCACTACATGGCGTAGTGGAAATGATAGTTTAATTCCTTAACTTCCATTAATAGGTAGATAGAGTAATATATTTTACTCTATCTATTAATAGGTAGATAGAGAGAATAGGTAATAGGTAGATTAGAGGTAGATAGAATTTGTTGTTAAAATCGATGATGAAATTTTCATTGCAACAAAAAAATAATCAATGATTAAATTTAAAACTATCACATATGCACCTAATCTATTATTTAAGCCAAATACTAAAGAAAATTACTATCTTAATATCTAAGTTCAGTGATAAAACCTATGAAAATAATGCAGACGATATTTATAATTTAAAATAAGAAATGATTAAATGAGATAATTAAAGGATTGACGTCATAATTATTTATTTTACCTATTTATTATGTAAAATGATAAATGAATCATTGCTCTTAAAAAATCTTGAATATCATTAAATACAAAAATAAATGCATTTTAAACACTAATCCAAATTTTTATGATATAAATATTTATAATATTTTAGAATCGGATCGATAGTTTAAGAGGAGATAAACTTTACTCGCTTTGAATTTTGCTAAAACTAACTCATAAAAAATCCAATATGGATGCTTCAATCCATTCCAGGTCCAACCACTTTATAAATTCGAGGACAGACGGCCAGATAACTTAGGCTAGTATTAAATAGGGGATCTTAATTTATTTCAAAGTAAAATGGATTTCTTTTAAAAATGGTGTGTATCTGTTATTTCTCTTTTACTGTACCTGATCATCTAAAGAATTTAGTATGCCTATTTTTAAAATGAAAACATATTATTCTGTAATCATAAATCTTTTTGTGAATCTCTTTCGTCTACAGGAAACTGAGCTTCAAATTTTTATAAATAATTTGAAAAATGATTGTCTTTTGAATATTTTATTCATGTTATTAAAAATATTGAATAAGGGCGAAATATTTTCCTTAAAATTTGTTCTAAGTACGTCGAAATATTCATGGTTTAACCGTCTTTGTGAAAAATATCCCTCTTTATAAAACTAAAAACTTGTGCTATTTAATGGTGATAAATTCATATATTAACCTTTTATGTAATATATTTTAATCTGATTTGATATTTATTTTGTAATCACTTTATTTATAATATCTAAAAATAAATTTTGGTAAATATTGATACGAATTTTTGTTATAAATTATGATTATGAAGAATTTTAAAATAAATTCTTTTTTACCCATATTTGTCGTAAAAAATCTCCTATTGTTTTAAGAACGTAGAATATCTGGTTTTAAGATCTTTTTATAAATTTAAATAATTTTTTTTTACTTATTATAATTATTGCTTTTATTCTGTAATTTTATATTCCTTATAAATGATGAAATATCATATTTTTTAATCCTCAATATCTTGTCGAACTCTCCCTAAATTGGCAACGTATATTCACATTAGGTTTAAGAATTTTGTATGAAAACATTTTTTTATATTAGTTGTTTTTTTGAAATTTTATATTGTTATAAATAGAAATATACAAAACCCTAAAATTTTATTACTCTTTAATACTCTTGTCGTAACAAAATCTCCTATTGTCTTGTAATTGGCAACGTAAAAGCAAGCTATTCACATTAGGTTTAAGATATTTTGTATAATTTTAAGGAGGGAAAGCTGACATTTTTCCCTCCTTACGTTTAGTTACGTTAGTTGTTACGTTGCTTATTATTCTGTAATTTTATATCTCCTTATAAATGATGAAATATACAAAACCCTAAAATTTTTCAATCCTCAATACTCTTGTCGTAACAAAATCTCCTATTGTCTTGTAATTGGCAACGTAAAAACAAGGTATTCACATTAGGTTTAAGATATTTTGTATAATTTTAAGGAGGGAAAGCTGACATTTTTTCCCTCCTTACGTTTAGTTACGTTGCTTATTATTCTGTAATTTTATATCTCCTTATAAATGATGAAATATACAAAACCCTAAATTTTTTCAATCCTCAATACTCTTGTCGTAACAAAATCTCCTATTGTCTTGTAATTGGCAACGTAAAAACAAGGTATTCACATTAGGTTTAAGATATTTTGTATAATTTTAAGGAGGGAAAGCTGACATTTTTCCCTCCTTACGTTTAGTTACGTTAGTTGTTACGTTGCTTATTATTCTGTAATTTTATATCTCCTTATAAATGATGAAATATACAAAACCCTAAATTTTTTCAATCCTCAATACTCTTGTCGTAACAAAATCTCCGATTGTTTTGTAATTGGAAACGTAAAAGCAAAGTATTCACATTAAGTTTAAGATATTTTGTATAATTTTAAGGAGGGAAAGCTGACATTTTTCCCTCCTTACGTTTAGTTACGTTAGTTGTTACGTTGCTTATTATTCTGTAATCTTATATCTTCATATAAATGATGAAGAATACGAAACCCTAAAATTTGTCAATCCCCAATACGTTTGTAACAAAATTTCCGATTGTCTTGTAATTGACAACGTAAAAGAAAGGTATTCACATTAAGTTTAAGATATTTTGTATAATTTTAAGGAGGGAAAGCTGATATCTTTCTCTGGAGTTAATACACGGATAAGTAAATTCTAAATTGTGAGATAATGTAGCGGCAGTAAATGGCACTAGCTTTCATTTTCAGAGGAAGTTTGGATACAATTGTTTACAAAGAATCTAATAACAACTAATCTGTAACAAGTATCTATTTTTAAAATATTGAACTGTAACTTTCGCTCTTTCAATAAATACAAAAACTGGTTATCTCAAATTACAAAACTTTTCGAATCTTTTCAAAACATTCTCAACTTTGAAAAGTCTTTTTGTAGTCACAATATAAAGGGAAATATTTTCAATTTAAAAAAATGTTAACTTTTGCCAATAGAGCTAAGCATAGAAAACAAAAAAAAATTCGTATATATCCAAAGCTGATAGAAAGAAAATATTTGAAATAAATACAGACCTCAACATGTAAAAAAAAGTAAAAATATAAAAGATGATAAGATTAAGGTATTTATATAGTTTAAGTATATAAGCTATAATAAGAAAAGTTTTAAAAATTATTCCTCGTGCCTCGGATAATTTATCCTTACTGTATTGACACATTCAATGACTTATGTTATGTGGACCAAAAGTTAGAATATATTTAATAGCTTGTAGTTCTAAAATAAGTTCAGAAATATTTAAAACATTAAAAGTAATGTCTTTCTTTCTTTAGTAATATATACAGTGAACTCCGTTTAATGTGATCAGTTTGGGACGACGCCTTGATTTTGATAACAATAATCGATTGATAACAATAAAATCTATGCAAAATTAGATAAATTTACCAACCTCCTTTAATTCACACGTACTATATTGCAAAATAAAAGCTCACCTTATATTTATGTACTGCATATTATCCTTTAAAAGATAAGAATTGTACACATAATTAAAAAAATGATCAATTATTGGCTGCCTACAATTTTTTCTAAGAAGCTCATTGAAAATTTTTTCGTAATCATAATGTTTTATAAAGTCATCGGAGAGCTGTTGTACTCAACGTTTCAACACTTTCAATGCATTTCTCATTTCAGCACTTATAGGAAGTGGCTCAGTGTCAAGAGATTTTTCATCTGACTCTTCAGTTCCATCATTCGTCTGTTTTCCTATGACAATCTGACAGACTTCAGATTCTGTTAATCCGGAAGCTACTGGAATGTTTTTATTTACTTTCACCCATGACTCGAACTCTTTAGAGGTCATATCTGAAGGATTTTCTATCATTTCTTGAGACTTCTGGTAATTTTTTCGCAAAATCAAGGCATAAAATGTGATTACTCTCCTTCTCAGTTCCGATAAGAATATGTTGCTTTC
>CM063504.1:69659025-69686525 GCA_032207245.1 Pardosa pseudoannulata
TTCTGAAATGGATGTATACAGCTGTTCGGAATGGGTTTTAAGGGGACAAGTACCTTTCGGATTCAATATCTTTATCTTTTTTTCATCCGAAAATAAAATATTTTGCTCCTTTGAGAATGAACTTTTGACAAGTTCTTTAGCAATATTGTAGGTTTAAAAAAATACTTAGTTTTATAGTATTATTTTATAAAATAACATGAAAATATGCAGCAAATGTAGAACATTAAATACAGTAATCTGCAAGATTGCTTCTAAGATATATAGATTAACAACTTAATGTTTGTATCCAGTTGATGTAAAATTTCTCTTTATTCTGTTAACTAAAACCTTATAAGTATTGGGATTTTAAAATCTAAAAAAATCTATTAAATGATAAATTTAACATAAAGTTAGTATTATTGTGCTATAAAATAAAAAGCAATCATCGTCTAATTGTAATTGAGGTTTACAGAATAAAAATTATAATTGGCTTGTATATGACATCAAAAGCTTTCACTACAGTTTGTAGTAAAGTTTTTAGTTTGATATAAAATGGTTTCTAATTTACAAATTTAAATGGTTATTTTGGGGATAATTAATTTTGATCTTTTTTAAATTGGTGTATCTATGATTTTTAAAAATGTATCGCTTTGTGTAAGGAAGCTAAATTATCTTATAAAGTAAAATCCTTATAAGTAAAATCCTTATTAAAGGTAAATAAATAAATTATTACAAACAAAACTTTTTATTTTATATTGAATCAAAAAATACGCTGTTTCAATGAAGACTTTAATGAAGATACTATGTCCTCTTAAGTAGTAAGGTCAGATCTGATTAGTTTTTGTGTAAGTAAAACTACCAGAGCTCTCCAAACGAAGAAATAATCCTATGAGGGAACACCTCGCATAATCTTTATTCGAGAAACAAACTCCAGACCCAAGCACTAACTACTGTACAACATTGGTGGCCATAATGAGAGTGTGGGCAGACATAAGGCAAAACTCATAAATATTTCCATGACGTCAATGGTGTAGTATCGATTCACACTCCCCCAAACAGGTTTGTTCCTCGGTATGGGTAAAGTTGACCAGCCTTCCGTCCCTTCAGTGAGAAGACAAACTGAGGGCCAATCATGCTAGGGAATTGAACACAGGTGATTTCACGTAAAGTTGACCACCTAACAGGGACATGCTTCCCACCCTTGGTCTCAAAAACGTAGTTGGCCATGGCCTCAGTTGTTGGGCTGTAGCATCCAAGAATTTAGTTGGGTTTTTTTTTTTATTCCATACATATTTCCTTTGTGCAACTTCCCCTACTGCTTAGCATTAGACTGTTATACACATGTGAAATCTGGCTGTATGAAGAGATTTGATGTCATAATAGCCAATAAAATCTACAGTATTTAAGATGTTTTACTCTACTTTTACGAAGCAAAAACAATTAATTAAAAATGTATTTATTCCCCAAAAATATTACGTAAAATGATCTCTCTTTGGGGGCTGAAAACTAGCATAAGACACACTATATTCACCTTTCTTAGTAGATATTCCAGAACTATGTAAGCTTTTATGTGATGAAAGAATGCATACTTAAATTAAAGATTTCCTAAAATATTTCCGTAAATATTGAGCACCAGACTGTATAAAAACATGCTAAATTTGACCTTATGTAGTGATCTGAAGTCATATTGGCATTGAGATGCTGAAGGGTCTCAGAGGTTTTATGTTAGAAGCACTTGCAGTATTTAATGTATCATAATAAGGCACACCACAACCCATGAAATTATTTTACAATTTTACGTAAAAAATCTTTCCCAGTTCCTTCTTTTTACTTTAATTTGTTTGAACTTCAGACCCAAACACTAACACTATACAAGATAGGTGGCCATAATAAGAGAGTGTGTGCAGACATAAATTCTCTTAAATGTTTCCATGATGCCCGGTGTTGGGGTAGCGGTTTGCATTCCCAAAAAACAGGTTCGATCCTCGAGATGTGCAAGATTGACCAGCCTACCGTCCCTTCAGTGACTAGACAAACTGAGGACCAATCATGCTAGGGAATTGAACACAGGGGATTTCTCGTAAAGTTGACCACTTAACAAGGATATATGCTTCGCACCCTTGGTCTCAAAAACGGAAATTGGCACCGTAGGCCATATCCCACTTGTTGGAATGTAGCATCAAGGAATCTAGTTTTTTTTTTCCCATAAATATTTCCGTTGTGCAACTTCCCCTACTACTTAGCATTCGACTGTGATAAACATGCAAAATCTGGCTTGATGTAGACATTTGATATCATATTAGACAATAAAATCTGCAGTATTTAAGATGTTTTACTCTACTTTTAGGAAGCAAAAGCAATTAATTAAAATATATTTATTCCCCAAAAATACTGCGCAAAATGGTCTCTCTTTGGGGGCTTTAAACTAACATAAGACACACTAAATTTGGCTTTTTTAATAGGTATTGCAGAACTATGTGAGCTTTTATGTGATGGAAGAATACATACTTAAATTAAAAATTTCTTAAAATATTTCCGTAAAATTATTTAGCACCAGACTGTATAAAGACATGCCAAATTTGACTTTATGTAGTGATTTGAAGTCATATTGGCATTAAGATGCTGTAAGATTTCAAAGGCTTTATGTTGGAAGCACTTGCAGTACTTAATAAATCATAATAAGGCACACCAGAACCAATGAAGTTCTTATTTTAGAATTTTACGTATAAATCTTTCTCAGTTCCTTCTTTTTACTTTAATTTGTTTGAACTCCAGACCCAAACACTAACCCCTATACAACATGGGTGGCCATAATGAGAGAGTGTGTGCAGACATAAATTAAAACTCTTGAATATTTCCATGATGCACAGTAGTGTTGGGGTAGCGATTTGCACTCCCAAGGAACAGGTTCGATCCTCGGGATGTGCAAGATTGACCAACCTACCATCCCTTCAGTGACTAGACAAACTGAATACCAATCATGCTAGGGAATTGAACACAGGGATTTCCCGTAAAGTTGGCTACCTAACAGGGATATATGCTTCGCACCCTTGGTCTCAAAAACGGAGATTGGCACCGTAGGCCATATCCCCACTTGTTGAGAATCAAGGAATCTAGTTTATATATATATATATATATATATATATATATATATATATATATATATATATATATATTAGTTTTGCAACTTCCCCTACTACTTAGCATTCGACTGTGATAAACATGCAAAATCTGGCTTTATGTAGAAATTTGATGTCATATTAGCCAATAAAATCTACATTATTCAAGATGTTTTACTCTACTTTTATGAAGCAGGAGCAATTAATTAAAAATGTATTTATTCCCAAAAATACTACTTTAAAGGGTCTTTCTTTGAGGGCTGAAAACTAACATAAGATACACTAAATTTGCCTTTTTCAATAGGTATTCCAGAGCTATGTGCTCTTTTCTGTGATGGAAGGATTCATACTTAAATTAAAAATTTGCTAAAATATTTCCGTAAAATTATTTAGCACCAGACTCTATAAAGACATGCCAAATTTGACTTTATGTAGTGATTTGAAGTCATATTGGCATTAAGATGGTGTAAGGTCTCAAAGGTTTTATGTTGGAAGCACTTGCAGTACTTAATAAATCATAATAAGGCACACCAGAACCTATGAAATTCTTATTTTAGAATTTTACGTGTAAATCTTTCCCAGTTCCTTATTTTTACACGGGCTAATCGATTGTCGAGCGGTTAGTAAGCTAGTTTTTGGATCCGAAGTCTGTGAATTTGAAATGCTAACAAGGATGTTTACCTCCTTTTAGGATCAATTTTAAGTAGTGAGTAATAACCTCGAGTAATAATGAGTAACCCTAGAGGGGCAAAAACTAGATCTTAGGTTTCCGAACCAAACTTTTTTTCCGACTTTAGCTTATTTATTCTACTCTACTGATCTATCGATAGCGAATATCTGACTTACATATGAACTTTTATCTGGAACCAAACTCAAAGACGCTTCAACTTCTAGGATACTCATGAAGTGTTTGACGATAGCTCAAAACGTGTGTGTACGTGAAGAAATAATAAACTCTTACTAACCAAGCTTCAGATTACGTAAAGTTACTAATTCTGTTCAACTAATTGCATTCTGTTTGACCGTATTGCAATATAATCGATATAATTCATTGGTAACATATATCAGATTTTCTATTTCTCTTCATACTTTAAGCTTCCTCGTCTTCTTAATGAATAATTGTTTATATTAATCCCTTTGCGACCAACGTCTCGTATAAGCGACAAAGCTGTTTCACTCTTATCAGTCCAGCGTCGCCTCCACGTGGGAATCTCCGGTTGATATTGAGAGACCAGAGTCACGTATGCGTAATAGGATATCTGAACATTTTATTTTTATTTTTAAATGCTAGATTTAATTACTAGATGGCGTAAACGGCAACGGTTTTCACAACGGTTGACCCGTATAGCATTTAGGCTCTGGTTCTCAAGGGATCTAAAAAAATGCATTAAAAATTGTTATTAACCACAGTTTATCAGTATTATTACTCCAATAGTTCACAATTAGAGAAGGATTCTGTACGTTCTTCCAGTGTGAATGCGAGAAAGAAACATAAAAAATATATTCCTTTGAGTGTATAACTTCAGAAAGAGACTGCTAAATAGATGGAATTCATAATTATGCCCTCTCCTTCTGACCACTTTGCACTGTGATGAGGCGATTTAGATCAGTTATATAATTTATTCATTCATACAAGAAGTAAAATGTTTTGGATCTAAATCTGCCCTCATCACATCATTTGTAAAGGACAGAGGACCATAAATTTTATATTCAACGGTTATTGTCTTGTACGGTGGTCTCGGGCGGAATTCTGATCCCAGTCTCAGATTAGAATCCCATCTCCGTACTTGACATTAAATAAGAATGTACCTTTGTGGAGTATTTTTGAGTAACTAATGGACAGTGCCCGATTAGAAGGGATAAGGTTTTCCACGTTGGCGGTCTCAAGGCCTGGTTTAAGCAGACTAATTAGATTCGTACAACTATCCAGATTGGATGATAAGAAGGAAGAGGAAACAATGTTGAAATTAATAAAATAAAAAAATCGAAAAAAGGGAAGGTGAAGGTGTTCGAAAGTCGAGACGAGAAGAGAGGAGTTCGACAGAAGAGGTTCGGGAGTCGAGACGAGGAGAGTGTCCGACAGAAGGTGTTCGATAGTCCAGACGAAGAGAGGAGTCCGACGGAACGAGTTCGAGAGTCCAGCCAAGTTCGACAAGAAGTGTTCCTGCATCAAATAGCACAGCCGCACCCCAAACACTCAGGAAGAAGCCACTGACCAGATCGACGAAAGATCCATAGATATCCATCAACCAGCAGTGTTCTGGGCACACCATTTTAACTCCCCAAAGGTACCCCCTTTTACATACATTTTGAAATTGAGATTAGGTCCTCTCTCTTATATTTACATAATTACTTAAGTATTAAAAAATTATTGTCAGAACTAATTTAGAAGATGTTGATAAAGCATATTTTATGAAAATTAGCATCAGTTTTGTATGTACATAGATGTATATATATTATAATAAATTTGCCTTTTTTATATTAAGCTAGTTTCAGATGCTGTTAATTTTACTTTGAGTTTATTTTTAATTCTTATGTCTGTAGTTTCTCAGAACCTGTGGTTAAATTTAGTACTAAAATACATTTACACAACGCAATCAAAATAAAATCCCACTATACATTTGATCACAGGTTACTACTCAAATAAAAACGAGGACTACACGACATGCACACTGCCATACTCTTATACAAAAATCCTTTCTCTTCTAAATTTTTAAATTACTATTTATTTTTATTTATCTTTGTGCCCCATTTTAGCTATAAGAAATAAAAAAAGTTTTGTAATCAAGAGAAATTGTGGTTTTTAGGTTCAACAGAAATACCCATTTTGATAATGTCTAAACCTATGTTGACTAGTTTTGGTGTGACATCTGTATGTACATCTCTATGCATCTCACATAGGGGAAAAAGGACTAGTCATATAATGTTTAAATTTTGCTTAGGACTGTAATGAAATCTAGTTGCTCACTTCTCTTTTTAATTACATTCCATCTTCTATATAATGAAAAATTCCTAGCGAGTGGTCATCACATGACAGTACTTCAGCTTTAGTGATTGTTGAATTAATAATTACATCTATACATAATGTTATTAAAATTTAATTATCAACAATTGTTTGACAGTGAAATTTATCACAGAATTTAAAAATCTTATCTCAAGTTAAAATAAAATAAGTTTAAATGAAGTGCAACAAAAAAATTCTAAACAATAATAGTCGTACAAGGAAGCCACGTGTTGTTCATATGAGTTTTTTATAAACAGTTTCAATATATTTCATCAAAATCACCTTAGAAGCAAGATGCAAAGATATAATTATGGCAAAATAAAACAAACATAAGAAAAAGTAATTTATTACGTTTAGAAATATCCGTAATGTAAAATATTAATATATAAATCCTAAACACGAGATAATATATTGTCCCGAAATCCCCTTCTTGAGTCTTCTACCAACAAATTTTTACCCGTGAATCCCCGGCTTAAGTTTGCTTAACACTTTTCTGCTTCAAATTGTTTGACTTTCAGATCTTATATTAACCTATGATGAGTTATTTTTTGCCGCACAATCTTATGCAATCTTTTAGGCACCGTCGCATAAACTGTATCCTCTATAACCTCATCACATTTTTTGATCTAATTATCGTTGCTTGCTTTTTCTCCAGAAGGGGGAAACATCGTACCTAGAATGTGGTGAAAGGAGAAAGAAGAGAAACAAAAAAGAGGTTAATTAGAGGCCAAAGAGTGAAAATGTATTACCTTACAAGTTCTTCGAAACAAAACTTGTGAAACAAACTGGAGAACCTCGCTAAAGTTAATTAATATTTCACGTTCAACCAAGATTTACGTCCGGCTGAAAAAAGAAGAGTGACAGAACGCTGTTCTCTGTTAAACTAGCTGACTTTTTTTTTTCAAATTAGAAACCTAATTTTTGAAATGGTACTTTATCAAAAGAATGAGAAGTATTTAAGAGAGATATCCATCATGATGTTTTTGATACGTCTTTCGACGCTTTTAAAAATGCAGTTATGCAGTTACAACGTCAGGTTTATTCTTTTTTTCTAAAAATTAGGGAACTGAGATATTCCGTTTTATTAAATTTTTTAGGATCTTTTGTTTATATGAATATAACTTCTAAATTGCGCTGTACATCTCATAATGGTATTCTTTCATTAAGTGCTGAAGGAAAAAAAAGTTATTCTGAGGAAAATGCTAAAAATTTATTTCTAGGAAAAAGTTAATGAAGATCACTACCTGAACCTAATACTATTACGTTGGAGCAATTTCTTCCCTCCACATTCTGAAAAAAAGGTAATAACCTTCTTTGCACCTGCTTCTTTCCTCCTTTACTGTATCATTAACTGAGAAATAATTTGCGGTTTAATACTCGAATAATATTGAAGGCGTTAATAAAGTAAAGCTGACTAAGAAAAAACATTAAAAAATACTTTGCTACTTGAGCAGCTGTTTATGATAATGGAAATACGATATAAATTACCGAATTCTGATATATATTTCTTGCAGATTTCAGTGATATTTCTTACGAAGTTATGGAATAAAATTACATCATTTATCTACCAGAAATTGTTTGGCGCATTTTTATGTAGGGATTTCAAAAATATCCTAGAAACTTTCTTAATAAGTATTCTTTGCTGAGGATGCAGTGTGTTAAGGACGGGATGCAGACTAGCAGCACAACGGCCCACTATTTTTGCTCATGAGACCAGAATCTTGCGATTAAAAATAATTTAGAACGCCTACGTACAACCATTCCTTCACCGAGATTCAAACAGCAAAACTCCGGGGAGTTCGTGAGTTCGAATCCCACAGTGGCATGGATGTTCATAGAAGTTTGGAATCGGCTTTAAGCTGTAGGTCCCGGTCTCATTAGCCCTCGTGTTGCAAAAAGTAGATCATAGCACTTCAAACCAAAATAAAATCAAAACCAAAACTCCGGCAGTAGAGAGCCTATCTATTCGGATATTTAAAGGCTAAATATCAAGAGAACTTATTTCATATTATATGAAAGATTTATATATAAAATTTGCAAAGACATTTTTCAATTATATTATGCTCAAATTTACTACTTAATTATTTCTCTTGCCATCAGTGTATAACAGTATTCTTTGTATGCCGTAATTTCTTATTTAGTAAATTATTGGGCATATGGTAATAAATTAAAATATAGATTTATAGATCAACAACTTAATAATTTTTCTAATGACCCAATCAAATTATGGCCGAATATGTAGGACACTACTTTTGTTTGCATGAGTGCTTGAGTTTTAATCATGTTCTTAACATGTATGTTAGTAGTCTCTGAGAATCAGCTTTAACTCATTAATGCCTAGAATTACTTCTACGAGACAGCTAAAAATAATTTGTAGAATTTTTTATGCTTTCTCGGAACGAGATTTCTTTTTATTCAGCGAGAGATGGCAAGCCTATATCACATCCTAAATAAAATCTTTTATTTATGACTTTGCTTTTTGATTGACATTTTATGGTTTTTTTAATCTCGCACTAAATTTACATTTCCGGCAGGAACATCAGCTGAAATCGGGAAAAATAGCTCTATTTTGTTTTAATATAAAGCTTCATTTTACAGTAATATGTTTATATGTCATACCAAATAAATCCATTAAAACGAAGTTTTTTTTTATAATGATTATCCTATGATGCTTGAAGTGATAGCCGACCACTAATGAGGACATGTTGCAGCATTGAAAGTCGTTTCAACTTGATATTTGTTTCCTTTGATAACTTTAACTTAAATTTTTGGCTTTGTTCCAACTTATTAAGGTATTCATCAACGTATAATGAAAAAATGACACGGGTATAAATGGATGAGCAATGCATCCCTTATAATAGCTTTCGTAAAAAAAAATTACCATTGGGGTTCGAAATCAAGAAACGTATCACTAATGGTGCTTGTCTTATAATTAAGAAACACTTCACTAGTGTATAAATTAGTTTCTATTTAATAAAAAAGGCTTTTTTTCAAATATTCTTTGATTTTCATATTTTAAAAAATCTCTCAATATTTTGCAACAATGGATGAAGAGTGATTCCAAGAAAAGATGTTTAGATATGATAAGAAATTAAAATTTAGACTTATAGATTCACAAATTAATAATTTTTCTAATAACCCAATCAAATTGTGGCCGAATATGTAGGACACCACTTTTGTTTGCATGAGTGTTTGAGTTTTAATCGCTTTCTTAACATGGATGTTAGTAGTCTCTCAGAATCAGCTTTAACCCACCAATATCTAGAATTACTTCTTAGGGACAGCTAAAAAATAATTTGTAGTAGAATTTTTATGTTTTCTCGGAACGAGGTTTCTTTTTATGCAAAGGGAGATGGCAAGCCTGTATCACATCCTATATAAAATATTTTATTTATAATTTTTTTTATAGATCGACATTTTATGATTTTTTTTTTAATCTACACATAAATTTACATTTTCGGCAGGAACATCAGCTGAAATCGTGAAAAATGGCTCTAATTTTGTTAATATAAAGCTTCATTTTACAGTAATATGTTTATATGTGATACCAAATAAATTTAAAAAGTTTTTTTTTAATAATTGTCATCCTATGATGCTTAAAGTATCACTAATGAGACATGTTGTAGCACTGAAAGTCGTTTCAGTTTAATATTTGTTTCCTTTGATAACTTAACTTTTTACTTTGTTCCAAGGTAACTTATTAAGGTATTCATCAATATATACGGCAAAAATGACTCGGGTATAAATGGATGAGCAATACATACCGTTATAAAAGCCCTCATCAAAAACAAATTACAATTGGGGTTCGAAATCAAGCAACGTATCACTATTGGTTCTTGTCTTATAATTAAGAAACAATTCACTAGTGCATAAATTAGTTTCTATTTAATAAAAAAGGCTTTTTTTAACTATTCTTTGACTTTCATATTTTAAAAAATCACTCAATATTTTGCAACAATCGAGGAAGAATAATTCCAAGAAAAGATGCTTAGATATGGTAATAAATTAAAATTTAGACTTATTCACAAATTAATAAGTTTTCTAATGACCCAGTCAAATTGTGGCCGAATATGTAGGACACCACTTTTTGTTTGCATGAGTGCTTGAGTTTTAATCGCATTCTTAACATGGATGTTAGCAGTCTCTCAGAATCAGCTTTAGCCCATTAATGCCTAGAATTACTTCTTAGGGACAGATAAAAAATAATTTGTAGAATTTTTATGTTTTCTCGGAACGAGGTTTCTTTTTGTGCAAAGGGAGATGGCAAGCCTGTATTACATCCTATATAAAATCATTTATTTATGATTTTGTTTTTTAGATCGATATTTTATGATTTTTTTAATCTCTCACATTAATTTACATTATCGTCAGGAACATCGGCAAAAATCGAAAAATGTCTTTATTTTTTCTAATATAAAGCTTCATTTTACAGTAATATGTTTATATGTGATACCAAATAAATCCGTTTCAACGAGTTTTTTTATAATTGTCATCCTATGATGCTTAAAGTGATAGCCGATCACTCATGAGGTCATGTTGTAGCATTGGAAGTCGTTTCAACTTAATATTTGTTTCCTTTAATAACTTAAACTTTCACTTAACTTTTGACTTTGTTCCATGGTAACTTATTAAGGCATTCATCAATATATACGGCAAAAATGACTCGGGTATAAATGAATGATCAATTAATCCCCTATATAAAAATAGCCTAAGTTATCTGTATGTCTGTCCTCGAATTTATGAAGCGGTTGGACCTGGAATGAATAAGGATATTTATATTGGATTCTTGATCAGTTAGGGTTAGCAAAAATTCAATGTGAGTAAAATTTATCGTTCGAAATCTACCCCTTTACCTCTTTCAGAGTGTTTAATGCCATTATTTCAAACCCTATTTTCCCCGGTTAAAAGCAGACGGTTAAATTTATTAATTTATCGCATAATAAATAGAGAAAAAATTACATTTTTATCTAGCATTATGACGTTATTCCTTTAACCTTCACATTTAATCGTTTCTTATTTTAAATTATTTAAATAGCGTCTGAATATTTTTCATATGTTTTATCACTGAACTTAGATATTACGTAAGGGAATTCCTAAGCTGACCCGGCCGAAGCCATACAGCCACCGATATTACGTAAATAGTTTTCTGTTATATTTGGCTTAAATAATAGATATCGTACATATATGATAATTTTAAATTTAATCATTAAATTTAATCATAATTATTTTTTGTTGCAATGAAAATTTTATCCCCGGTATTAAGAAAAATTCTTTTCGTAAAAGTCTAGGAGTCTATTTCACGGACTAATAAATATCTAGAATTTAAGTTTATATATTTTTTTAAATTAAAAAGTTTGTTCGATTGTGTGTTTGTTTTTAATACATAATCACATCGTTTGCAATCGATTCCCTAAAGTTTGGACATCATTCATACCTACCGCCAAATAATCACTGTCATTATTAAAATTTTTGCTGTCCATCCTATCACTTAATATTAAAAGATAAATTAAAGTTGGCAACTAACATAAGGTCAATAAGTTTTATTTATATGTTAATTTTATATATACTATGTTCAAAACTTTTCGAGATAATTCTAAACATTTAAGATAAATTCGAGATAATAAAGTCACGGATAAATTATCATGTGTCTTATTACTTATTTTGGTATATCAAGAACACAATGGTCAGTAAAAAAAATTTGGAGAGTATTCCTTGATACGAAGTACTAAACTGTATTCACAGTATCGGGACACTTTAGAGGAGTATGGAGATAAACAAATTATTGGTCGTGTACCAGATAATTCTCAGAAAAAAACTTCTTTTTTACCTGCCTCATAGGGTACTTTACAATTCTGGGAAATTAAAAATTTTACTGACCCGTCATATGACGGGCTATATGCTAGTTCCGTTATAATACCCTCGTTTAAAAAAAATATAATTGGGGTTCCAGATCAAACAACGTATCACTATTCGTACTTGTCTTATAATTAAATAACACTTCACTAGTGTATAAACTTAGTTTCTATTTAATAAAAAGGGTTTTTTTCAAAGATTCTTTGACTTTCATATTTTAAAAAAAATTAACTCAATATTTTCCAAGAATGGATGAAGAATGATTCCAAGAAAAGATACTTGGATGGCTACAGCAAAATTAACTCATTTCCAGTTATATAACTTTTCCTTTGAGCATCCACTCGAAGACATAATATTCCATAGAGTCGAAAAAGAATTACCTTGCACCCCAACTATCATCCTCTTGGGGATAAAAATCCTAGAATTTCGAGAAAGGTAAAGTCACGGATAAATTAGAATGCGACTTATTACTTATTTTGGCATATCAAGAAAATATTTGTTTAATTTTCTATTATTTTGATGCAAATGGTCAGTCAAGTGTATACATATTTTGGAGAGTATTTCTAGATACGAAGTACTAAACTGCATTCCCAGTATTGGAAAACTTTAGAAGAGTATAAAGTTAAACATATTATTGAGCGTGTACCAGATAATTCACAACCAAAAAAACATTTTTTACCTGCCTTATAGGGTATTTTACAATTCTTTAAAATTAAAAATTTTACTGATCCCGTCATATGATGGGCTATATGATAGTTCCGTTATAATACCCTAGTTTAAAAAAATTACCATTTTGGTTCCAGATCAAACAACGTATCACTATTCGTACTTGTCTTATAATTAAATAAAACTTCACTAGTTTATAAATTAGTTTTTATATAATAAAAAAGGCTTCTTCAAAGATTCTTTGACTTCCATACTTTAAAAAATCATTCAATATTTTCCAAGAACGGATGAAGAATGATTCCAAGAAAAGATGCTTGGATAGCTACAGCAAAATTAACTCTTTTCCAATTATATAACTTTTCCTTTGAACATCCACTCGAAGACTTAACATTCCATAGAGTCGAAAAAGAATTACCTTGCACCCAACTATCATCATCTTAGGGATAAAAATCCTAGAATTTCGAGGAAGGTAAAGTCACGGATAAATTAGCATGTGTCCTATTACATACTTTGGTATATCAAGGAAACAACTGTTTAATTTTCTATTATTTTGATGCAAATGGCCAGTAATAATGTTAAAAAAGTTTGGAGAGTATTCCTTGATGCGAAGTACTAAATTACATTTTCAGTATTGGAAAACTTTAGAAGAGTATGAAGTTAAACATATTATTGAGCGTATACCAGATAATTCTCAGCCAAAAAACAAACCATTTTTTACCTGCCTCATAGTGTACTTTACAATTCTGGAAAATTAAAATTTTTACTGATCCCGTCATATGACGGGCTATACGCTAGTTCCGTTATAATACCCTCGTTTAAAAAAATTACCTTTGGGGTTCGAGATCAAACAAAGTACCACTGTTCTTACTTGTGTTATAATTAAATAACACTTCCAAGTGTATAAACTAGTTTCTATTTAATAAAAAAGCCTTTTTTCAAAGATTCTTTGACTTTTATATTTTAAAAAATCACTCAATATTTTCCAAGAATGGAGGAAGAATGATTCCAAGAAAAGATGCTTGGATGGCTACAGCGAAATTAACTCTTTTCCAGTTATATAACATTTCCTTTGAACATCCACTCGAAGATTTAATATTCCATAGAGTCAAAAAAGAATTACCTTGCACCCAACTATCATCCTCTTGGATAAAAATCCTAGAATTTGGAGGAAGGTAAAGTCACGGATAAATTAGCATGCGACTTATTACTTATTTTGGTATATCAAGAAAGTATCTGTTTTATTTTCTATTATTTTGATGCAAATGGTGGAAGTCGTAGTGTAAAAAAGCATTTGGAGAGTATTCCTTGATACGAAGTATTAAATTGCATTTTCAGTATTGGAAAACTTTAGAGGAGTATGAAGATAAACAAATTATTGAGCGTATACCAGATAATTCACAGCCAAAACACAAACCATTTTTTTACCTGCCTCATAGGGTACTTTACAATTCTGGAAAATTAAAAATTGTACTGATTTCGTCATATGACGGGCTATATGATAGTTCCGTTATAATACCTTCGTTTAAAAAATTACCATTTTGGTTCCAGATCAAACAACGTATCACTATTCGTACTAGTCTTATAATTAAATAAAACTTCACTAGTGTATAAACTAGTTTCTATTTAATAAAAAAAGCTTTTTCAAAGATTCCTTTAGTTCCATACTTTAAAAAAACCATTCAATATTTTCCAATAATGGATGAAGAATGATTCCAAGAAAAGATGCTTGGATAGCTACAGCAAAATTAACTCTTTTCCAGTTATATAACTTTTCCTTTGAACATCCACTCGAAGACTTAATATTCCATAGAGTCGAAAATTAATTACCTTGCACCCAACTATCATCATCTGGATAAAAATCCTAGAATTTCGAGGAAGGTAAAGTCACGGATAAATTAGCATGTGTCCTATTACATATTTTGGTATATCAAGAAAAGCATCTGTTGAATTTTCTATTATTTTGATGCAAATGGTGAGTCATAGTGTAAAAATATTTTGGTGAGTATTCCTTGATAGGGAATACTAAACTGCATTCCCAGTATTGGAAAACTTTAGAAGAGTATGAAGTTAAACAAATTATTGAGCGCGTAACAGATAATTCTCAGCCAAAAATAAACATTTTTTTTTACCTTCCTTATAGGGTACTTTACAATTCTAGAAAATTAAAAATTTTACTGATCCCATCATATGACGGACTATATGGTAGTTCCGTTATAATACCCTAGTTTAAAAAAATTACCATTGGGGTTCCAGATCAAACAAAATATCACTATTCGTACTTGTCTTATAATTAAATAACACTTCACTAGTGTATAAACTAGTCTCTATTTAATAAAAATGGCTTTTTTCAAAGATTCTTTGACTTTCATATTTTAAAAAAAAATTAACTCAATATTTTCCAAGAATGGATGAAGAGTGATTCCAAGAAAAGATGCTTGGATGGCTACAGCAAAATTAACTCTTTTCCAGTTATATAACTTTTCCTTTGAGCATCCACTCTAAGACATAATATTCCATAGAGTCGAAAAAGAATTACCTTGCACCCAACTATCATCCTCTTGGGGATAAAAATCCTAGAATTTCGAGAAAGGTAAAGTCACGGATAAATTAGAATGCGACTTATTACTTATTTTGGCATATCAAGAAAATATTTGTTTAATTTTCTATTATTTTGATGCAATTGGTCAGTCAAGGGTATAAACATTTTGGAGAGTATTTCTTGATACGAAGTACTAAACTGCATTCCCAGTATTGGAAAACTTTAGAAGAGTATAAAGTTAAACATATTATTGAGCGTGTACCAGATAATTTTCAGCCAAAAACAAACTATTATTTACCAGCCTTATAGTTCACTTTTTGATTCTTTAAAATTAAAAATTTTACTGATCCCGTCATATGACGGGCTAAATGCTAGTTCCGTTATAATACCCTAGTTTAAAAAAATTACCATTGGGGTTCCAGATCAAACAACGTATCACTATTCGTACTTGTCTTATAATTAAATAACACTTCACTAGTGCATAAATTAGTTTTTATTTAATAAAAAAAGGCTTTTTTCAAAGATTCTTTGACTTTCATATTTTAAAAAAATCACTCAATATTTTCCAAGAATGGATGAAGAATGATTCCAAGAAAAGATGCTTGGATGGCTACAGCAAAATTAACTCTTTTCCAGTTATATAACTTTTCCTTTGATCATCCACTCGAAGACTTAATATTCCATAGAGTCGAAAAAGAATTACCCAACTATCATCCTCTTGGGGATAAAAATCCTCGAATTTTTTCCAGATATTTCGTCTGCGGTCGAGATAAAAGTATTTTATGGTTGGCAACAAGAAGAAGCAGTTTCATTTCTCCAGAAACATACAGTTATTTTTCTTTTATTCTTTTTGTGGTAAATATGATCGTACGTACAATGACACAAGAACCTCGGAAGCATATTTGGAGAAAAGAAGATGAGATAAGATTTTTCACGGTTAAAACAGAAGCCAGATAACCACAAAATGCAACTGTGGAGGAAAAAGTTGTAAGTAATTTTCTTGTTCTTAGCGGAGAGGGGGGAAAAGCTGAAGTGTTTTTTGAAAATACTTCTCAAAACCACGAAACTTAATATATAAAAATGCTCCCACCAAATGTTCAAAATTCTGATTAGACCGAAAGCCATTGAACTCTCGGAAATGTTCTGGTATGATAAAGGAAGTTTTGTATCCATCTGTATTTAAGTCTTATTTTGTATCCATGACTATTTTGATATTATTAGAGATGTCAAATTTAGTATATTATGAAATACAGTGTATATGTGTATTAAAAATACAAATGAAGGTCCATTTCTATTTATCGTTTCATTTACGACATCATTTACAACAGTCGTATGCTGATAATATAGTCACATATAGCCGTATGCTGATATGCTGATCGTATGTAGTAATAGCTCAAATGTAAAATAGAAAAGTGCTTAATTTCTATATAAAAGATATATGTAAACACACACATGCATTCGGATATATACATACACAAATATATATATATATATATATATATATATATATATATATATAATATATATATATATATATATATTATATATATACATATACATACATATATATATACAAACACATATTTATACATATACATATATATACATATAATATATACATATACATATATATACATATATATATATATATACATATACATATATATACATATAATATATACATATATATATACATATACATATACATATATATACATATCTATATATGTGTGTATGTATGCGTGTGAATGTTTATGAAACATGCTAAAAATAATCTCAGTTGGAGAATTTTTTTTTTTTTTTAACACTTTATGGTTGGGAAATTAGATATTAAAAAAATAAGAAAATGGAGGAAATTTTTTATACTTATTTTAGGAGCAATTGTTTTAATATTATATAATAATCAAATGTATATTATATATGTGAGTGCGTGTGTGTGTGTGTAATACATCAAAATTTTACATTTAGAATATTTCTCTAAAATTCTCCTTTTACCATTCTCATTTTTTCATATCTGTTTTACCAGCCACAAAACCTCAAAACTAAAAAGAGTGTTCGTGACTTGAATTCTTTTAACCCTTTTCCCAAAGCTAAATCTGTAATGAAAGTTAATTTTCTGCCCATTCTCCACCCTTTCCAGCTGTCCCAAGAAAAATGTTTCACTCTTTTCAATGATCTAAGTTCCTTTCTGACAGTTAAGAAGGCTGTCTAATATGTTCTCTCTTGGACGAGAATTCGTCTCATCACTCGCTGTGGGTCTAAATTTGAATATAAAAGTGTATCATTTCGTGTATCATTAAATGCTCTACTCTAGTCGGAGAAACTTGCTTTCTTATTTAGTCCTAAATAAAAATTAAATTATCCCTACGGACTTCGCTGCTTTCTTGTAATAGACTGCTTATTACTTAGTCTCACTCATTTCCCATCAAGACCAGGCAATTAAAAATAATAGGAGCTATTTTTTGTGACGGCCAGAGAAATTTCTCAAGTTTCATATATATATATATATATATATATATATATATATATATATATATATATATATATATATATATGTGTGTGTGTGTGTGTATGTAATGTAATGTAAAAACTGAATACTTTAATCCTAAACTAAAATTACTAACACCTCTATTAAAAAACCACCAAAGCCGCAATTTCTTCATCTTTTTAGTGGCCTTTCGGCGTTAAACTCTTTTGTTTCCTTCCTGTTGGCGAGCTTAACTCGCCAACCTACTTTGATGGTAAAGAGCACTTAAAAGCACTTATAATTTGAAAAGTAACAAATTCCTTTCTCAAGCGGTTAGCGTCCCCAAGGTTATATAAGGCTGGGCGATCATCCTTTGTGGGATTTTGCTCTATACGCTGCATAATAAAGATGTTATAAAACTTATCCTGAATATTCGTATTCTTGTTTCGACCACGCTACATCCGCGAAGCATAGCAGGAAAAGTTATGTTTCATACATATATATATATATATATATATATATATATATATATATATATATATATATATATATATATATATATATATATATATATATATATATATATATATATATATATATATATATATATATATATATATATATATATATATATATATATATATATATATATATATATATATATATATATATATATATATATATACATATATATATATATATATATATATATATATATATATATATATATACATATATATACATATATATATATATATACACACACATATATATATATACATATATATATGTGTGTGTGTGTGTGTGTGTGTATCGTATCTAGTAGTAAGGTGAATGGAAGGATCAGTCTTTCTTAGTTAATCATATCTTTATTCCAAATATAGTTTCCTTTTTAAGGCATCACTTTTACCATTTTCATTTTTTTCGTGGCGGAGCTAAGCTTGGAGTATGTTGATATCTCAATGTCTACGCACCAACTGTCGTCTATCGGTTTTAAAACTCATCAAATTCCTTCAAAATGCTTCCGCTTGACCGGATGATTCTAAAATCTTATGCGAACGCGGGTTTTTTCATTTTTTTTGTTATTACGAAAGAGTTTCCTTTTAAATTGTTCACAACTCGATCACTCAATTATTTTTCCAAACCTCCCTTTTCAGACCTCACACACACACATATATATATATATATATATATATATATATATATATATATATATATATATATATATATTGGAAATTTTGATGTTTCCCCATTTTATTAAATCCAAATGGCATAGATGAATGTTACTCAAAAGTCAAAGATGAAACGCATAGAATTTTAAAATATTATTTAAGAACATGCCCATATTAAGGGCTCGTAGTCCGAAAGGTGCTTAAAGAGAAGGAAAATTTATTATTTGGTTCAGTATATCTATATTAATGAAGAGAAGTATCTGTGTGTCTGGCTGTGTGTGTTTGATCTCGTTTGCCTGTCTGTAAACATGTATACGATTAACCCGTGAGAGATACAAGCACGAAAATTGATACAGGGATTTTTTGTGTCACCGTATAATACTTCTCAATTCTATTTTTTTTTATTCAAGTTTGCTTAGTATTTATTTTTATTTTTCAGTCCTGTTACCAGGCTTTTATTTTTCTTTGTTTTCAAAGATTACTTTTGAACTCAGCCGAAGTCAAATTTAGCCGTAATCTAGCTTAAATAACTAGAATACGTACATTCAACACTAGAAATGACTTCAATGCATCTTTCCACCTTAGTTTTAACATTTTTTTAGCCTTTTGTATCACTATGACATATATATCTAATGTATTCATTCCTTGTAAATCCGCTTTTCTTCGAATTAAGCGTTTAATTATATATTCTACTACCACGAATTATTCAAATATTTTATGTTCCCACATTATTTAACTATATAGTTCATAATAATTTAAAATTCATTCTTTGAATTTTTTATTGCACAATAAATGCTCTATTATCAATATTTTAATCAATCTCTCCTTTTTATATTTTAATAAATAAATATATATTACTATGACGTATATGACTAATTTATTCATTACTTTTAAATCCGCTTATCTTCGAATTAAGAGATTAATTATATGTTCTACATTCTGAGAATTATTCAAATATTTCATATTCTCACATTATTTAACCTTGTAATTCACATTAATTTAAAACTCCTTCTTTGAATCTTTTTTATTGCACAATAAATGTTCTATTATCAATATTTTAATCAATCCCTTCCTTTTATATTTTAATAAATAAATACTAATAGTTTCTCTTTTAAGGAAATACTAATTTAACTTAGAATACTGATATCTACTGTTAATTTGAAACAGACTACTTTTAAAGTCTTTTTGCTATATGACTATATACCTATTGTCTATATTCCACAAATTTGAATCACTTTCATATTAAAAATATAATAGAATATGTATTTACAAAAATAATAATAATAATAAAATAACGTAGTGGTTGAAGAATTTAAAAAGAGTTTATATTATTTACTTTTTGTCCTTTGCTAAAATGTACTTTAAGAAATTTTAAGATCCATTTCGTAAATTTAATCAGTTATTCACTAAAAAATTTAAAATTATTTATTACCATGTTTTGTATTTTAATATAAACTATATGCAGTTTTCAAACGCAATGTATTTAAGGAACAATATTCATATTCATCAGACCATATTGGCGACATTTTGTATTGCACTGTCTACCAATAATTATTTGGACACCTGAGATAGAAAAGAAAAACTAACTTTATTCAAAATCAATAGTTGGTAGAGCCTCCACGGGAAGCAATTACAGCGCGAACCCTCCGGGGCATACTTTTCACAAGTCTTTGTATTACAGCTAGTGGTATTGTCTTCCACTCAATTTGGAGTAGCATACAAGTTCCTGCACCGATTTTGGACCGGTAGTGCACCCCCTTCATTCGGCGATCCGACTCGTCCCAGAGGTTCTCGATAGGGTTCAGGTCTAGGCAGGCAAGTCCATTCGATGAACTAAATTGGCATCATACCAGGCCTCGTTTAACCTCGTAACATAACAACTGGCATTTATCGTCCTGAAAGTAACAGGGGTTCAACCCGTAAAACTGCCACAACATAAGAGCTGCGCTATTTTGGATGACAATTATCCAAAATAGTGCAATAGGCATCGACATTGGGCTTACCATGAATGGGGACAAATTGTCCCAGTCCATACCTGGAGTAACGACTCCCCCAAGACCATAATTCCACCTCCGCGGAACCTTACTGTTGGCACAATGCACTCTGGCAGGAGCCGTTCTCCAGGCAGATGACAGATCCAGACACTGACATCCGAAAGTTAAAGGGTGAACCTTGATTCATAGTTCCAAAGAACCCGTTTCCACTGATCTACGGTCCAATTTCAATGTCCTTTGCACCACATTAACCCAGCAGTGCGGTTGCACTTTGTAATCAAAGACTTATGGGCTGCACCACTACGATGAAAACTAAGCAGATGTGCTTCCTGAGGGATGGTATTCATTGAAGCAATACTCCCTGATGCCTGTTGAACTACTTGTGGAGGAGGGCCATCGGTAGGGTGCGAATCTTCCGAATTTCACAGGACAGCACTCGTCGGTCTTTATCTCCCAGTTTCGCTGGTCTGCCGACTCGGGGCACATTCCGACAATCACCGCTCACCTTTCACTTCTTAATCACATAGGCCACTGTCGATTTTGGGTACTTCAGATTGCTAGATATGTCCCTTAAGGATCGGCCACATTTGTGATACCCTATAATTATACCTTTCTCGAAATCAGAGAGCTCCGAACTGCACGGCATCTTGCATGCGACTAATAACTGCTAACCTTTCACTTCTGACATTCCGACAATCACTGCTAACCTTTCACTTCTTAATCACATAGGCCACTGTCGATTTTGGGTACTTCAGATCGCTAGATATGTCCCTTAAGGATCGGCCACATTTGTGATACCCTATAATTATACCTTTCTCGAAATCAGAGAGCTCCGAACTGCGCGGCATCTTGCATGCGACTAATGCCGATGCTGTTTCCTACACGATGTATACCAGCGGAGGCCGTGACGTACCTCAGGACCGCAGATATCGTCATTTGCATAGGTGTCCAAATACTTATTGGTAAACAGTGTAGCATGTTTTATAAGTTTCATAAAATATGAATTTCGTAAAATATGAATTAAAATAATATTAGTGGGAAGATAGCATGAACTTTGTGGATACAAAAACTTTAAAAAAAATTGCATTGAAATTTTGAATTCTTCATAAATTTACATCCTTTAATGATTTCTAGCAATATTAAAAAAGCCCCATATGTAAAAAAATCGTCAAAAGAGTCTTCTATACTAAAGCTGTACATAGCCGATTGGTTAGGGTGCTGGCCTTCAGTACCGGAGTTCGTGGGTTCGAATCCCACAGTGGCATGGATGTTCGTAGCCGTTCGAAATCGGCTTTAAGCTGTAGGTCCCGGTCTCATTAGCCTTTGTGTTGCAAAAAGTAGACCGTAGCGCTCCAAAACAAAACTAAACTTCTTTCTTTTAATAAATGAGTTTAAAGGTTATTTTAAATTTTAAATTATGGGACACCAATAATCAATAATGCACAATCAATTAGCTAAGTTCTTGGTCGTAAATTTTAACATTACACAAAATTTACCAAACACTATTGATTTTGGCAACGGTTATTTAGCAGCATCCCAGATAGCAAATTTTGCACAATAAATGGTCTTTTATGAATATTTTAATCAATCCCTCCTTTTATATTTTAATAAATAAATACTAATAGTTTCTCTTTTAAGGAAATACTAATTTAACTTAAAATACTGATATTTACTGTTAATTTGAAACCGCTTTTAAAAGTTTCACAAATTTAAACCACTTTTAAAAATATAATAGAATGTGTAGTTACAAAAAAAATAATTATAATAAAATAACGTAGTGGTTGAAGAATTTAAAAAGAGTTTATACTATTTCTTTTTGTCCTTTGCTAAAATGTACATAAAGAAATTTTAAGATCCATTTCGTAAATTTAATCATTATTCACTAAATATTCAAAATTCTTTATTACCATGTTTTGTATTTTAATCTAAGCTATATACAGTTTTCAAACGCAATGTATTTTAGGAACAATATTCATATTCATCAGTTGACATACAAGTTCCTTTACCGATTTTGGACGGGTAGTGCACCTCTTAATTAGGCAATCCAACTCGTCCCACAGGTTCTCGATAGGGTTAAGGTCTGGGCTCCTGGCAGGCTAGTCCATTGGCACTCCATTGGCACCATACCAAGCCTTGGTTAATCTCGAAACATGACAACTGACACTGTCGTCCTGAAAGTAACAGGAGTCCAACGTATAAAACTGCCACAACGTAGGAAACACATTATCATCCAAAATTGCAGTAGGCATCGGTATTGAGCTTACCATGAATGGGGACCAAAGGTCCCAGTCCATACCTGGAGAAACACCCCCATCCCATAATTCCATCTCCGCCGAACTTGACTGTTGGCACAATGCATGGCAGGAGACGTTCTCCAGACAGACGCCAGACCCAGACCCTGCTATCCGAACAATAAAGGGTGAAACTTAATTCGTCTTTACAAAAAACTTGTTGGAACTCTTCATGGATGAGGGCCATCGGTTGGGTGTGGTTCTTCCGAATTTCTCTGGACAGCACTCGTCGGTCTCTATCTCCCAGTTTCGTTGGTCTGCCGACTCGGGGCACATTCCGACAATCACCGCTCACCTTTCACTTCTTAATCACATAGGCCACTGTCGATTTTGGGTACTTCAGATTGCTAGATATGTCCCTTAAGGATCGGCCACATTTGTGATACCCGATAATTATACCTTTCTCGAAATCAGAGAGCTCCGAACTGCACGGCATCTTGCATGCGACTAATGCCGATGCTGTTTCCTACACGATGTATACCGGCGGAGACTGTAACGTACCTCAGGACCACAGATATCATCATTTGCGCATGTGTCCAAATACTTATTGGTAAACAGTGTAGCATGTTTTATAAGTTTCATAAAATAGGAATTTCGTAATATAGGAATTGAAATAATTTTGGTGGTAAGATAGCATAAACTTTGTGGATACAAAAACTAAAAAAAAAATTTAATTGAAATTTTGAATTCTTCATAAATTTACATCCTTTAATAATTTCTAGAAATATTAAAAAAAAACCCTAAATGTAAAAAATCGCCAAAATAGTCTTCTATACAAAAGCTGTACTTAAAATTCTTTTTTTTTAATAAATGAGTTAAAAGGTTATTTTAAATTTTAATTATGGTACACCAATACTGAATAATTCACAATCAATTAGCTAAGTTCTTGGTCGTAAATTTTAACATTACACAAAATTTACTAAACACTATTGATTTTGGCAACTTGTATTTAGCTGCATCCCAGATAGCAAATTTAGTGTGCAGCAAACTTGCAAAAAGTTCAGTATGACAAGTATGAAAGTTTGAAACAAGACTGCAGCAAGTCTACGCAAACTTCGAAGTTACCATATCTCCAACTGGCAGCACACTTGTCATGCATGTTACAGTACACTTGTTGTGCAAGTTCGGAGCAAACGTGTCATATCAAACTTGCAGGAAGTTCATTGCAAACCAGGGTTGGAAAAACTTCAATACACATTCCCGATTATTGTGATTGTTTCTTTAAGATGTTCTTCTTGGCTAATGTTTTAATCTGCCTATTTACATCATATGTGTCTAGTTCCAACGACGCCATTTAAGGTTTTTCCATGATCTGATTAATTTGCACACGAAAAACGTGGGTGTTGCTATTAAAAAATTTCAAAATTTTGTCACTGTAACAGTAACTGTGAAAAGTTTATTGTCTTAAATCCTCATAACCTGGAACCCAAACATTCAAATAACTACATTTAAACTTTTATTTCGATTGGCTGAACGGTTCGGCCACTAGGGACTAATGTATAGTGGAAGTTTTTTTAGACCACCTGATATATAACATGGAGAAAGGTTTGATTTGGTTTGTAGTACTACGGTCTACTGTTTTGTACACGAGGGCTATTGAGACCGAGAACTACTTAAAGCCGATTCCGAACGGCTACGAACATCCATGCTAATAGCGGGATTCGAGCCCACGAACTCCGGTTCCGAAGGGCAGCACCGAATCATTCGGCCATCGTTCGGCAACATGGCGAAAGGAATCTGCCGGTCACATAAAATTAAACCGCTATTATTTTTAACTGCCAGTGCTTACTAGGCAATAAGAAGCCTAAGGGTTAAACCTAATATTAATGGCAGTACGAGTCGTGGCACCTTAGAAGGAAACCGCGAGTCCGTAGGGCAACTTAACTTTTATGTATGATCTAAGAAAAGGCATATTTCTCTGGATAATGATACATAAAAACACTTGCACTTACTGAGTTGGGCCTCACAGAGAGATGAGACGAAGAGAAATTTTGTCATCTTTCTTAATAGTCAGAAAATAACTTAGATCATTGGAAAAATGAAACATTTGCCTGGGACAGCTGGAAAATGTGGCGATTGGACAGAAAATTGGCATTTATTTCAGAGTTAGCTTTGAGAGACTACTAAGAGAATTTTAAATTATCGAAAATTTCTTTAAATAAGATTTTGTGGCTAAAAAAAATAGATATGAAACAATGAGAAAGGGAAGAATAGAATTTTTAAGAGATATTTTAAGTGTAATAATTTTGTTATGTTACGTACGTATGTATGTATATATATATATATATATATATATATATATATATATATATATATATATATATATATATATGCATATATATATATATGTTTATATATATAAATATATATATATATGTGTGTGTACATGCACACAAACACATATATATTTATATATAAACATGTATGTAATACGGGAGAGACTCATTCAAAATCACAACACAGTTTATTTCTGGTAAGAAACATGAATTCCATACAACAGGCAAACATTTTACAGCATCGTGTACCTAGACCATATGATCCCGCACATACACTTTTCAAGTAGGGATTCCTAAGGAAAAGAGACTACGAATAATCCCTAAGCACAATTGATCACGTGATAAAAAATACCCACGTTTACAGAGAACGCGCTAACTATTGGCTAAAGTAGTACAGACAGAGGCTGAATTAAGTCTATAACATGTCTGGAGGGAAAAATCAGAATTACCGCGAAAACAACGAACGTACTTTATGAACAAAAGTTAAATTAATATTAAATTAATATTTAAATACGTTAATAAGGGATTTTAATATTACATGTATATATATGTTTGTGTTTGTACATATAAATTTGATGAATTCTTACTAAAAGCATCGATTCTTTGTGATACACAATAAAATAAACTTCTATTGATAATAAAAATTTGTTGGAAGACTTTACACGTGGAAAAAATTTTCTGCTCAAGCTCGATAAGTTAAACAGTTGTTAGAGAAAGATTTGAAATTCTTCGAACACTACTCGAATCCCAAAGGAACAATGGAACTTTGTATAAACAGAATTTCTGTGAATAATACTCGTATTTAATCAGAATAACTCCAAAATTCATTTGGTCTTCGATAGGAGAAAATTGTTGAGACTGTCTCTTTAATAAAGAATTATTAACGGAAGATTTTTTACATATGATTAAAATTATATAGAGTTTTTTCATAAAAACAAACGAGAGATATAAATTTAATTTGAAATCTTCTGCAGAAACTTTTGTTAGTTTTATATTTTATTGTTATATTTTGTTAAAGTGTTATATTTTATTGATATACAATTTAAAAAAATATGTCCTAAATAACATGGTATAAGGTATCCAAAAATATTATTTTTATATGAATATTATTTTAGAGATCTTAGAGAATCACTTTTAAATTCAAATTATTTGTAAAATAATTCGGAAAGCTCTTTTTAAGAGCGAATAATTTTTCTTTTTTTGATAGATAGAAATTTTAAAAAACCAATAGCTACTTACTAATCACCTTAAATATTAAATTTAGTTTAAGTGCGTGGTCCATTTTTTGCAACCGTGACTAATTGCATTAATCATTTAATGCCTAGTGCTTCATTTTAGATACAACTAAAAATAGAATTGTAGAATTTGCATATTTTCTTAGAACGAGTACTTTTAAGAGTAAGTAGAGGGCTTATAAAAAAATCTACAAAATTTTCCAGTAATTTTTATTATTTTAAATTTTTTTATTTTTATCGATACTTTATGATTCTTTTATTAACACCCATAAATTTACTTTTTCGGCAGGTACACAGGCTTAAATCTTGACAAATTGCTTTATCTATTATAAAATACCATTGTACAGTACTTATTTTGCATGTAATACGAAATAAATCTTTTTTCACGAAGTTTTTCCTGTTTCGTAATTGGTATCCTATGATTTTTAAAGTGACTATCACTAACGTGACGTGCTGTAGTATTCAAAGTTGTTTAAATTTCATATTTACTTTATTCTATGCAGTCCATAACTTAGATTTAAGGTATACATCGATATGTAACTGGTAGAATTGATTTGGGCATCCAAGGGTTAAAGCCGATTTCACACCGTTGCGAGCAGGTTTCGAAAAAACAAGTTCAAGTTTCAAAACTAATAATAGCGGATATATTCCATTCAATAAAATAAAATTATTTTTAATTGTACTGTCCTGTGTAGAAAAAATAGTTTGAAGGAATTTTATTTTTTCTCGGAATGAACTTCAATTTTCAATGGAGGTACATAGCAATCCGTTACACCAAAGTGTCAAACTCATTGTAAGTCAAGGGCCAGGTAGTCCGTTAAAAATAAGAGCTGGAACTGGCTGTTGATTAGTTTGTAGCCCTACTGTCTACTGTTTTGCCCTTGGATACCGGAGTTCGTGGACAT
>CM063504.1:69691525-69751525 GCA_032207245.1 Pardosa pseudoannulata
TTATTTTTATGGTTTTTTATATTATTTTTTCATCCCAAACGCAAGCATTCCTCCTCATTTCTTATTCTTACTTGTGATGTTAGAGCCAAATCTTCTCCTTAGTTTTGTTTGCCAAAATCCCAAGTAATGCAGAACTTAAGGGCTTGGCCCAGGCAGTTCTGTAGTACCTGCATCCTGTGATACTGTGATCCTGGTGCAATTTTCTTTTTTACTACTGTCACCGTGGTTACGCGATGCCATATTCTACATGCTAAAAACTTAGGTAATTGACAAGATTTAGTTAGAAAAAAATTTCTTCTCACACCTGTCAGAAAAATTTACTAAAACCATCTACTCTTTACAGTTAATTATTGTAAAAATTTATAAAAGACATTAAAATTTTTAAAAATCCTTATATGGAGTGTACGAGAAGACCTAGCAAAGAATACTGTTGGTTATTCCAAATACATTTCCAATCGTTATTAGTTAGTTCTATGGAAGATAGTTTCTAAATATTAATTTCGAATCGAATGTCCTTTGGGGGTTTGGTTTGGTTTGCAGTGCTACGGTCTACTTTTTGCAACACAAGGGCTAATGAGACCGAGACCTACACCTTAAAGCCGATTCCAAACGGTTACGAACATCCATGCCATTGTTGGATTTGAACCCACGTAGTACCGAAGCCCAGCACCCTAACCAATCGGCCATCATCTTAGCGATTTGTATGATATTTATGGTTCTGTTTACAAAACTACATTTGGTATTACAGACTGGGTTTGCCAAGTAATTGAAATAACAAAAATTGAAAAGTAAAAATATATAATAGGTAATTTAACTAGTACTGTCTATTGCTGTTATCATGTCAGTATAGATTAATAATAATATTAAAACAATTACATTGCCTCAGCTTCCATGGGTCGCTGTATTTGGCAATTTATTGTAAATTTGGACGGCTCATTTCAGCAGTGAAACCTGGTTAGGTTACTTACATCAAATTTATCGAACTAAATTGTAATAAAGATAAATAAATGATTTCTAGAAATAAGCAGTGAAATAGGATCTTGTGGAGAAGCCTTTGCTAATATTTCTTACGAAAACAATTCAGCTAAAAATAATCGTAATTGCTTTGTTAAGCTCCAGTGTCCTTAGTGGATGAATTCTGATAAATTTCTTACTACTGCAGTACCACTATAAAGAAATATTTTATCTACATTTATTTTCCTTAAATGTCAAAAAGATGCTGTCGAATATCTGAAAAGATGTTGTCATGTTCAGTACAGTGTAATTTCGATCACTGGGAATAAAATATTTCATTTGGTTAATCTCTTCCATTTTCTATCACAACTATGGTTGGATAAGATAGTTAACTATAGTTTTGAATGTAAAGATATATCTCGTTTCTGAATAGTAACAAAGGTAAGTGAAAATTTATTTAGACGTATCATGCACTTTTTTCTCTCTTCACATAGTTTAATGCATTCTGTTTGGGGACAAAACATTCATGCGAATAAACAAGGTTTTTACTAGTAACAACTGACGACGACACCTCGTGTGACAAGAATCTGACACCGTTTTATAGCTGGTAAACGTGCTATAAGATATTCATTATCCGCCTGGTTGGTAGAGCGTCAGTCTCGTAACCGAAAGGTGGCGAGTTCTGTCCTCGTCTCGGCCAAAGACACCCGTGTTGCTAATGGCAGTTGGGGCACGTTAAATATGTCGTGACTGCAAAGTCTTCCAAGATCCCATAACAAATTATACCTCTGGGCCACTCAATCAGGGATGGGTCGGTCTCTGGTTTGGATCTAAATTCTGACTTGCGGATGGATGAATGAGTGTATGAATGAGTTCGACTGGCCCCTAAAAAGGTTGTGCCGTGTGTGTTCGAGCTAAGTCGTACTTACACCTTAACGGTGCTCGTTAACAACGAAATACGCACATTTCTGCTTTAATTCGAAAGAGCAGCGTTCATTCGGGATTGGTATGACCAAGTGGCATTAGACACACCCACTATTCATTTTAAGAGCCCACCTATTTCCGAGATGGTTTTAAACATTGTGTAATGTGCTACAATATGAAATTTACATACTATGGGTGAGTTTGCTTTATCGCTACACCACAGTTTTTTTTTTAACGGGCAGGCAGGTTACTAAAGCGACACTGGAATCTGAGTTCGACCTCGCTTCTATAATAACTCTTCGTAACAGTTCAGAATCGAATACTTAGCAGAAGAAAATGTTGGTGTAACCCAAAGAAGATGACAATAACGCTTCCAGAAAACCAGTCATTCAATTTCGCAACTGGTAAATGTATTTCAGAGAATGTATTTTAAGGTTGTTTATTCGAGACTTACTGTCACTCTTACTTAATTGTAAAAGTAAGCGCTCTTAAAACCTTTCTTGTATTGTGCATTCACAATAAAATTGCCAATAGTTTCTTGATGAAACAGATGTATGTAAAATATAGAACTCCATCTAATTTTATACCCAAATTTCTGTGTTATAAAAATAAAATTCATATAACAGTAACTAATAAGTAAAATATACATTTGACATATTTAGCCAAGTCCTATTGTTTATATTTTATATTTACGACCCGTTTTATTTAACTCATCTTTCAATAAGGTCCCTTTTCTAAAATAATATATTGTTATTTTTGACATAGGAGAAGTTCAAAACCAAAGTTGAACAAGACCATTTGAAATACTCTGCAGAAATTGAGTCCCAAATGATTTGAATTATAATTAACCCCCGAAAATTTAGACCAATTTTAGAAATTGCTTAATACCTAGAGTATTATTTAGTATAGGCTTATATGCATCATATGAAATGACAAGTTTTTAACAATGGGAAATAAACAGTTTTGTTTTATACTCAGAAAATAGACTTAATTCACTCTGGTTCCGAATCCGTCATATATATGACAATATTACGTTTGAATTCGCTTCGAAGAGCTCACCGCTTGGAATCCAAGAAATGGTTATCCTAGAATAGTTGATGTTTAAAAATCCTTTTCTGGTAAGCATATCTCACATAAATTCCTAGAATTCTAGTCGAGAGATCTATACCAGGAATATAGAAATTCTAGGAGGTGCGATTGACAGAGATATCTGGGGAAAATACTTTTGTTTCGATTTTAGAAGTAAAATAAGCTCATGCAATTTCTATGCAAGATAAATATTATTAAAAAAGTATAATACCAAACTAAAGAAAAATTATTGAAATTTGCTTGAGGAAACAGGTAAAATTTAGAGTCAAAGTAAATCTTGCACTCTAAGTATTTTCTATTCAATTTAAGATTTTAAAAAGTGTAAATTGATACATATTTTTGTTTAAAAAAATAAAACTATTGATTAATATTCCTACACAAAGACCTTTAAGCAGTATTTAAATAACAGTTATTTAATGGATATAGAAATCACAAGGTCTGATTAAAACTCGGATACATTAACAATTGTCAATTTTAGGAAACTTAAAAACCTAATATTTTCCCTTTAGTGCTTTATTGGATATTATGTATGTCTTTTAACTATTTTTGCACTTTTAAAATACCAAACTGGATAGAAAAAGCACAGTATGTGAGTTTTGCTTTGACTGGCTGTACTTGTAACTCTTTTTATGTATTTGAAATAGTTTAACTCTACTAAGTTTTAACATATTTTAGAGTAACTCACAATCTTATTTTTAACATTTGTTAAATGGGCATAAGGCATAAAAACCTTTCAAATGGTTACCACATTCAGATGTGTATATTTTTTTTCTAGAACTGAAAGATGAACATATTATTATTTCATAAAGTTTGCTGATTATATAGATTTAAAAAATGTTTATTAAATTTTGTAAGTAATGTACAAGTTTTTTAATTATTCATAATTAGTACTACACTGTGGACCAAAATTTAAATTACAAAAACATTTTTTGAAATAAATAGAAATATCTACCACTGCTACTTGAAAACTGGGGATATATTCTGTAATTCTCAAGATTACTGCACTTTACGTTTCTACAATCTGTTTAAAAGTAAAGAGGTAAAAAAAACGTGGAGTTTGAAGTTAAAAAGTGGAAATTTCTGAAACTACCAAACTTGAGTGTGAAATCCCTTTTTTAAAAGCTGTTTCAAGTGCAGTTAGAATGAACTATATAGAATCGTTTAAAAGATGAATTACGATGAAGTGCCATGAGAAGACTAGATGTTGATTTGATTTGGCTTTGGAGCTTTACGGTCTGCATTTTACAACACGAGGGCTAATGAGACCGGGACCTACTGCTTAAAGCCGATTCCGAACGACTACGAACATCCATGTCATAGTGGCAATTGAACCCACGAACTCCGGTTACAAAGGCCAGCACCCTAACCATTCGGCCATCGTTCAGCAACTAGATGTTGAAGAGTCACAAGTGAAAGTAGCATGCTGGCACGTGTTCTCCAGATAATGGCAACAGTTTCAGACAACGGTACTGTTCCTACCATGTTCATTGTAACTGTAAATTTTTGTGTTAACTGTAATTTTTTATGTTAACTGTAATATTTATGTAACTGTTTTTGAATGAGATTTTCAGTGTATGTTGTTTTAGTCTGAGTTTTCTATGAATAAAAGTTGGTTGGCATACGAAAGCGGCAGGTGGTTTTTCGTGTTTAAGAAACAGTATCATTTTAAAGTTATGATTTATTTCTGAGAGCCATTTTCCCTGAAGCCATTGGATTTTTGTTATATTTCGTTTGAGTTATATTTCGTTTAAAGGATAACGTATTAATTCCTAAGAGGACTGGAGGAGGTAGAAGAATCAATACCTTCAGAGAATCGCTATATATGTAGATCTAAATGCACAGCGCTATAGAGATATGAGTGCTGGGCAGTTCTCTTCAGACCTCGATGCTTCGTCTGAAACAATAATAGTGACACAAAATGTGCCTAAATGCCTGAGAGGGTCTAAACTCCTGCAGCCTAGTGTTGTGTGTTCCTTTCACGCAGTTTAAAAAAATAAGAGATCTATCTTGGATCTGTGAGCTGCATTATTGAACAGAGGAGGAACCTTTCTGTACAGTATTTCAGAAGTTCTAAAATCCTTTCTTATTCATGAATTGTGTATTTTTGTATATTATTAAGCGCTAGAGATTGTTTACCGACCATTATTGGAGATTATGTACATTCCTGTTATGCATATGTCTGTTAGAATCGATGCTTGTAGCTATTTAGTCTGGTATGGAGGTTGTGATCAAATTTTTCTTCATCTGACTTTTAAGAACAATACCTGTGGCAATTTAATGCGTTCATTATATATTGGGGAAAAGCTCACAAAAAACGAATGAAGAAAAGGGATTTCAAAATTCAAGACTTGTATATTACGAAATAAAGGGAGAGTAAATTAATGCCATTTATAGTTCTATATTTGATAAAATCACATGAATAACAAAAATTTGAAACATTATAAGGAGTTTTATATAGATAACTAGTGTGAAGTTTAAGTATTGTGATTAATGGTTGAAAAAAATACTCTGTCGTATTTCTATCTTATCTCTTAACTCTCTACCAATAAGCATAACAAGAAATAAAATTATATCCTTAATTATCTTTAGAAATTAATCATATACGATGCTTAGAAATTAGATTATGAAGTTGGGTTTCTCTCGATATGCGAATGGTAAGGTGTCATCGTATAAGCAACAATATATCGCCATTGGCGATTTTTTCAAGCATAACGAACAATAATATATCATAATTCGCAAAGATACTTACATACTAAATGGATTCGTACATAGCATTGTGATAGCATTTTAGCTGTGCTTTTTGAGACTTCATTAAACCCCACAGATTGTTTAGTGACAATTAATGGGGATTGTGCTTATGCCTATTTCTCAGTTAGGTGAATTTGGATCCACTGATTTATCCATTGCTTTCTCTGTTTAGACAGGAAGTTTGCCGTATGCTCTGTCCAGGTTTGAACGTGGTAATGCATCTACACCATTTTCCTCTCCAAACTGGCTCACAGATGTTTTACTGCTTAAAATCTGTCTCTGCTGAATCTACATATTAATTATAATTGCAAATAACTAAACATTTATTCCAGCTCAGCCACTCCACCTAATAAACACTGATCCAAAACTCAATGTAATATATTCTTTTCAGTAGAATTCGACTTTTAAAAGAGGTTATTGCACTCATACAAAATATGCGTATGTGTATATTTATTATTAATGCCTGTGTCAATTTCAGGCTCACTTACAATAGAAATAGGATTGGTGAAATCGTCTAACGAAATTTTTACTATTACTCTTTTACTATTATTATTATTTAAATTCATATAGCTAATTTAAAACCATCTTTTCTATACAGAGTATAGAAAAAATATTTGAGGTTACAAGGTGGCTTGCCAAACACAGAAGCTCAAAGAATGGAGTGTATATATATATATATATATATATATATATATATATATATATGTATATGTATATATATATAATGTATATATAAATACATATATATATATATATATATATATATATATATATATATATGTATATATGTATATATATATATATATATATATGTATATGTACATGTAATATATCAAAATTATTTAACTTTAATATTTCCTTAAAAACTTCCTTTTTCCCATTCTAATTCCTTAAAATCTTTTTCCCAGCCTCTAAATGTCTTAATCAAACGAGTGTCTTTGACTTAAAATTCATTCGATACTATTCCCAAAGCTTACTATCCTATAGATGTAAATTTTCTGTCTATTCAGCACGTTTTCCAGCTGTCGCCTTTGCTCTTGGGTGCACCTCTGTTTGAGCAGAGCGATTGTGTCTTTCCTTTGTCTGTCGTTGACTAGTAAAGATGTCCGTTTTAGAAGCTCTAAAATAAAGTTTTAATTAGATTTGTGCCGTTCTCTTCAATGTGGCCAGACTGCATCGTATTATTGTTAGCTGATCAGCTGTCTCCTTGTCCAGCAGTTTTACAATTATTAGATTACATCTTTATATAATTATATATACAATTAAAACTTCTAATTGGTTGATCCCTTCAACTATATAAAGGAGATGTACTTGTTTTGCGGACAGAAGTCCTTACGAGAAGTTACCTCAAAAACTTTTCATTTTGATCCTAAAATTTCTATGTTCATTTTTTCGGCTACGTTTCCCATGGCCGCACTACTACATCACATTCAAGATGGACTCTCTTTCCTTAGTAATGGAAAAAATCTCTCTTTATATATATGCATATATATATATATATATAATTTTTGTGAATTTATATGTATACATAAATTCATAAAAAGTATGATAGTTAAAAGCAGAATTTGAATCTACATTAACAATTGAAAATGATGTCTTAAAAGAGATTGGATATTCCACTTCCGTTGAAGAATTGGGACTTCACTTTTGGCTTAAAACGTTTTTGTATTATAACCAACACCCCGGTACAACAATAGTAAATAAGTATAGCGTGTTTGTGTATTTACAGGTTACATAATAAAGTCATTCAACGACTTTTTTGACGACTGTTGAACGACTGTTGGTTGAAGACATATACTTGCGAATAAGAATTGTTTTAGATGCAATTATAATTTTTTTTAAATATTTTTAAGTTTAAAATTAAATTTTGCGTAAAATTATAAAACTTAAATTTTTATACGTCCCCCTCTTCCCTACCATTATATTTAGCAGAAATTGAAATTCGCTATAACAACTGTAACACAAAAAGTTATACTTCTCTGTAACAAAAAGTGTTGGTGCATCGTTGTAATGCAGCTTCTTTTATTTAAACTGTAACACAAAAAAAAAATTATACTTATCTGTAACAAAAAGTGTTAGTGCATCGTTGTAATGCAGCTTCTGTTATTTAAACTGTAACACAAAAAAAATTATACTTCTCTGTAACAAAAAGTGTTAGTGCATCGTTGTAATGCAGCTTCTTTTATATAAACTGTAACACAAAAAAAATTATACTTCTCTGTAACAAAAAGTGTTAGAGCATCGTTGTAATGCAGCTTCTTTTATTTAAACTGTAACACAAAAAAAAATTATACTTCTCTTTAACAAAAAGTGTTAGTGCATCGTTGTAATGCAGCTTCTTTTATTTAAACTGTAACACAAAAAAAATTATACTTCTCTGTAACAAAAAGTGTTAGTGCATCGGTGTAATGCAGCTTCTTTTATTTAAAGAATTTTGACAAGTATAAATAAATTATTATTTTTTTTTAATTTAATTTCCTTAAGTTATTTATAATTAAAAATTTTGAAAGTTTTTAAATTTTTTAATTATTTATGACCTTTCCGGAGATCCTGTCCTCCTATAAAATTTAGGACAACCCCCTTATGAGTGTGGACAACCTGCTTCATTAAAAAACTGAAGTGCTTAATCAAACTAAATAAACAAGGTTATTCAAATGAACATGTTTCCTCTAAACCTGATTGAAAATAAAGTGAAATTTCGAATTAAGCATAAAGTTAGATGTATATCGACATATTTCAAGATAAAATTTTTATTTTTGCAAGTATGTTTCTTCTATAGCTACGTGAAAAATAATTATCTCAGAGAAAAACTACTAAAGTTATACTGCATATAAATTCCCAATGCATAGAAATTTTACTAAAAACGTGTCCCTCCCTTAGAAGTTAATATAAATAACATATTACTTTTTTCCGTTCTCTAACAAGAATTGATTTCTTGGAATTCTTATATCCAGTATTCAAATTATTTTTAAAGAAAAAATATAAAATACAGTATATGAAAACTAATTTCTTTTTCGAAAATGTAAAAAGGTCGAGTACATGTAAAACCGAATTATTTTATACTTAAAATCAGAAAAACATTACATATCATACTGGAGCATTAACTAAACTAGGAAACATTCACGATCCTTATTCACCAATTCAACCACCCAAATAGGTGTTGTCATACTGGAAAAAAAGAATAAAATAATATTTAGCTTCTCCCAGAAATTTTAGATCATCTTATATCTGGAGACTTCTTCCTAGTTATGTAATAAACTAATATTGGATAGAAAATCAGCGAAAAGATGATAAAATTAAAACATGTTGTTTATTTATTTATTTATTTATTTATTTATAACTTATTCCATAGATAGTAATATGGTTAGTGCTGCCATATACACACATATAGAATAATTATTTTAATTTAGCGTATTAAATGCAACATGGGGATATGAAATAAATTTATTTAGAATCATTTATATGTAGTATTTAAGATAATTACTTATTACCATAACTTTTAACTAAATGTTACATCAAAGAAATTAGTACAGCAATCATTTTGGCTTATTTAATATTATGAGATTTAGTAATTCATAATTACATATTTGATTACACATTAAGTTACTATAACATACAACGTTATATTTGATAATATTAGTTTTAGTATTAGATGTATTCATGTAATATTTTAATATTCTATTCATATATTTTAATCTAGGCAATGTATAGAATTTAAACACTATTAGTTTAGTAAACGTACTAATCAAACTTTAGTACATAAAAATACAAAATATTAATGTTATATTAAGTATAATAAATAAGTAAAAGTAATTATGCATTTCTGAAATATTTACAGTATCATTTTACATTATAGAACACATATTTTAAAATAAATATATTGCAGCAAAAAAAAAGCTATTATTTTACTTTCGCTACAAACTTAAAAGCAACGTGTTTCTACATTCTGTTTTTTTAACTCAGTATAAGCTTACAGGTAGACTGGGAGATTTTTTTTTTATATAAAATCTATTATCTATCCAATTCAGTGTTTTCTTTAAGAGCACCCCTTTCTTGGAAAAGAGCCATGAAAATGGTGTAAAATCTTCATGTAAAATTATAAAAGTGAAATCTTCGGAAAAAAAAAGGGAAATTTTATTCCTTCGGCATCTTTTCTCCGAAGCAAGGATTCCCAGAAGTATCGAAAACAAAAGAGCAATTTCGAAGAATTTCCAAGAAATGTCTCTTCTAGAAAATTTTTCCCATTCCCAAATATCTCAAGTTTCTGAATGCAATTAACGATTTGCGTCCATAAAAATTACCTAATGGTAATACCTAAGTTTTCGTAAAGTACACTTATCAAGAAATTTGAATGATATATGCATATGTGTGTAAACATATAATATATCAAAATAACTCTTAAAAATTCTCGTCTTCCCATTCTAATTCTTTGGTAACTATTTTCCCAGCCATAAAATCTTAAAAATAAAAGGAGTGTTAGCGACTTGCATTCTTTGAACCCATTTCCCAAACCAAACTCTGAAATAAATGCAAATTTTTCTGTCGAGTAGCCACATTTTCCAGCTGTTCCCGGAGAATGATTCACTTTTCCACTGATCTAAGTTCCTTTCTGACTATTAAATTAGCTGACTAAGCTGTCTGTTCTCTGCTTCATCTCGCTGTGGGGTCCTAACTAGTGTTTTCATAGATCATACCCATCTCTCCTCCCTCCAGAGTAACATGTCGTTTTCTTAGAACTTAAATAAAAGTTAAGTTCCACCACGGATTCCCTTCGTCTTTTTATGGAACGACCATATTGCATTTTCAAATTTAAGATCATTAGCTAGGCTTCTCATTGCCTAGAAAGCCCGGGTAATTAAAAACAATAAGGACTAATTTCGCGTGTAACTGGAGTATTAAATTTCGCCGTCTTACATATACATAATATATTAAAATTATTACACTTAAAATAGCTCTTAACATTTTCCTTCTCTTTCTTTCATATCTCTGTTCCCCAGCAGTCACTTTCTTTAAAAGGAACGTTCGCGACTTAAGTTAGTGATTCCATTTTCTAGAGCTAATTATGAAATATATTAGATGCTAATTTTCTGTCCATTCACCACATTTTTCAACTATCTCAATAAAACAGCTCACTGCTACAATGATCTAAGTTTCTGTCTGATTTCTAATAACGCGGACTAAGTTCCTCTCTCTTGGGTAGATTTCGTCTCATGTCTCACTGTGAAGCCGACCTTTTTAATAGCAAAATGTTTTCATGATCATGCCGTTCTATGCCTTTGACTGAGAAGCATGTCAGTTTCGAAGTTCTGAAATAAAAGTTTAAATTCCACGTTGGACTGCCGCTTCTTTCTTTTTATGAAATAGCTCGACTGTAACAACTTCAGAAAGCAAGTTTGCTAGGCTCCTACGTGTCCATCTAGCCCAGGCAGGTAAAACAAATAGGGGCTAATTATATGTGACCAGTGAAGTAATTTTCCCCGAGTTACACATATATATATATATATATATATATATATATATATATATATATATATATATATATATATATATATATATATATATATATATATATATATATATATATATATATATATATATATATATATATATATATATATATATATTTATATATATATATATATATATATATATATATATATATATATATATATATATATATATACATATAAATGTATGTGTGTGTGTGTGTGTAAGGAAATGGCATTTTGAATTAAACCCTAAAGAGACACCGAGAAAATTCTCAAAGGTTTTCAAATCTTAAGTCAAGTGCTAAAAATTCCGGCGTCCTTCCCCATTTTAACCCTAACCCCCTTTTTAACCAATGGGGCTGCAATTTAAGCCCTCAGAGTAGGAAGTTTAACCAATTATAACTTCATGCTAGCTGACCCCTTAGTTTTTCCTGTCCCTATGCTGAAGTGGCAACCCCTCCTACAACGTTATGTTAATAAAGGTCTTTCGCTGAAACAGTGCCATTTTTATGGGCCATGACTGCAACCACCCATCGTGAAGTCCATCTTATTACATATATATATATATATATATATATGTGTGTGTGTGTGTGTGTGTGAGAGTGTGTGTGTGTATGTGTGTATATATATATATATATATATATATATATATATATATATACATACATATATATACTTATAAATGTTTGTAACGTGCGAATGTTTTACTATTTCCTATTACTAGAAAACACATTTCTATTACAAATTTCGCTAGTGGACTGGAAATTAGCAGTTATCCCTGAGTTAACTTTGGGAGATTGGTAAAAAAAATATTCAATCCCGCTAATATTTCTTTATATAATATATTATACGGCTGGAAAATAGATATCAAAGAATAGGAAGAGGAAAAGGAGAATTTTAAATATATATTTTAGGTGTAATAATTTTGATATAATATATTTATATTATTAGTATGTGTGTGAATAAATTAATATATTATTATGTATATGTCCATATACATGTATACATAGTTTCCGGGGGATATAATACAGCACATTTCCGAGTATCCGGTTTGTGACTATTCAGCTTCCGCACTATCTTATCTCGTTTTCCTTTATCGTAATTAAATAACGAAGGCAAGGCATTGCATCGGCAACATTGCCAAGATATTGATAGCATGCATTTTCTATGATCCTTCTACGTGTTGTGTGCTAAATACAAGTTAAGACGAAGAGTGCAGCGTTTTGCTAGTTGTTCATTGTTTCTTCAGTGTGTGACGGACATCAATTATTGCCGCTGTTCTTGATGATAAACTCACAGTGCACACAGTATTCGTAAATTATTTAGAGGTATGCTTAGTATATTTTAAATGTACCTCAAATGAAGATTTCAAAAAAGGAGGTAAATGAAAAAAAAAGTTGTAGCGACTATAGAGGAGAAATTACGCGCTATACAGCGACTAGACTCTAGAGTAATGGCAAAAAAATGCAGCTTAGGATTTAGGAATTGGGAAAACTAATGGAGGATTGAGAAAAACAATCGAGGAGAAATTAAATAGTGGTGTTTCGCACAAGCTAGTGGAAATAGAATAAAAGTAAGAAAAATCATTCTAAAACGTACACGAAAAGAAGTTAAGGAAACTTTCTTTTGGGAAAGAATACTTAAGAGGAAAAAGTGTACCTGGGCCGATTTTGTAGGAAAATATTTTGGCTACAAATAGAAGGACAAGATTTAGAATTTACTGCTCTTGATAGATGGTAAGATCGCAGGAAAAATGATTTATAACAGTGAGGTATTATAGAAATGACGTATTATAACAGTGAGTTTTCTAGTATTCGCCAAAGAAACGCCAAAGACGAGTTGTTAGAATAAACTCTAGATTTTAAATTTCAAATTTCTTTCTTAGCCGAAGTCTGAATTTTTTTCAGCATGAAAATCCTGAATGGAATCCCTGGATTCCTGCATGAAATTCTTAAATGAAAAATGGAATTTCTGGATGAAATCATGGATCCTTTTGTGGTGGGTCTAAAATTCTTATTACACAAACACGCATATATACATAAAGTGGAGACCATTTTGAAAATAAAATGGTACTTCTTATCAGTTTTATTTTTACATGTTTTAGGTCTGTATTTTAAGCTGTTTTTTAACATAATCCCCATCAATATCAACACACTTGTTGTATCGTAGAACCAGCTTTTAAATTCTATACTCATACAAATTTACCGCCTCGCTACACTCTAGCCCTCAGTCAACACTTTCTGTCTCCAGCGTGTTCACAAGTTTCACGTGTGTATTTTACGGAACTGTAGCAGAATATTTAAGCTATCACTCTGAGGACCAAAAAGTTTGACTGGAGTTGCAAAGCTAGATGTTTAGCCACGCTGCAGATTTTTAGGAGGAGGGAATTCAAAAGTTGGTTCGATGATATTACAAGTTCCTTAATATTAGTGGAAATTGTGTTAAAAAGTTGAAAGTAAAGTTGAACTTCATGTAATATATAACTAATAAAAAATAGGCCCTCGTATAAAAATTTTTAATAAATGTGTTTTTTACGCTGACCCATCCGAACATTTACATCATCAATCACTGAAGACCAGTTATAACAACAACGACCCATAGTGGCTACTAAGGCGCTGCTGACCTAAGAGAGGCCCATCATGGTCCAATTTTAATGTTGTCCAGCCCAGTAAGGAGCAAACACTACACATGTAAGCTCTTGACTACCAAGAACTGAAGACCCAGATCACTTAGGTACTCCGAGTACGTGAAGCTTTACATACCTAAAGGAAATGTGCCGCTGGAGGTAATTTTCTTTAATAACGTGGGCACTCTTGCTTGTTAAGCATTCGCACAAACGAGGCCACGGAAATCGTTGACCATTTTATTATAGTATCTCCACATAAGCGGGGAACATTATTCACTAAGACATCACAGCTGAAAGCCTGGCCTAAGTAACTTAGAAGCAGGATCCAAGCAGATGATCCTTAGACTTAACTTGCCACCTCCATAGGTAAGGTTAGGGAACTAGGAGGACAATGCAGTCACGAATCTATTTTACGATCCTCAGCTGTCCTTAATAACCGAGGCGTATCTTGACCGGCTCGAGCGCCAAACCCGAAAATCTCCCGTTAGGAGATTTTCTGCCTTTGCCGTCTGAGCTACGCTCATCTCACCTTTGTATACATGCAGTATTCCAAACTCTTGTAATTTCTAGAAGCCGTTGGCAACACGAGAATGAGTGTGTGACAAACTCTCATAAAATTTCAGGTTTGTGGTTGGCAACAAACAAAACGAGAGAGTGGTCTGCGATGATCAGAAGGATATCTTGTTTTTGAAATGTATCTGTAAATGTACTATGTATAAATAAATGTCTGAGTGCTGTGTAAAATCAGTTGCCTAACTTCAACGCTACCACTTAATGCGTTACAGCAGCGTAACCTTGAGTTCGGAGGAATTCATCTTCATCTATAAACGTGGTTATGGTTTTCTCTTACTTTTTTCTTTGTCTAATTCGCATACTTCACTTATTTTTCACAACATTCTCATTTTAGTTTACTTTAACCATAACCATGGTTGAAAAAACGAAATATCTCACAACATCCGCAATCCCAAATGTTACCACAATTCTTGTGCTTCCGCTGCGAATTGTGGCTGCTGACCACAAAGATGGGTAAACAGTAAAACTTTTTAAGTTCGGGACGCATTTACCAAATTTCCTGCCGGAAACGATATAATTTTCACGCCATTGTTGATGTCTTTTAACTAGAAGGATTAATGGTTTCAAAGTCCAATGAACCTGAACTTGGAAGAGAATTTTGAGTGTGAGTTTTAATAAATCTTTAATTACTGTAGTTAGCAGCTCTGGAAAATGATGTCTCTGCCACCACTTACAAGAGCAAGAATACCTCTTAAAGAATTCTTAAAAAGCCTCTGTTTCCTTCTTCCACATTTATTTAATAAACTTTAGTTTTCACAAGCAAAAACAGTCCTATAGAGTGGTATTAAAAGTGATTTCACAGTAATACTTCGGAGCGCGATATTACTTAGTTATGTGGCGAAGCTCCAAAATCAATTTATCACTTAAATGACTGAAATTCGCTCAATTAAATTACTGAAAAGTAAATTAATTCATCTTCCCAAACTACCTCCAGAATTTTTGTTCCATGTTCTTAACTCAGAAAAGTATATTTAAAAAAAAAACTAGGCTATCGCACCCAGTCTTTGGTCTCTATAATTAAGGTTTCCAAATTAAGATATTATTTATAATTATATTATATTACATATCAGCAATATAAACAATTTCGAAACTAAATCAACTAATTTTTATTAAAATATTAACACAGTTTTTAAAGGGTTTTTTTTACATAAATCCCCTATATAATAATAACCTAAGCTATCTGTCCGTCTCTCCTCGAAATTCTGAAGCGGTTGTACTTGGAATGGATAGAGGCATATATATTGGATTCTTGATGAGCAACGTTCGAAATCCATCCCTTCCCCCTTTTCTACCATTTAATGCCATTACTTCATGCTCTATTTTCCCCGGTTAAGAGGAGCAGGTGATTAAATTTATGAATTTGTCACAAAATAAATAGGTAAAAATAACATTTTTTCCTACCATTATGACGCCATATCTTTAACCATCTCATTTAATCATTTCTTATTTTAAATTACTTAAATATCGTCTGCATTATTTTCATACGTTTTATCACTGAATTTAGAAATTGCGTTAATAACTTTCTTTTATATTTGGCTTAAATAATAGATTAGATACATATGTGACAATTTTAAATTTAATCGTCGATTATTTTTTGTTGCAATGAAAATTTTATTACCTGTATTAACAACATTATATCTACCTTTAGGGTGTAGTGGAAGTGATAGTTTCATTACTTTACTTCCATTAATTACCGTGGCAAAAAAATTGGGAAGAACTTAACGATAATTTAGACGAACTAATTTTTTTTTAATTTAGAATTCGATTTTGCGTAAAATTATAAAACTTATTTTTATACGTTCCCCCTCCTTCCCTACTATTATATTTAGTATAAATTGAAATTTGTTATAACAACTGTAATACAAAAAGTTATACATCACTGTAGCAAAAATTAGTGTATCGTTGTAATGCAGCTTCTTGTTTAAAGAATTTTGACAATTATAAATAAATTATTAATTTTTTTTTCAAAATTTAATTTCCTTAACTTATGGATAATTAAAGATTTTCAGGGTTTTTAAATTTTTTCATTATTTATGACCTTTTTGGAGATCCTTTCCTCCTATAAAATCTAGGAAGTCCTCCATATGAATACGTACCCACTGCTCTATTAAAAACATGAAATGCATAAACAGACTAAATAAACAACGTTATTCAAATGAACATGTTTCCTCTAAACCTGATTGAAAATAAAGTGAAATTTTGAATTAAGCATAAAATTAGTTGTATATCGACATATTTCGAGATAAAACCTTTATTTTTACAAGTATGTCTCTTTTATAGCTACGTGAAAAATAATTATCTCAGAGAAGAACTACTAAAGTTATACTACATATAAATTCCCAATGCATAGAAATTTTACTAAAAACGAGTCCCTCCCTTAGAAGTTAATATAAATAACATATTACTTTTTTCCGTTCTCTAACAAGAATTGATTTCTTGGAATTCTTATATCCAGTTTTCAAATTATTTTTTAAGAAAAAGTATAAAATACAGTATATGAAAACTAATTTCTTTTTCGAAAATGTAAAAAGGCCGAGCACAAAATGGAATTATTTCTATGGAAATGTTCTAAAAATTTTTATGCGTACATAAAGTTATTAAAATAAAAGATCAGAAGAGATACACGAAGTGTTCCATATAGTAAAAGAAATTACATGTGTGTCATTGGAAAAAATGTTATACCTAACAGATTTTTCTTCGAATCGGAACATATTTACTCTGGTATTTCATGTATTATTCTTATATGATGTATTTATCATTTTGTAGAATTTCTTATACTAAAAACATTCTATTATAAAATTTCATCGTCAAGATTTTTGATTGGGGTGAATTCTTAGTTTCATAATGAAATGCCTGTGTGCTTGAAGAAGAGCTTTCTACATGTTTCGTGAAACCCTGTGGTACCACCAGAACAACTTAAGGTTCCGTATTAAATTCATTAATTTTATTTAGAGAAATGCCTCACATTCATAATTTAGAGTCTCGAGTTAAAATTTAAATTAATTCAACCAAATTATTGCAAGCGATTCTGGGTTTGGCAAATTTTTACGGTTAAAGTATAATTACGGTGCTTTGGGTGGGGGACAAAAGTTGGTATACTTTTATTTTATCCAGTAATCCTTACCTAAGATGATATCGCTACTGTAGCACGAGACTCTCAATCAAGCCTTCCTTTCTTAAGAAAATAAAGCAAAGAAGATGCATCTTTTAATCAACCAGTAAAAGACCAAATACATTAAAAATACTAACTATAGTGGAAATTTAAATTAACTCAACCAAATTATGGCAGGCTATTTTGGGTTTGGCAAATTTTTACGGTTACAGCACAATTACGGTGCATTTGGTGGGGATAAAAGTTGGTATACTTTTATTTTATTCAGTAATCCTAACCTAAGGGGACATAGTTATTGTAGCACGGACCAAAGAGGCTCTCAATCAAGCCTTCCTTTCTTTAGAAAATGAAGCAAAGAAGATGCATCATTTAATCAACCAGAAAAAGACCAAATACATGACAAATACTAACTATAGACAACCCTATTTTGAAAAAAATGACTATAGATTCGAAACTGTTAACAGTGATTGTGAGCCCGAATTTCGCAACAGAGTATCTACCACTACCAGATGTTTTTCATTTTTTTTCGTGTCCACAAATATCTCAAACTTAATCTCATAAGCAGAAGAACAAAATAATGGCTTTATAAAACACTAATTCGATCAATCATTTCATACGCTGCTGAAACATGAGCATTAACTGAAAGAAACAAAAAGACTCTGGCTGTTTTCGAAAGAAAAGTACTCCGCAGCATTTTAGGAAGTTTGAAATGCAACGACACCTGGAGGAAAGTGCAAATTCCGAAATCTATAAGATTTTTAAGGAGCCAGACATAATAAAATTAATATCTATTCACAGTTTGAAATAGGCAGAACAAGTGATTAGAATGAATGACGACCGAACCACCAAGAGGATCTTCGAGGCCAACCTATTGGGAGCTCCTAAAAGGCGAAGACCAAGAATTCGGTGGATTGACTGCCTTGAAATACACTTAAAGATCCTAAAAATCAAAAACTGGAAAAGTCTATGCAAGAAAAAAGATGCCTGGAACTCGATTCTGCAGAAGGCCATGGCCCACCCTGTGCTGGCGGGCCATTGAAGAAGAAGAATCCTAACCTAAATAGCATGTTTTAAGTATTTTTTAACTCACTAAACCAAATCTTACATTTACACCTCCCCTTATCTCAAAACTGAAAACATTCTACAGGAATTTATTTTAATGTTTGTTAACCACTAACATGCAGCAGTTATTTGGTCTAATAAAGAATATTTTAGTGAATTTAACTTACTAATGTAAAAGCTATTAAAACAATATTTTCTTTATTCAGTATCACTTTAAAATTAGAGGGAGTAAAAATCCTACTGATCAAAACCTTCGAAGAGTTAAATAAAATTTATGGAAATGCTTTGAGAGTGATACAATGAAAAAAGCTGTGAAATACTAGATTATTGTGAAAGTTGACATTATAACTTTAAGATTAATTATTTCATTTTCAACTTGACGATATAGTTTGCACAAGATATAAAAACGATTTGTTTGAGTTAGAACCTTTTGATAATTACTAGTCCGTCTGCTGAATTTCTGTTAAAATGGCTTAGGGCAGTTAGATTTTATTTAATCAATCAAGAGTTCTTCATCCCTGGATAGTTGAGATTCTCCAATTTAACGCCTCCTCCTATTACACACCTTTCTTTGATCTTCAAAAGCTGCCGACGCATAGAAATCGCTAATCATTAGTCTGATGAAAAGTATTTTATTGCTGTTTATCCATTACAGATCTCCAAAGTAAAAAAAAAATACTCCTTTAAACTTGAAAATTGCTTACTCATTCACGATGCATGAAAATCGCCAAGACATGAAGACACTAATATTTCAGAAGTGAGCAAAGCGAATTTTAAAAAAACTAAAATCAAGTATAGTTTAAAAAAAAAACGCCTTCTTGGCTCAAATGTCAAGTAGGATCCCGAGTTGGAAAAAAATATCTATAACAATAATCGTAAGGCCTGTTCGTGACAAATCATCTGTAGTATCCGAAGCATGGCCTTTTTCTACGTACTGCAGAAGGAAACATCTCTACCAAGAATCTAGTTAGTTGAGCTATCACGTTTCTTCCTCATAGATTGATTGTGCGTTATAACGCACTTTTGTTCTTTTCTTCTGTAAGTCTAATGGAGATATCGCCATAAGCCGTTTCGTAAGTGAATTAAATAAGTTTTATCGTCAAAAATTCTTGATAAGAAGGGACTGGCGAAGCCACGGACCGTAAAATTGGAGATGTATCGAGAAGGATTGGGGGTTCGGTTTTATTGTTTTTCGGAGATAGCAGAGCCGATAATGGTAGGTATTATTTTTTTTCCAGCAACTTGCTGAGTTTCGCTCTTACTTCGGTTAGAAACTGATTGATGGTTAACAGATGACGTTCTTTGATGAATGATGGAGTATGTGGCTGAAAGATTTAGTATCTAAGTTTGAGGTAATAAGAAGGATACAGGTAATGAAACGCTGTGAAATGTGGCCGGAGATAAGAATATTTTCGATTAAAAAAAGATCGGCGAGCAATAGCCGGAAAAAACAAGCGGGATCCTATAATACATGGAGCAAGAAGAATATATGCTTTTCTTTGAAAAATAAACATACAAAAGTAAAAACTTTGAAAAAAAATGAATGAAGTTAGGCAATTATATCTGAAAGATAGCCACAGTATATCCTGACTTGAAAATGCAGAAAAAAAAATAATAATAACAAATAAATAATAGTAATAACATATCCCTGTTTCTTTTGCAACACAAGATTATCAAAATTTTACAGATGGAAAATATTTATTTCTCTAAACAGAAGTAAAATGTTTTGTAATCATGAAAAATTATCTGAGAATTTCCTTTCACGTATGCAAAATAAAGCGAATGGGAATGCTATGCTTCTGCTATACTATATTGCAATAGTTCTCTTTGGAAGCAGCTTAAAAGAGTCTCCGCTCATTAAATCTACTTTTAAGAATAAAAATAAGCTTCTTACCTTCTTATAGCATTTTCTCAGAAGCATGAAATATCCTAAGTTTCCTATAAAATATATGATACAACAATGAAAAACAATAAAACTTATTTTTGAGTAATGAATAACACGACACATATAGTACATTTTAACATGCAATGTATATATAGTTTAAAATAATTTAATATTTCATTTAAAGAATTTGGTACCGAGGATTTTTTAACACATACAAAATATATACTGTAATTCCTCATATTTTTCTTGTGTAAAAATAATTATCATAAAGGATGGTAATGAAGGAATCTCTATAAGTCTTTCATTACGAATCTATTAAAAGGATATCCTGCTGATTAAATTTACTTTTAAGCACAAAAATAATAATCTTATTTTCTCAGAGGTTTTCATTCAGATATCTGAAGCATTTAAAAGTTTTATTTAATGATATATTAGGATATAGTACTGAAAAAATTAAGGAAACTTTTAAAATATTGCCTAATAGGGTGCATATGGAACATTGTAAATATTTTTTCACAGTGATTAGAATATTTTGATAAATAATTTAATATTTTATTTAAATAATTTTGTACTGATGATTTTTTGAACACGTACAAAATATATACTGTAACTCCTCATATTTTTCTTATGTAAAAATAATTATCATAATGGATGGTAATGAAAGAATGTCTATTTAAGACTTTCATTGCGATTCGATTAATTGATATTCTGCTGATTAAATTTAATTTTAAGCACAAAATAATAATCTTACTTTCTCAGAGATTTCCATTTAGATATCTGAAGCATTCTAAAGTTTCATTTAAGGATATATTATGATATGGTAGTGAAAAATTAAGGAATTTTTTTTTAAATATTGTCTAATAGGGTACATATGGAACACTGTAAATATTATTTCGCAGTGCGTAGAATATTTTGATAAATAATTTAATATTTTATTTAAATAATTTGGTATTGATGATTTTTTGAACAGGTACAAAATATACTGTAATTTCTCATATTTTTCTTGTGTAAAAATAATTATCATGAAGGATGATAATGAAGAAATCTCTATTTAAGTCTTTCAGTACGATTCGATTAAAAGAATATACTGATGATAAAATTTACTTTTAAGCACAAAAATAATAATCTTATTTTCTCAGAGATTTTCATTCAGATATGTGAAGCATTCAAAAATTTCATTTAAGGATATGTTATGATATAGTACTGAAAAAATTAAGGAAACTTTTAAAATATTGTCTAGTAGGGTGCATATGGAATATTGTAAATATTATTTCGCAGTGCATAGAATATTTTGATAAATAATTTCATATTTTATTTGAATAATTTTGTAATGTTGATTTTTTGAACAAGTACAAAATATATACTGTAACTCCTCATATTTTTCTTGTGTAAAAATAATTATCATAAAGGATGGTAATGAAGGAATCTCTATTTAAGTCTTTCATTACGATTCAATTAAAAGGATATTCTGCTGATAAAATTTACTTTTAAGCACAAAAATAATAATCTTATTTCCTCAGAGGTTTTCATTCAGATATCTGAAGCATCCAAAAGTTTCATTTAAGGATATATTATGATATAGTACTGAAAAAATTAAGGAAACTTTTAAAATATTGTCTAATAGGATGCATATGGAACACTGTAAATATTATTTCGCAGTGCATACAATATTTTGATAAATAAACTTTTACTTCATAGAAATTTTTTAATGTATGATGCAGCTTATCAAATTCTTTTCATGCATTAAAATTGTATTCATGAACTGCAAATTTCAAATTGCGTGTATTTAAATAAAAACTAATCATTCTAAATTTTTACAGTGAATGCATTATAGTGCTTCAACTAAACTTTACATACCTTTTTCATTGTTGTTTAGACGAACGATGGCAGATAGGTTTGCATGCTAACTTTCGGTACCGAAGTTCGTGGGTTCGAATCCCACTGGGGCTGGATGTCCGTAGTCGTTCGGAATCGGCTTTAAGCTGTAGGTCCCGGTCTCATTAGCCCTCGTGTTGCAAAAAGTAGACAGTAGAACTCCAAACCAAACCAAACCAAAACTAAGAAGAAAGCCTAGTCAAGTGTGATTCATCAATAGATGAAATTTAATGTGGATTCAAAGTCTGAAGGATTGTAATATTGAACCCGTCGAAAGTATGTAAGGAGGGATGAAACGTTTGGGTCGCAAATAGCTTCCTGCAGTAGATAATAAGGCCATGTGTCCAGATAAGGAGCGATTTGGATTTGAACTTAGTTGAACTGAATCTGAGATTTGTAAACCATGGTTTACAGTTGTAGAGTGACTACGAAATATGGTGTTGAGCCCTCGTGTTGCAAAAAGTAAACCGTAGCCCTCGCAAACCAAACCATTGTTGTTTATTTTATGTGGTATTAATAGTACTCCGAAATGTAATTTTTAATGTAACTTGGAATGTAATCATTTAGGTTTGAAAATCCAATCTCTTGGTGTAAATTTTCTGATACTTTTTAAAATTTAAAGGTAGAGAATTATGCCTAACAATCATTGTTAACAAAAAAGCAAAAATTATTATTTAAACTCCCTTTGTATTGTTGTAAGTCTGCGTATACTGTGTTAGAAAAAGTTTAATTTTTGAAATAAATACTCAGTGACATTTTATAAAAAAAGTTCTTATTTTTTATAAATAAAGTTAATTTAATAAAAATGTTTAAACAAGTATAGAAAACAAATGTTAAAAATTCCATGAATTTGGGAAAATAATTTATGAAAATGTAAGTCTTAAAATAACAAAAATTCTTAAATTTGAATTTGCTTAAATGGGATGTGTGAACTTTAAAAACCACGGACTACAACTAGATAAAATTCCTAATAATTTCTGAATTCATAAATCTAAATTCACTTATCTAACAAGCCAGAACTGCTAGATGTTTATGTACTTTTATGCAAACACTCACCCGAGAGATCAGAATTTTAAATAATTTATTATATTTTTTTATATGTTATGAATAATATTTTCGCAGTTTACAATTTCTAAGGAGAATTCAAGAATTTTATCAAAGAGTGCATTCTTGGAAAGAAAATATTTGTTGCTTTAATCCGTTAGGAAAGTACGAAGGTTTTATTTTGGATGGCAGAATAGTTTTAGTTGCTTCAAGGTTTAGAAATAAGTTCAGTTTTCATGGACTTTTCATGGAAAATTATAAAAGAAATTGAGTTAAAATACATGCAAATAATTAAGTAAGGAAGAAGATAAACAGAATAAATTATACAAGGAGAAACTTGATCATCTATCACAAATGTCAGAAAAAGGGTAAATTAATTTCCTTAAATTTTCAAGCGAATTCAGAGAAACAATTCCAGCTCTAACAATAGATTCTTGAGAGAAAAATGACGCTCGCTCGTACTAAAATAGTCTAAAAATCTTAAAACCATAATAAATGTTAAACTTTTGTATTTAATAACACTATGGGCAAACAGAATAATAAATCATATAAATAACGAAAAAACTATATTAATGTAATAGGTAACAATGATCAGTTTGATCATGCAGCAATGCTTAAAGTAACTAGACAAAATAAAATTAGAGGTATTTGGTAAGCAAAAGAAGTTTGAATGAAGTTTTTAAAGAAGAATTGGAAATACTGGAACAGGATAAAGATAATAAAATAAATATCTTAAAAAGTTTTAAATGTAAAAATGAGAAAACATAGCAATGCTGTTGACACAATGGAAAAGAATAGATTACTGAATAAAAGAATATTTCTTGATTTAATAAGTATAAGGTTAGAAATATGTCAATATAAAAATTTTAATCTTGCATTGTAAAAACAAAAGCAGTCATCCAGCAATTTCCTACAATTGTGAAAATAAAAAGAAAAGATATAGCATCCATAAGAACCTCCATGATATGAGTTAATGCAAGAGTAATAATGTGACATTTATTAAGTGGCATCGTTGTAAGAACAATAACAGTAGCTGTTCAGACACTAATAGCTATGAATAGCTGTATATAAATTTTTAAAAAATTAATCGGAAAGCATAATAGAAAATAGCCTTTCCACATCTATAATATGTCTTGAAATAATTTAAATTAACTGACAACTTTATAGGGCAGAAACTTCGGATCTTTCATTTGCAAAATAATTTCAAGCTGTTATCATGCTGATTCAAAATATTTATAATGAAAATGACAATAAACGAAAACGACGCTGAATTTTTGAATAAGTAATCGATATTCCGGTAGGCTACTATGCCTACTTTCCTGAAAGATTTTTCCTGAAGAATTTTCCTGAAGGATTTTTTTCTGAAGAATTTTTCTACTTTCCTGAAGAATTTACCTGAAGTTCAGGCATTCTTGTTACAAATCCATTCTTGAACACTATTGAAATCTTAAAAGAATTTCAACTCTTTTTTTTATTAACCCTTTATGCTTCCATTTTATCCTATCAATGCTGACCTTAAAATAACTTTTGAATTGACATGGATTTAAGAAAATAAATTCACTTAGATTATTAGATTAAGTTAATTTAATTTCTTTTTATCAGGAAATTATGCTTACCTCAGCCCTCTGGGTACTATTAAAAGGTAAGAATTTTATGCTAAATATTTCTTTTTATATTTTACCATAAAATGTAATATTTATGAAGCATATTTTGACAATACTACAATATATAAAAGAATTGGTGTGGAATAAATAAAAATGTTTCAAATGAACGAAGGGTTGGTGAACGGAGGAAAGAAAGGAAGTTCACAAAAAAATTCTTAATGCCGTCTTCTAAACTTCATCTAAAGTTAATATTAATTGTCAAAAGCATGTTATGAGATTAACCCATATTCGACCACACCAGCTAAATATTTTTGACAGTTATCAAAACTTTATCCATATCATTAATATGGAGTAACTAAGCATATAAAACCAAAATTTTGAAAAATATTTTTAAATTTTAAAGTAGTTAGCTGTCCTATAAATAGGACAACGATCCAATACACTACTAAAATTTAACAAATATTACTTACATTGCATTGGCTTGATTCATATGTGAAATATAGCTCTATATTTAAACTACAAGTTAACTCCACAATGTTTAAAAAAGATAATTAAAGATTAAAAAATAACAATTTTTAAGGGTTGCTAAAAATAAATTTTACAATACAATATAATTTGATTTCTCAGTTTTTTGTTTCTCTACTAAAGTGTGTCTATTTTAAAGGTGTTAAAATAAAATGCACCCAGGAAATATTTATAATTTTATTATTAAATGGAGTTTTATTTGCTGTCCTGTTTATAGGACAGTGGTCCAATATGGGTTAAGATGTTTCTTAATTTTTTTTTTGTTTTTACTCAAGTTATTAATAAATACCAGATATGATTTGAGGATTGGCTACAGACAATGATTTTTGGAGTAAGTATCAAAGATTCAACATTTGTTTAGAACACAATTTGTTTTTTCGAAATTTCCACGAAAAAATCCTGTGTTTTCATTTTAGTTTAAGGAACTATTAAAGTACAATGCTGATGGTTAAGAACTCGCCTTGAGGCTATTACATACAGATGAAAAAAAATAAAATAAAAATAATTTTACATCGATGGATAATATTAGTTGTTACGAAAAAACGGGGACCTTTATGTCTCTTTGTGAAGGTTGTCAAACACCTTTGATATCATTCACACCTTAAAATCTTTATCATACATCAACATTTACGTGTTAGTTTATGTACCTCTTACTAAGGAAATCTAAGCAGATTTCTTGTGTTTCAGAGAAAAAAATTCAACTTATTCATTTCAGTTCAGGTTAACGGTCATTAATTGGAAGACAAATTTTCCCTATTGCAGGAGAAATCTGCGCATGCTTCGGGAAAATGAATCCTGAATTAAATCTGTTGAAGCTCCAAATTGACGTGTAATAAAGCATAAGGTGCGTTTATACCTATAATATTGCATTCCTCTAACTAAATGTTAATCTATATAAAAAATAAAATTCCCTCTGGCACGATCATATTTTAAGAATTCATATAAGAAATTATAAGTGATAGAAAAAAAAACAAATGTTCGACAACGCTATTTTTTTCTTTAAATTTATGTCTTTTAAGCATTCTCAGTTGTGTTTGTAAAAGAGTATACCATACTTTCTCACATACTATTTAAAATTTACATATTTTTCTCAATTTTTTAAAATAAAAAAATGACATCCTGTAGAATATAGCAAAAGAGAGACTATTATTTTCCCTATGGGTTTACACAGCGGAAGAATCCAATAGGGCAGGTACAGACCCTCATTAAGACGAGATGCTAACGAATACTTCATTAAATCCAGTGGAACCCTTGACAGTCGAGTGCCATTGGATGGCTCTGAGAGTTGGTACTAGTTTAAGAACGTCTAGTGACGTCCATTCAAGAGAAGGAGAGCTGTTTTCACAAATTACTCTGGGTGGTGTAATATGAGGTAGGACTGAGAGATAAGAAGCAAGCTTCTTCTGCATGTACAAGCTTCTTTTGCAGATTCCAGTAAAATACGAAGACGAAAAGGTTTAAAAATTTGTTTCACTGAAAAAGAAAAAAAAAGGGAAGCACGTAAATATAGCCAAAATATTTATTAGTCAATGATGATTATTTGAAAAGGGATAACAGTTAGATTATACACAAAGTAATGTAATAATTGTATAGTAATCATTGTTAATAAAAAAAATTGTTATTTAAACTCACTTTGTATTATTGTAAGTCTGCGTATAGTGTGTCAGAAAAAGTTTTAATTTTTTAAACAAGCACTCAGTAACATTTATAAAAAAGTTCTTGTTTTCATAAATGAAGTTAATTCAGTAAAAATGTTTCACACGTTGACTGCCAGATACATTTTTGATGGTTTACCTAAGGCTCCGACTTCAAGTTTTCAGTATCCTAAGCATTGCTGAAATATTATTTACAGCAGATAAAATGAGTTATAAAATCATGCTTGAAGCAGTTTTCGTCATGGGGGTCACCTGCACGGTAGGCAATTGTTCTTTTTTATTCAAACAATCGTGCTTCGATTGCTAAGGGATTACTCTCATTCTTTAGCATTCAAAGCAGCAAGGACGAACTAGAGCAAAGGATATGACTAAAAAAGTGGTGATATATCATTCCGATTGCTTTGATTCACCTTTTCTTTGCCTTGAATGTTTCAATCTGACTCATCGCATCAGCACTGATAAAATGTATATTTTTCATGTACTAGTAAAATTATTTTAGTATATTCTATATTGCAGTAATCTCTTCAAACTATTATATTATAATAACAATGGTATTGTTATGAATTTGTTTAGTGTAACGCAAATTTAACAAGGGACTCTATGCGTATCTCGCCAAATTGTCGAGATACCAGCTCGTTGGCGACAGTTTTGGCAACCTATTTTTGTCGCCAAGTTCGTAGTTAAATATCACCAAATGTCGCCAAATGTTGCCAAGTGTGGCGATACGTGACAACTTCTGGTTCCGGTTTCTGGAATATTCCAGCAGTTTCTTCGGGCCTGAGTCCAGAGTAAGCACGGTGTGTTGTATTTTCCAACTGATTGTTAATAAATGATTGTTTTCGTGCTGTAGTCCTTAAAGTCCATTCAATCCCCGAACCCAGCTTTGAAGTTCGTAACAGTGTTATTCAAAAATTTATCAATATCCATATTTACTATAATTATGTACTTTATTATGTGCTGCGTCGCCGGTTACCGTTGGCCCCACGGCACTGTAGCCAAGTCGACTGCCGGCCACAGGTGACCCCCATGTCAGTCAATGTGTTATATAAGTATAGAGAACAAAAGCTAAAAATTCCATGAATTTAGAATAATAATTTATAAAAATATAACTATTAAAATTTGAAGGTACAGAATTATACCTAACAATCATTGTTAACAAAAAACAAAAATTATTTAAATTCCCTTTGTTGTTGTAAGTCTGCGCATAGTGTGTCAGAAAAAGTTTTAATTTTTGAAATAAGCACTCAGTAACATTTCATAAAAAATTTCTTGTTTTTTTAAATAAAGGTAATTTAATAAAAATGTTTAAATAAGTATAGAAAACAAATGCTAAAAATTCAATGAATTTATGAAAATAATTTATAAAAATATGAGTCATAAAATAACAAAACTTCTTCCATTTGAATGTGCTTAAAAGGTGATGTGTACCCTTTAAACACCACGGACTAAAATTAAATATAATTATCAGAAATATCTCCATTCATAAATCTAAATTCACTTATCTAGCAAGCCAGAATTGATTGATATTTATGTGCCTTTATTCAAACACTCACCCGAGATATCAGAATTTTAAATAATTTATAAATTTTTTATATGTTATGAATAATATTTACGTAGTTTTCAGCTTCTAAGAAAGAATTCGAGGATTTTATCAAAGTGTGCATTCTTGGAAAGAAAATATTTGCTGCTTTAATCAGTTAGGAAAGTACGAAGGTTTTATTTTGGATGGTAGAATAGTTTTATGTGTTTTACAGTTTAGAAATAAATTCAGTTTTCATAGACTATAAAATTGTACAAGAGATTGAGTTAAAATATATGCAAATGATGAAGTAAAAATCAAGATAAACAGAATAAATTATACGAGGAGAAACTTGATCAACTAACACAAATATTAGAAAAAGAGAAAATTATTTTCCTTAAATTTTCAAACGAAATAAGAGAAACAATTCCAACTTTAAGGACATTACACTAGAGATGAAAATGGCTCTCGCTTATACAAAAATGTTCTAAAAACTTAACCATCAAGGGGCTTACTCTGAACATTGCGAATCGGTTCGCATGTTTGTTTTGACGTCACTTTGACGTCAGCTTGATCGTTTGCTCGCATAATGTCCGCAAGCTGACGTGAAAGTGATGTCACAACGAACGTGCGAACCTACTCACAACGTCCAGAGTAAGCCCCAATAAATATTAAACTTTTGTATTTAATAATACCACTGGGAAATAGAATAATAATTCTAACTGTAAAAATGAGTAACCACCAACGGTTAGGTGATGACATGAAGGGACGAATTAGCCAGTCTCAAGTCCACATGTGTACCGATTTAATTTTAACGTCCATATCGTGTGCAATTCATGGAAGCAGATCCATGATATCGGATTCATCAAGAGAAAACCTGAGCAAAGTAATCCAAGAGCCCCGACGGCCAGAGAAGATCGTCATCTGTCCATTATAGCGAGGCGAAACAGGGATGTTACAGCATCTAAACTCTCTCGGGACTTGTATACGGCCACAGAAACCCAAATTTCAAGTGTAACTATTTCCTGAAGACTTCATAAGATTGGGTTGTTTGCAAGACTTCCTTTTTGCGTTCCACTCACTTCTACCTCAGGAAAGTCCATTTAGAATAATGTAGTTAGCATAAAGATTGAAGTAAGGGCGATCGTCCTCTTCACTGATGTGTTCCAGTTCAGCCTAACCACCGATTCTAGACTTACGTTCATATGGAGAGAACTAGGAACCGTTACCTGCCCTCAAATGTTCCTGAAACTAATCATTAGGGAGCCGGAGGTTTAATGGTCTAAGCAAGCATCATGTTGTATGGCCGCACACCCCTCCATGTCTTTGAAAGAAATTCTGTGACTGCACCTCTTTCAAAGTATACTTGAGAGTAAAAAAGTAAAATCTCGAAAGTAGTTAAAGACTTTTACTAAGTATAAGAATGAGGTCTTGGAGCCGTATGTTTGCCTTTTCAGGGGGGCATTTGGCCTTCAGTGTGTTTTGATGATACATTTTAACGATAACGCAAAACCACTTAAAGCTCTTCTGGTCAACGAATTTCTAGAAAGTGTACGGAAGGATTAGCCAAGTAGATCTGTAGCCTCGAACATATATAGCATTTCTGGGACGCTCTGAAGAAGGCAATTAAACTCTCAGTTCACGTCTCCCTAGATCTAAATCTTTTATTGCTAATTTTTCAACGTTCAATAAAGTTGAAATTTTGCATACTTATGTATATCTCTGATGAATAATAAAATTACATCATTAATGATAAATTAATTCTTAATGAACATCTATTTTCTAATCATTGATTTGTTACCTTTTTTATACTACTTTATATATATTTTTTCCGTACCCCGATAGTAAAACTTTCGGCTTTCATCCTGGCGGCCCGTTCTCTATACCAGGTAAGTAAAAGCGTGTTTCTTTAATATTTAATTTTTAAAAAATAACGATTCTTAAAACTGTAATACTGCAAAAAATTCTGCAAAAATATATTTGGGAAAAAAATCGATAAAAATAAAACAAGAATTTTACCTCCCCAACCCACCTAATAATTTTTGACCATATGTTATTATATATAACAAAAAACGCAATATCGGGGTGAAAATATATTGTTACTATTTATGGGTTTCCTTTTCCATCATAGTTTGACTTGAGATTATTTTCCAGACAATATTTCGAAAACTGCCTTGAATTAAAGCGTTCTCTGGATCGTAAAGAACAAAAAAAGGTTATTTTGAAACTATTTAATTTTAATAAAGCTATTTCATTTGAAATCTACTGTTATTTCTCCTTCTCAGATACCTAATATTCAATATTGCGTAGTGCTTATTTACTCAAATATATTTATTTACCATTGGGATATTAATAGATAAAATTTTATTCTCTGGAAGTAAATTCTTCTAGGAACACCATTTCGCAAAATCGGAACATTTAACGGGAATTGTTCTTTTTAAAAAAAAAGTTAATAATAAAAACTCTTCAACTTATTTTCTAAAAATTAAACTTCTTAGAACTAATATTATGTATGCATTCGAAATCAATACTTTTTTTTATTTTCTAGAATCAATATTAATCAGATGAGTAATTCATTTCTGGGAAACATGTAATCATAACTGTCAATAAATAATTTAATTAATATATTCAGCAGAATTTGGAGCTCCCTTAGTGACAGATAATCTATAACCCCTGAATCCCAACTTTTTGGAGTGGTAATTTTACTTGTTTTGAAATAAGTTTAACTGATATAAAAATAAATTATAAAAAATATTTCAAAGCAAGGTGAAACGTGGAAAATATGTTAGTCTCCCATGGTAACGACTTCAATGTTCTCGAGTGACGAGGTAGCGTGAAGAAGGATCACAGTCACAATATAATTGAAAATTACTTTTATTTTTTCTGGAGTAAATACTGTTATATATACAACAGGATTCTAATTCTCCCCAAAACAAGTAGAAATGTAGAGGATTTTCGGCTGGCACAGAATTACCATTACGGTCACAGTCGGGAAAATAAAGATTAAATAGTCTCACAAATGGGGAGGCTCTTCCAGGGTGCAATAGAATTCAATCTATCCCACACTCGGTATCCAAGATCCTTCATCTCCTTATATTATCGGACTTTACGAGTCTCCCGATCTCAAAGGATCACAGTCACAATAGAATTGGAAATCACTATTATTTTTTTCTGGAGTAAATACGTTGTGTATACAGTATATACAAAAGGATTGTAATTCTCCCAAAACAAGTCGAAATGTAGAGGATTTTTGCTGGCACTAAATTACCAAGACGATCACAGTCGGAAAAAAAAAGATTAAATAATTTCAAAAATGGAGAGGCCTTTCCAGGGTGCAATGCAAACCCAATCTATCCCCGTTTGGTGTCCGAGACCTTGCCGTTCTTTATGTGAGCGGACTTTACGATTCTCCCGAACGCAATCACTAAAAATCCTTCTACGGTCAAAAGTCGCGGAAGCCTCCACGAGGTCAAAACACCTCCGTAAAAAAATCTGGAAAAGCCCCGAGTCAAAAAATTCTAGGCTTTTTATACCTGGGGGTCAGTTACGGTCCCGCCAACCGTTTTTTGGTCAATTATGATTCCAGTTACCTGAGAACTCCAGCTAAGATTACAGCTAGTTTTTTAAAATTGAATTCTCATTCGCTAGCTGACCCGATTCCGAAATTCCCGAGAATTCATTAACGTAACCTATCAGATTGAATAGGTTACGTTAATGAATCCTATTGAACTATTGAATAGGCTTAAGGCCTATTCAATCTGTCAACATCCCAGACTCTGCGACGCCACGCTATTATAAACTGGTCAACAGGTGGGATTTCCGATCAGCTAATTTGGAGCGTGCTCCGAACAAAGGGGAGTCTTCACACCATATTTTTCTATTATTTTGTTACATTCACTGACTCGTATGGAATATGGGGAAAGCTACTTACTTATACTCATTTAATACACAAGAACACTCTATTACAAGAAGAAACTTCACTAACAAGTTTCATAGTCACATGTATCTTAACTTTTCTATCAAGTTGAAGGTGTTCGTTCGACTAAAGGCTTTATTATACGTGACAAGCATACTTACAACAGTTTCGCTCGACTATTTCGTTTTGCAGTAATATGAAAATACTGTATTACACGAGGATTTTCACGTACAGTTTGGTTTGGTTTGGTTTTGGAGTGCTACGGTCTACTTTTTGCAACACGAGGGCTAATGAGACCGGGACCTACAGCTTAATGCCGATTCCGAACGGCTACGAACGTCCATGCCACTGGGGGATTCGAACCCACGAACTCCGGTACCGAAGGCCAGCACCCTAACCAATCGGCCATCGTTCGGCTTTCACGTACGGAACAGTCACGCTAAACAATTGTCAAAGCTTATCTTCGTTTCATGTGATACGGTCTGTACCGAGGTACTTTCCCACGATGGTCAGAACGTGCATGCACAGCTGTGGGAGAAATTTCCTAGAAGTATTTAGGACTTCAATTGTTGACTTCGAGTTTAGGGACCCCTGCGGAAAAGGTATAGATCACGGAATGGCAGCTCAACGGTCAAGCTCGCACAGAGATGTAACAGTGAGTTATGGGGACAGGGGATAAAAATAATATCAGCTTGCACAAAAGGGGCTATTTTAATGAGCCCACCAGCACTCCCGAACGGGGTGCAGACGTGGGAAAATTTCACCAAATAAGCGATTGGCAAAGAAGAAAAAGGGGCGTTAAAACCGAGGTGAGGAGTTGGGAAAGAGAGTTAAGAAAAGGAGTTTTTTTGAGGTCGGGATTCAAGAGGAACGGGATATTGAAATTCCAAGCCCGGTTCGCCTGCACCGCTTTCCCGTGCGCCCGCACCGACACTCTGCATAAGGAAAGCCCTTGCTTGATCCCCTGTACTGACTAGAGGACAGACACACCGCGTGAGTAAAGCACTTGCCTGCTCCCCTGTGCCTGTACTGGAGGTAAAAAAAAATTCACAACGGTCATTTAGGCCTCTGTTAGTAATTCAACATTGTGATTAAGGAATAACTCATAAAGAGAATTATAATAGTTATGGTGTAAATATGAATATAAGACAAATAATTGCTGGTTATGTTATATGATAATCAATTATATAAATTTGTAAATGAATGTACAGAATAAATGCGTTAATCTAAATATAAAGTATCATATTCTTACTGTGTTTTCCCTTTGTAAACGAACGCTGGTGTTAAGGTTGTAAGTACATTACAACACGGTCCATACATGTAAAGCAAAGTGGGTATTTTTAATTTTTAAGTTTATTCCATGATTATTTCATGACATTATACTTCTTCAAATAAAGTTTTTTTTTTCAAGATAAACTAATCTTAAATTCTTAGGAGATTAAGAAGCCATATATATAAACTGTTAATTTCATTTTCTTTTTTACCACATATTATGGCGTTTTACACTAGTGCGTATACACTGACATCTATTTCACGCGAATCTTTTGAACTACAGTTAGGTGAAATACATATGAAATTCTTCACTTTTGACTTTTCCTATCTAGTATGGGATTCTCCGACAATGAGGAAAAGTAAACTTGGATCGACTAGTTTGAAAGAATAGTAACCCTATACCATGCAAAATTGGTCGAAGTTGCAGCATGAAGTAGTTGTCAGTGCATTTTTAAGTTGTCGTGTGATAAAACTTATTATCGAACTAAGCATAAGAATGTAAATAATTTTTAAAGATTTTGTAGAAATTGCTATGTAAAATGCACATAGAATAGTTTAAAATTATGGAACAACACGTAAATTTTCACTTGTCTGAAGCACGAAACAGTCGCACACAGTAGTTGTCAGTTCGTATTGTGACGATTTCAATGTTCTTGAGTGAGAAGTAAAGTGAAGAAGAATACAGTCATAATAGAATTGGAAATCACTTTTATTTTTTCTGGGGTAAATACGGGGTATATACAGTATACACAAAGGGATTCTAATTCTCCCAAAAGAAGTCGAAATGTAGAGGATTGTTGCTTGCGTAAAATTACCACGACGATCGTAGTCGAAAAAAAGATTAAATAACCTCACAAGATAGGGAGGCCTTTCCAGGGTACAATGCAAACCCAATCTATCCCCCGTTCGGTGTCCGAGGCCTTGCCGTTCCTTATGGGAACGGACTTAACGATCTCCCGAACGAAATCATTAAAAAGCTGGCTCGAGTCAAAAGTCTTGGAAGCGTCCATGAGGTCAAAGCACCTCCGTAAAAAATGTCGAAAAGCCCCGAGTAGTAAAATTTTAGGCTTTTTTTTTTACCTGGGGTCAGTTACGGTCCCGCCAACCGTTTTTTGGTCAGTTACAATTCCAGTTACCTGAGAACTCAAGCTAATGTTATAGCTAGTTTTTTAGTTGAACTCTCATTTGCTAGATGTCCTGATTCCGGCTTCTCCAGTCAAACCTCCGGGGTCATTACCGTGACCGATGAGGGGCGTGACGCCTATTCAACCGAACTGTCAACATCCCAGACACTCTGTCGCTGTGCTATTGTAGCCGGTCACAACAGAAGAAATTCAGATCATCTCATTTCGGTTCTGAACAAAGGGGTGTCTTCACAGTATATTTATCTCGCAGGAGAAAGTCTTTAAATTAATATCGTTTTGGAAAATTCCTTTTTAGGCAAACTACAAAATCAAGTTATTTTTTTCTGTTGGTATACTTTATTCAATGACTAACTGAATCAATATTACGAACTTACTCTATTAATTGTTCTAGAAAATATATAGGCATTGTAAGAAAAGGGAGTAATTTTTTAATTTGTATACTTTACGCTACTCTATTTCTAATTTTCATAATTTAACTATAAGAAAAAAGTTACATTCATATTAACAAAATTCGTTCAAAATTTCTCTTTTACATTTCCTTATTTAACCTTGTGAACTAGGTATGTAGTTGATGAGATACAAAACTTTATGTCATTGTTTTTTGTTTTGTTTTTTCAATTTTGAAATTTTAAGGAGTTATTTGATTTCTTTATAATTATATTAAATAATTACTTAGAATTCATCTTTACTGCGAATTTTTACCTTCGGAAAATCAATTCCCAAAAACGGCATTTAGAAAAGTTATGCATTTATCCAGTTTTGGTGATGTACGCTCTTAAATCCGACTTGAAGTATTTTTTTCCGTCAAATTGATAATATTTTTAGGATATCAGAAAAACAGATACATTCCTAAAATAAATACAATATGAAGTAAGCAAATTCAAATAAAAATTAAATTAACTTAGCTGTGATAATTGATTTATTAGCCCGGTTGATAATAAACTTTGCTCCCCATACGGTGCGTTTTCTCCATAGTATGGTAGTATAGTTTTCTCATGGTATAAATATAGTGTCTTTGAGCTAATTTAACTAATAATTTAACATTAGGTTTACGGGGTGCGTTATTTTGACGTATTTCGAATTTTATAAGGAAAATTACAAAAAACATTTTGCATTTGTATTTTATTTCTTGTACTGACTTTTATCCATTGAATGGGGTAATTATATATTCAGGTTTATTTTCTTTAAAAGTGTTGAAATATTGAAATTTTCTATGTGGTATACTTATCTCTACGGATATGCGTCAATTTGACGCGGTCGTAATGTAGACAAAATTTTTAGTAAATTAGTTCTACTCATGCAAACATTACAACAACAATAAATAGGAATGTGCTGACAATACTTTGATCCGTTATCCGATATTTTTATCTCAAATTAAACGAGCAATAAACAACAGTAGAAAGAGCGAAACGCAAAATGTCAATTGAAGTCAGAGTGTGAAGGGATTTTGAAGGTTTTAGTTGCGTTTTTCGAGTGTTAAAAAATAAAATACTAGAATATTTTTGAATTAGTAATTTTGTTGTGACCCTAATATTATCTCACATTTTCATTTTTTACTTGTAGTGCATAATTAAATTGTTTTCTGAGTGTTGTTATATGTATTTGTTGATACGTCAAATTGTCACGTATTCGTAGATAAGTATGTAAGAAACGTCCATAAACCTAACGTTAAATACATTAATTATGTATGACATTACTAACCAAACTAGCATGTAACCCGTCATATGACGGGATCAGTGAAATTTTTAATTTTCCATAATTGTAAAGTACCCTATGAGGCTGGTAAAAAAAATGGTTTCTTTTTTAGCTGAAAATTATCTTGCAACAAAAAATAATCGATGATTAAATTTAAAATTATTACATATGTGTCTAACCTATTATTTAAGCCAAATATAAAAGAAAATTGCTTACGTAATATCGAAGTTCAGTGATAAAACGTACGAAAATAATGCGGAAGATATTTAAATAATTTTAAATAAGAAATGGTTAAATGAGATGGTTAAAGAAATGACGTCATAATGCTAGAAAAAATTGTTATTTTTACCCATTTACTATGGGATAAATTTAATCACCTGCTCTTAACCGGGGAAAATAGAGCTTGAAATAATGGCATTAAACGCTCGAAAAGAGGGAAGAAGTGGATTTCGAACTTTTTAAAGACGGCAGTATTTTCCGCTGTGATAGGAAGCATATTTATACCAATTTATTTTAGAATCAGATCTATAATGCTAGAAAAAAAATTTTATTTTTTATGACTATTTATTATGTGATAAATTGATAAATTTAATCGCCTCTTAATCGGGAAAAATAGGGCTTGAAATAATGGCATTAAATGCTAGAAAAGGGGGGAAGGGGGGTATTTCGAACCTTTTAATGACGACAGTATTTTTTGCTGTAATATTAATCTAATTTATACCAATTTATTTTAGAATCGGATCGATAGTTTAGGAGAAGATAAAATATGAAATGATTTTTTGCTTTGAAAAAAACCATTGTCATATGTTTTATTATCAAATTAACATTTTCGAATTGAATGATTATTTTAATTCTCTACCTAATTCTCCAAAACCTAATTTTTATACTACATCCTTATTTTGAAAAGTTAAAATTACATATTCCAGCTGATTTTTATATCAAATTAGTGTCTTGAAAATGTTACAGGTACTTAACCTTTTTCTCGGTTTCTTTCAAATTTTTGGATATTATCTATTTATATGTTTGTTATAAAACTGATGTGCTTTGTTAAAACATAAAATATTTTATCGAGTTAAAAAGAGGTTAATACAATAAAACAACAAAAAAAATTTAAAATTATTGTATGATTTGAAATAACTACCTTATATAAATTATATTTAACCTGAGTGAAAATCAATACCCAGTTTAATTTTATAGTTAAATATTACGCATACAGTAAGAAAATGAAAGCATATCGTTAAAAAACTGTACACTAGGTTTCTTTTGAATAAAGATTGTTGGAAGACTTAATTTTTATTATTACAAATGTTCTATTTTAATTAATAATTCCTTTTAATTGATTTTAGAATAAATATGCTTTATGCACAATAGAATTTATGCACAATAGTAGCTCATTATAAAAACACAAGTACAAGTAACAATTTTAAAATGCTGAATTTTAAATCCTTATCCTTTTAACATATTTTACTGAATTTATTTTATAAAAAAGTCATCAAGAATTTAATGCTTTCAATTTTTCAAGAAAAAATTTATTTAATGTATTCTTTCTATTAAAATAATTTTGGCTTATTTGAAGCCTTTCTCTATAATGTATTCTTAATATCTAAGTAAAATGAATAGAGTTTTATAAAAGAAAATGGCTAGAAAGTTTAAGAATCCATTTTTGTGAACGTAATAGAGTACAGAGTTCAAAAATAGGGCTCCTGCATAACCCATTCCAAAAAAGGAAATAAGTATGAAATTTCATACGCGTGACTTTCAAGCAGGTGAACCTCGCATTTAGGGTTACTGGGTTCTTTTCATCCGAGTGCTCATTGATAAGAATATTGTTTTTGATGGACACTCCGTGCTAAAACCATGGAGAATAGAGAGTATTACGTTACACTGATGCCCTTGGTTGGGCTCAGTTCATTTCCGTTTCTTAGAAAAATCCTCGTTCCACCTCTTCGCAACCTCTCGATCAACTTTTCGATGTTAGATCTCTTAAGCTTTCCTGGGATTCCAGAAACTCAAACGATCTATGATACCATCTGTTAAAACCTTAGTCCGATTCCAGAGAAGAAAAAAAATGGCAGCAGTCATCATCTGGCCTTGAGAACTCTTCGAGTTTACGCCGGATCAAACGATTCCGATTACGATGATGACTCGCAGTACGACTTCCTGCGATGGTTTTTACAGAAGATAATGATGATGAGGCAGTGTTTTTTTTTTTTTGTTATTATTATTATCCCCCCTTGTTTTCGAGCATTAAATACTACTCCAGAGGTCAGGCAGGGCCGATCGTAAAGGGTTTAATTCATGTAATCCTTTTCGCGCTCTAAGAAAGTGAAAAATGAAAAAATAATAATAATAATTGGCTAATAAAGTTTAGCTACTTAGAACTAGTTTCGGGAAAGCAGCGCAATAATCACTTTCCATTCTCTCAGAAAAAAAAATTTAGACCTTTGTTCCACAAAAGAAGCTTTGTAAAAAAATTCTCATTAAGAAATAAACTCTTTAAAATTTCGTACAGTTTTGTACTGTTCAGAAAGGAGCATAATTTTCCTCATTTGTCAACCTTGAGTAGCTTAAATCTGTCATAAAAATACTAATTAACCTAGCAGGACAACCATTGGTTTTGTTTTCAACATTAATTCGTTCTTTACGATACCTTTGGGTTTTTTCTCTTTTTTTCTTTTTTATTTATGCTTTCAGGAATTTTATTTCCTTTGAAACGTTTCCAAGAATAATGATTCGGGATCTATATAATGTCATATATGTTACATATATTAGAATGCTGGTTATAAAGCAATTTGTCGCAACGTCACAAACTACTATAATGCCCTTCCCATTCATTTTCATGTTTACAGCACCCAAAAGACAAACAATAAACTGCCCTTCCGTTTGAAACTAAAGCCAGAATTGTCATAATTTGAGAATTTGCCCTACTGCGTGAAATCGCCTTATTAAGATCAGTTTTTCGTGATCCAAACGATATTATAATTACACATATTGTCTTTATATATGCACAATCTATGAATATTCTCGGAAATACTTTTAAGTTACTTAAACTACTAACTTTTTATAGCACTTTATATAAATTTTTAAACAAAAGATAATGTTCCTTTAAATTTCAAATATTCAAATATAATACAGAGTTGATAACTATCTCATTGCGATTTGATATCTTATATAAATCTATAGATTGATCCAAATCGTCAAATACAATTTCGTCAAGTCTAAAGCGGTAAAAATTTCTGTTTTCATACTTATTTCTTTGAAACTCCTTTTTAGTCAAAAACCAAGCTTTCTGAAAAAAAAAATTTCCGAAGAATGAAATGCAACCCCACTAAAAAATTACTCATGCATGCTATTACACCATTTAAACCCATTCACAGATTTCGTGGACTGCAAGCATGCATTTGGAAACGTGGAATAGGTTTTTTATCATTGAAATCAAACTATATTCGACAATAACTTGAAAGATCTTGTGATAATTCAATCCTTTCGAAATCAAAAACAGGCAAATATCTCAAATATCTTTGTCGAGTTATTTCGAATAAGAATTGCTAGATTTAACTCGGGCGTGAAATCATTTTAGATTCTTGAAAATTCAATTATTGAAAAGGCAATCTTTGTTTGGCCATATATATTTTCCCGTGAAAATTTAATTCTGAAGTAGCGAATATAAATAAGCTGTGAAATGATTGACATTTATTATTAATTTTTCGTCTTGTAATAGAAAACTTTATTTAAAGATATTTAATCTTGTCGCTTCAAACGAAAAAGTTATTTCACTGAGAAGTTTCTTAAAAGCTGTAATAAAAAGGTTGTGTATGTCTAAATCGTTAAATACAAAACCCTGCTTCTTAAAATTATTCTAGTATTTTATTTTCTATATGCCCAGAAACAGCTCTTAAAAATATTTCTGCTAAAGATTTGGTATTTAAGAAGATAAATATTAATAGTTTAATTAATAAGGTTAAGTTGATCTTGTTTTCCCGATAGTGCGTAAATTGTAGTGTTTGGGTCTGTATAATACAGAAAATTCTTTCACTCCAATAAAAGATTGAATACCGATTGAGTCAATTCTAACACAGAAGGAGGGTGTTTTATTTTTTCTTATGTAACTCAAACAGGAAGTCAAAATCTGCACAATATTTACAGGAAGGTCATTTTATTTCTCCTGGAAGAGTAATAAAGAGGATTCACGTTTGTGTTGCACCACGAGTAACACTAAGATACTCGGAAAACTAATCATTCTAGGGACAAAGAAAAAAAAATTATTGTCTCATAATCTTTGGAGTTTTAAAATTGCTCATTTGGTTTTTTTGGTAAACGGTAAATGTATTTTTCACCATTAATATATTATTATTTATTTGCTATCTATTCCTCAAGAAAGATACCCAGAAACTTTTTTGTAGAAAATATTTCGGTTTAAATGGTGATATTTAAGAATATACAAACTAAAGATAAATAATTTTTAAGTGGTTTAATGTATTTGGATTTTTTTCCTTTATGCTGCTTAAATTGAAATTCAAAAGCTCAGGGTGTTTCTGTTTAATAAGGAATATATATTCACTCAGTTAAGAGTTTAATCAGTACTGGGGAAGGGGAGGGAAGGAAAATTGGTTTTTCTTGTGTAACTGAAACATGACGTAATCTGAATACCATCTTTCCCCCCTGGATGAGTAATAAAATGAACTGCACACTGTATTGAACCCTGGGTAGGAGATCTAGATTGCTAATGACTCTCGGGATAAAAATAAAAATTTTCATTTCATTTATTCATGTAAGATATATTGAGTATATCAAGAAAACAAAAATTCTGGTCCAAAGGGCTCGACCCAAGAGAATCAAAATAAATTTCCTTTTGTGAATGATTTGTGAACGATGATATCAAAAGAGGAGGGGATGTTACCTACTTTCTTTTGTTTAACACAAAACTTTCTTTTGTTGCTAATTGTACAATAATTCCAGGTAAGCCATATTAACCTCCTGAAGGAGAAATGGAGTTCAACTTTTAAACGATACATCCGATTTCTTGTTGAATGGCTGGTATATTTTTTTCATTAAATATGCCACTATCTAGAATTACAAAATAATGATGGATATTATAAGGAGGGGTTAACTGAATATATGAAGTATGAATAAGACTTTTAACACTCTCCTCTTTTATTTTCGCTTAATTCACATGAAATTTTAATGTCTTATGTTTTTTACGAATTTAGAGTAGACGTTTGCCGTAAAGCATGTTTTAGAAAATCATGTTTAAAAAACACTACATGGGTTTGTTATGGAATTTTTTTTTATTTCTATGCAAATATTGTAAATAAATTTATCACTTTTCAGCAAAATCTCAGTTCTGTAGTTTCTTTCAGGTTATTAAAAACATATACTTATGTATTATCCATATATTTTATTATAATTGATAAATATATACATCACTCTTCGTTGAAACTGTAAACATTTTTAAACATATTTACATATATTTCATCACATAAAAAAGCAATATACATGTTACAGATATCCTTCAATGTTATAAATATTCCTAATTTCTTACTTTAAATGGAATATTAACACATAACGGATGCTATAGGCCAATGGTAGTGAACCTATAACCCAGGGCTAGGATCCTGATCCACAAATGCTTTTTAGATAACCACGTTTTCTTTTTTATAAGTATATTTTTATATCATAAATCAGAGGACAGCCACTCGAAAGTTAAAGAGTAAAGATCTAACGTCGAATATAAAAATATGTATGTGTTTTTTCATAGTATCCTCCTCATATCAACTTTTTCCGTTAGACTTTTTGCTCTTCATTTGTAAAACTAAGAATTGTGAGGCAAAATGGAAAGGTAAAGCTTTTAAGAGGATTTTTAAAGTGACAGCCAAAAAAAAGGGTCACATGTCAAGCCATCCTGTTCACAAATTTATTTTTGTTTTGGCTTTTTTTCCATTGAACCACATCATACCCCTTTTTCCAAGTGATGTCAATTAGTGGCTTACGAGTAGAACTAAAAATTAAACGAACAAAATTTGACCCACTTTTCAGAAAGTTCTCCATCACTCTTATAGGGCCGAACGCTGGCCGATTGGTTAGGGCACTGATCGTCGGAACCAGAGTTCATGGGTTCGAATATCACTGTGGTATGGATGTTCGCGGCCGTTCGGAATTGGCTTTAAACTGTAGGTCCCGGTCTCATTAGCCCTCGTGTGCAAAACAGCAAACCGTAACGCTCCAAACCAAACCAAACCACTCTTATAGGTCATAGAAAATTTAGTCAATATGGATTTCTAAGGGAGAGCCAGATAGCAAATTTAATTTGCAGCAAACTTGCAAGAGTCTTGCTTTACAAGCCTGAAAACTTGCAGAAAGTCAGCATGACAAGTCTGCAAGTTTGAAACAAGACTGCAGCAAGTCTAGAAATTTTCGTTTGCTTCAAGGTTGTCATGACAAGGTTGCCACAGTTTTGCAGCAAAATAGTGGTCGCTTTATGTTCCGTCTAATTTGCAGGAGTTTTGTTGCAAGTTTGTAGCGTCAAATTTGTTATGACAAGATATTATCCTGAAAAAATCAAACTTGCTTCAAGTAGGCATGCTATCTGGGAGTATATTTACATCATAAATAATAGTAAACTTTAATTTAATTTGAGTTACTTTGCTCTAAGGACAAACGAATAAGCCACAGCGCTAATTTCTACAATAAACTACATTAAAATATACTAATAGCGTTAAATCTTGTTAATTTAGATTAACGCATATAACCAGAATAAAACAATAAATGCAAAGTCAATGTAAATAAGACACCGATAAAAAGAGATCAAATAAAAATGCGATCAATATTTTTAATTCAATATTTTCATAAAGTTCTCTATCATTCTTATAGGTCATCGAAAATTTAGTCAATCTGGATTTCTAAGGGAAAGTCCAGATAGCAAATTTAATTTGTAGCAAACTTGCAACAGTCTTGCTTTACAAACCTGCAAACTTGCAGCAAGTTCAGCATGACAAGTCTGAAAATTTGAAACAAGACTGCAGCAAGTCTAAAAATTTTCGCTTGCTTCAAGGTTGTTATGACAAGGTTGCCACAGTTTTGCCGCAAAATAACATTGCAAAAGAGTGGTCGCTTTATGTTCCGTCTAACTTGCAGGAGTTTTGTCTAACTGCAAGTTTGTCGCGTCAAATTCGTTATGACAAGATATTATCCAGAAAAAATCAAACTTGCTGCAAGTATACATGCTATCTGGGAGTATATTTACATCATAAATGATAGTAAACTTTAATTTTATTTGAGTTACTTTGCTCTAAGAACTGAAGAATAAGCCACAACGTTAATTTCTGCAAAAAAACTAGAGTTAAATATACTGATAGCGTTAAATCATGTTAATTTAGATTAAAACATATAGCCAGAATAAAGCAACAAATGCAAATTCAATATAAATAAGACACCGATAAAAAGAGATCAAATAAAAATGCGATCAATATTTTTAATTTCGTTTTAAGTACGTTGTCCTTCTGTTTTGCCAGAAAGGTTTAAAATTAATATAAAGTGAATAAAATCCATTTGAATTCAGAAATAAAATCAGTTCAAAGATGTCCTTTTCAGCAACATTTCAGGTAGGAAAGATTGATTGATTAGCCTTTAAAAGCCGTGTAAATTACATGTTATTCCCTGTAAACAGAATCCGTCCGAGACAGATTTCGCTGTAAATATTTTCTAGGAAGGTCGTAATTAGTTTTGCTCTTTCAGTCTCTTAACCTCTAAAAGCATACGTCAAATAGCTTCCCGTTATAATGATATTTTGTATGTCGATAGCAATTACGGCCGTAATTCTGAAGGTTCATCCCAGCGATAATTTTATTTAAAGTTGTTGTATTACGTCTTAACGACACTCATGATGTAAATATCAGATATTTCCTTTCTATAAAAATTTAGGAAATCAAATTTATCTCCAAGTTTAATATGAAAAATATTAAATCTGATAAAGATTGTTGTTTTAGAACTAAAAGGTACTCATAATGCAAAAATCTGATATTTTCTTGCTAAAAAAATTTTAAGAAAACCAAATTTAACTCCACGTTTAATATGGATCGTGTTAAATAGGTATGTTATACAAGTTAAAAATATAAAAAAATCTGATAAAGATTGTCGTATTACGTTTTAACGGTACTCATAGTGTAAATATCTGATATTTTCTTGCAAAAATATTTTTAAAAATTAAATTTAACTCCATGTTTAATATGAAATATAGTGTATGTTATGAAAGACAAAAATAAGAAAAAGTCTGATAAAGATTGTCGTATTATGTTTTAACGGTACTCGTAATGTAAATATCTTATATTTTCTTGCTAAAAAATTTAAAAAAACAAAACAAATTTAACACCACGTATAATATGAAAGATATCAAATATGTATGTTATGAAAGACAAAAATAAAAATAAATCTGATAAGGATTGTAATATTACGTTTCAACGGCACTCATAATGTAAATACCTGATATTTTCTTGTTAAAAATATTTAAGAAAACCAAATTTAGCTTCATGTTTAATATGGACCGTATTAAATAGGTATGCTGTTCTAGATAAAAATAAAGAAACCTGGTAAAGATCGTCGTATCACGTCTTAACGACACTCATGATGTAAATATCTGATATTTTCTTGCTAAAAAAAATTTTTTTTAAATCAAATTTAACTCCACATTTAATATGAAAGATATTAAATAGGTATGTTATCAAAGACAAAAATAAAAAAAATATGATAAAGATTGTAATATTACGTCTTAACGGTACTCATAATGTAAATATCTGATTTTCTTTTTGCAAAAAAAATTTTTTTTTGATTTAACTCCACGTTTAATAGGAAAGATATTAAATAGGTATGTTAAGAAAGACAAAAATAAAAAAAAAATCTGATAAAGATTATCGTATTGCGTTTTAACGGTACTCATGATGTAAATATCTGATATTTTCTTGCTAAAAAATTTTTTTTAATTTAACTTCACGTTTAATATGAAAGATATTAAATAGGTATGTTATGAAAGGAAAAATTTTAAAAATCTGATAAAGATTGTCGTATTAAGTTTTAACGGTACTCATGTAAATATCTGATATTTTCTTTCTAAAAAAATTTTAAGAAAACCAAAGTTAACACTACGTTTAATATGAAACGTATTAAATAAGTATGTTATCCACGATAAAAAATAAGAAAATCTGATAAAGATCGTCGTATTACGTCTTAACGGCACTTATGATGTAAATATCTGATATTTTCTTAATAAAAAAATTTAAAAAAAAAACAAATTTAACTCCACATTTAATTTGAAAGATATTAAATAGGTATGTTAAGAAAGAGAAAAATAAAAAAGAAATCTCATAAAGATTGTCGTATTGCGTTTTAACGGTACTCATCATAATGTAAATATCTGATACTTTCTTGCTAAAAAAATTAAAAAAAAAGCAAATTTAACTCCACATTCAATATGAAAGATATTAAATAGGTATGTTATGAAAGTCAAAAATAAAAATAATCTAATAAAGATTGTCGTATTACGTCTTAAACGTACTCATAATGTAAATATCTGATATTTGCTTACTAAAAAAATGTTTAAAAAACCAAATTCAACTCCACATTTAATATGAAAGATTTTAAATAGGTATGTTATGAAAGACAAAATTAAAACAAAATCTGATAAAGATTGTCGTATTACGTTTTAATGGTACTCATAACGTAAATATCTAATATTTTCTTGCTAAAAAAATTTTAAAAATGAAAGACAAAAATAAAGAAAATCTTATAAAGATTGTCGTATTACGTTTTAACGGTACTCATAATGCAAATATCTGATATTTTCTTGCTAAAAAAAAATTTTTTAAATCAAATTTAACTCAAAATGTAATATGAAAGATATTGAATAGGTGTGTTATGAAAGACAAAAATAAAAATATCTGATAAAGATTGTCGTATTAAGTTTTAACGGTACTCATAAGGTAAATATACGATATTTTCTTGCTAAAAAATTCAAAAACAAAACAAATTTAACTCCACGTTTAATATGAAAAATATTAAATACATATGTTATGAAAAACAAAAATAAAAAAAATATCATAAAGATTGTCAGATTACGTTTTAACGGTACTCAAAATGAAAATATCTGATATTTTCTTGCTAAAAAATTTTTTAAAAACCAAATTTAACTCCACGTTCAATATGAAACGTATTAAATATGTGTGTTATGAAAGACAAAAATAAAAGAAATGTGATAAAGATTGTCAGATTACGTTTTAACGGTACTCAAAATGAAAATATCTGATATTTTTTTGGCAAGAAATTAAAAAAAAATTTAACTCCACGTTTAATATAAAACATATTAAATAGGTATGTTATGAAAGACAAAAATAAAACAAAATCTGATAAAGATTGTGGCATTACGTTTTAATGGTACTCATAATGTAAATATATGATATTTTCTTGCTAAAAAACATTTTTAAAATCAAATTTAACTCAAAATTTAATATGAAAGATATTAAATATGTGTGTTATGAAAGACAAAAATAAAAAAAATGTGATAAAGATTGTCAGATTACGTTTTAACGGTACTCAAAATGAAAATATCTGATATTTTCTTGCTAAAAATTTTTTGAAAACCAAATTTAACTCCACGTTCAATATGAAACGTATTAAATACGTATGTTAGGAAAAACAAAAATAAAAAAAATCTCAGATTGTCAGATTATGTTTTAACAGTACTCAAAATGAAAATATCTGATATTTTCTTGCTAAAAATTTTTTTAAAAACCAAATTTAACTCCACGTTCAATATGAAACGTATTAAATATGTATGTTATGAAAGACAAAAATAAAAGAAATGTGATAAAGATTGTCAGATTACGTTTTAACGGTACTCAAAATGAAAATATCTGATATTTTTTTGGCAAGAAATTAAAAAAAAAAATTTAACTCCACGTTTAATATAAAACATATTAAATAGGTATGTTATGAAAGACAAAAATAAAACAAAATCTGATAAAGATTGTGGCATTACGTTTTAATGGTACTCATAATGTAAATATATGATATTTTCTTGCTAAAAAACATTTTTAAAATCAAATTTAACTCAAAATTTAATATGAAAGATATTAAATAGGTGTGTTATGAAAGACAAAAATAAAAAAATCTGATAAAGATTGTCGTATTACGTTTTAACGGTACTCATAAGGTAAATATACGATATTTTCTTGCTAAAAAATTCAAAAACAAAACAAATTTAACTCCACGTTTAATATGAAAAATATTAAATACATATGTTATGAAAAACAAAAATAAAAAAAATCTCATAAAGATTGTCAGATTACGTTTTACCGGTACTCAAAATGAAAATATCATATTTTCTTGCTAAAAAATTTTAAGAAAAATCAAATTTAACTCAAAATTTAATATGAAAGATATTAAATAAGTGTGTTATGAAAGACAAAAATAAAAAAAATGTGATAAAGATTGTCAGATTACGTTTTAACGGTACTCAGTATGAAAATATCTGATATTTTCTTGCCAAGAAATTAAAAAAAAAATTTAACTCCACGTTTAATATGAAACATATTAAATAGGTATGTTATGAAAGACAAAAATAAAACAAAATCTGATAAAGATTGTGGTATTACGTTTTAATGGTACTCATAATGTAAATATCTGATATTTTTTTGCTAAAATAATTTTAAAGAAACCAAATTTAACTCCACGTTTAATATGAAAAATATTAAATAGGTATGTAATGAAAGACAAAAAAATTTTTTTTTAATCTGATAAAGATTGTCGCATTACGTCTTAAAGGCACTCATAACGTAAATGACTGATATTTTTTTGTTAAAAAATTTAATGGAACCAAACTTAACTCTACGTTTAATATGGAAGATATTAAATAGGTGTGTTATCAAAGTTAAAAATTTAAAAAAATCTTGTATTATATACATTCTTGACATTCTTAAAAAATAATTTTTTACTGTTTTAAATTAATAAAAATATAATTTGCCGATTATATTCTTTCCTTCTTCTTAAAATATTTTAAATTGAAACTTTTTTCATATTTTCTAATTTGAAAACTTATTGTGAACGTAATTGGTCTCTCAGGTTTTAAAAATTAAAAGTTTTACTCTGGTTACTTCCTTACAAATTAACCATGATTGTAATTTTTACTGTACAAAAGGTAACATTTCATTTCTACTATGTAATGGGATTCCTTGCTATTTTTGCGAACTCTCTGTGAATATGAGAAATTTTAATATAATAGTACATTAGTTCTACCTAAAATTAATAGTCTTTAAGAACTTTAAAATAGAAAAGCCATTACTTTGTAGACCATTTTCCTAATCTGTAAGATTTTTTCATTTAATTTGTTTAAATTCCTCTAAATGTCCTTTGTTTGCTTTCCTTCAATTAGTTACTATTTACCATACATATTAAAGATCAATAAACCCAACTCTTTCTAGAGCCTGAAGATAAAGTCTGCTAACTTGAACCTCTAAAGAACACATGCTATGCTATTAACAGAAATGTCATAAAATGAGGGCTTTTGTACTATAGCTTCCATTATATTGTACTTAGAAAACTTCTTGAATGCATACTCCTTATCTCAACGAAACAAAATTCCGTTCATGATTAAGCTTGAATATTTAAAGTAGCGAATAAATCTTTAGTATGGCTTTAATGTGCATTCTTTGTTAAAAGCCTTGAAATACTTTAACGGCTATTCTACAGCTAAGGTAACTTGTTTAATAAATTTTCATAGTTTTATTCATTTATTTGTTAATATCCTCTTATCTATAAATAAATATGTTAGCTCCGCTGATCTAATTAGTACAAAGAATTTCTCCAGTTTTTGATCATTATTTCACTAAAAGAAAAGTAATAATCACAGACTCGATTAAAAGTTTTTTTTAAACCTTTTCACAGAAATCGAATAGATTTTCAGAGCAAAAAATCTTTTGAATTCCTTATTCAAACAGACAATGAAAAAAGTCTCATTTATATAGATGATAAAAAGGTAATTTTACTACTCAAAATTGTTTAGGTTGTAAAACATTTTAAAATACCTTCAACAATTGCGGACCCTGGTAAGGGCTTATGCATGTAACCATGAGACAAAGAAGAATAAAATGCTATTCATTCTAATCCAGAACGGCGTCAGGTTGCTTGAACAAACAAATATAAATCTTATTTGCTATTTTTTTCCATTGTGTGAAGAAGGTCTTAACAAGGCTTTACAAAATGTTTGACTTTCCATAATGATTTAGAAATTTCGTAAAAAGAATGCAATTTAGAAATTAGGCACTTTTCAGTTAAAAACGAAGCTACGTTGTTTTATTCCAAGAAAATGTTCTTGATGGAATGTATAGATCTACTCAGTGAAACCGGTCTGCAAAATGCTAGAGAAGAAGTGCCACGTGTTTTATTTATTACATGGTTTCAGCCTTGAATAGCATAAAGTAATTTTATATTTGATAGATCCAAATACACTGTATTTTGAGTGTTTAGTTTGTAATATAACGTAACTAGAAAGTGAATAACAAGAAAAAGTTCTTCAAATACAAATACCAGAATTATTTAATTCAATCACAATAGACTTATATCATCAGAATTGCTCTTGTGAGTAAAATAAAAACGAATCAAACACAGATATAGCTGGAAGTTTTTACGTTATTTTCTTCAGGGGTAATTAAACTTCAAAGACAGGGTTTATCGAAGGGGAAGGTGAAACTCTTTTGTTTAAGTACTTGGAATAAATAATTTGAATCATTTCCCGTTGACTGGGTTTCTTAATACAAGCATGTTTGTTTTAAGAATCAGATGTGCGAGGTCAATAAACTATTTGCAGTCAGATTGTAATTGTTTTTGGACTTACCTCAAGAATACACTCGTTACATAATAGATAATCGGTTTACTCTTCTGAAACTTTTGTACACATCATCAAGTTCCATGAACGGTAAGCGAATCATGTTTAAAACAATTTCGAGTCAAGGAATTTCAAAGTATTCACTGTAACACAGTAAAGTTCTTTTTGCTTTCCATTGGTTTTTATATAGACAGGCTCTAACGAGGATGATTATGCATCATATTGAATTCCTTTGCCAATTTAAACCAATTTTAACATGAAATAGAATGGCAGTTTTAATACGTCTGTTTCGGTGTAGTTTTTATACGAGAGGAACATTTTTAATTTTAAATTACTTGGACTTTTTTTCATCATTTTTAAAAATAAACTTTTAAGTTTTATTTACAGAAATTAAAAAAAAATTAGGAAAGAACATTAATCTATCTTAAAATATTATTTTAAATGGAATATGATAAGCATCAAAGCTGTTAAATTTTTATTTCTTTGTACGAAATAAAAGAAGTGTTGTAACTAAGAAAAATTTAGGTGTTCATACTTCAATGAAAATATTTATTTTGAAAATGTCTGGATCATACTTGACAAGTTTCAGTCTGACGTCACAAGGAAACTTTAATTTCAAAATTTTAACTATCAATTTTCACTATTTATAAGTATGGATGTATCTCAAATAATTAAAAAATTATTAGACATAGTATGTGGAAATAAGTTTATTTAAGTTTATTTATAACATTAATTTTCACTAGTTCCGTTCTGACAAAGTTTGTATTTAAGTTTGTTTATAACAATAACTTTCATTAGTTCCGTTCTGGCTAAGTTTGTATTTAAGTTTGTTTATAACATTCATTTTCACTAGTTCCGTTCTGACGTCTGTAAGTATGGATGTATCTCGAATAATTAAAAAATGATTAGACATAGTATGTGGAAATTTTGAATTTAAGTTTGTTTATAACATTAATTTTCACCAGTTCCGTTTTGACTAAGTTTGTATTTAAGTTTGTTTATATCATTAATTTTCCCTAGTTCCGTTCTGACGTCTGTAAGTATGGATGTATCTCGAATAATTAAAAAATGATTAGATGTAGTATGTGGAAATTCTGTATTTAAATTTGTTTATCGCATTAATTTTCACTAGTTCAGTTCTGGCGTCTGTAAGTATGGATGTATCTCCAATAATTAAAAAATGATTAGACATAGTATGTGGAAATTTTGAATTTCATTTTGTTTATAACATTAATTTTCACTAGTTCCGTTTTGACTAAGTTTGTATTTAAGTTTGTTTATAATATTAATTTTCCCTAGTTCCGTTCTGACATCTGTAAGTATGGATGTATCTGAAATAATTAAAAAATGATTAGACATAGTATGGGGAAATTTTGAATATAAGTTTGTTTATAACATTAATTTTCACTAGTTCCGTTCTGACTACGTTTGTATTTAAGTTTGTTTATAACATTAATTTTCACTAGTTCCGTTCTGACGTCTGTAAGTATGGATGTATATCGAATAATTAAAAAATTATTAGACGCAATATCTGAAAATTTTGTATTTAAGTTTGTTTATAACATTAATTTTAACTAGTTCCGTTCTGCCTAAGTTTGTATTTAAGTTTGTTTATAACATTAATTTTCACTAGTTCCGTTCTGACGTCTGTAAGTATGGATGTATATCGAATAATTAAAAAATTATTAGACGCAATATCTGAAAATTTTGTATTTAAGTTTGTTTATAACATTAATTTTAACTAGTTCCGTTCTGCCAAAGTTTGTATTTAAGTTTGTTTATAACATTAATTTTCACTAGTTTCGTTCTGACGTCTGTAAGTATAGATGTGTCTCGAATAATTAAAAAATGATTAGACATAGTATGTTAAAATTTTGTATTTAAGTTTGTTTATAACAACTAGCTGTGCACTTTCCCTCTTAATACGCAACCTGCACTCTATATAACGAAAACTTTCCATAAAACGAATATTATCATTGCTGGTCACCGACTACAGCAATACTAAAACTCCTAAAAACTCCTCGGCGCAACAGCCCCTAGGGAGCCAGGGGCTATGGTGCCAACCTCCGTTTACGAGACCAAGGACTCTGGGGTACGAAGCATATGTTCCGGTTAGGTGGTCAGTCTTACGCGGAACCCCCAGTGTTTAGTTCCCAAGCACGCTTGGTCCTCAGTTCATCTACCCACTGAAGGAATGAAAGGCTGAGACAGCAATACAACAGTACAAAATATCTCAATATCCATATCCAGTTGTACCAATACTTCATAAATAATTCAAACAGTGATTTTAGTTTGGTTTGGTTTTGGAGTGCTACGGTCTACTTTTTGCAACCCGAGGGCTAACGAGACCGGGACCTACTGCTTAAAGCTGATTCCGAATGGCTACGAATATCCATACCATAGTGAGATTCGAACCCACGAACTCCGGTTCCGAAGGCCAGTACTCTAACCATTCGGCTATCGCTCGGCCAAGCACTGATTTTAAAATGCATTCCTGGTATGGAGTAAAGGTAGCATTATAATCTTTAAATATATTGGATTAAAATTAAATATCTATCTACCAAGCAATCTCAATGTAATGCATATTAAAACTGAAAATTACTGCAGATTGCAGTACTTAAGCTCTACTCAGACAACACCATTAAGTTTGGTTTGGCCAGTTAAAGTCTACTGTTTTTCTGCACGAAGTCTACTAAGACTGGAACATGATGCTTAAAGCCAATTCCAAAAGGTTACGAACATCCTTGCCATCAGCAGATTTCGAATCCACGAACTACGGTCCTGAAGAGTAGCACCCTTCCCTTTTGGCCATCTGTTTCCACCATTATTTTGAGAAATGAAACTATTTTTTTAACCTTGAAGAAAATATGCTGTTATTTTAGCTACATAATAGCTATTTAGCTAAATAAAAGATTTTGATTTAGCTTACCAGCTGCAGTATTTTCTTACAGTTCGAAAAACTAATAGCCTTAAAATAATCAAAAATACCAAAAACAGTTTAATAAGTAAGCACAGTATTGAAAACATACAGCATTATTTTTATTTTATATAAATAATAAAGTAGATTTTACATACAGGCAGAAATTTCAATCAATAAAAGTACGTTAAAAAATAGAATAATTCATAAGTAAATGCAAAAAGATTGGTTATTTTTTAAAAACTTTTATACGATATAAGCGGATCTGAAAATTGATTTTTTTAGTACGGTTTGTGGAGTTAAACTTTTAGATACTTAGGGTGAACACCTGTAGCATTTTCTAGTCTCTAATGCAAAAACTTGTTGCCTTTTATCAACAATCCGATTATAACATAGACTTTGCTTTTTATACTCCATATCACGATTTTGTAAAGATAAACTTTCAACTACTTTTGGTGAACACCTATAATATTTTTTATCCTCTAATTCAATCCTTGATTTGGCAATCGGCTTATAAGACTGCTTTTTATACTTCATACCAATGGATTACAACGTTACAATGGATTCTAACATTACCCACTAAATTTTTGGTACGAAATAAAAAAGAAGCATATGAAAAAATAAATTCTTAAGGAAAAGAAATTAAAGAAAAAACAATAAATCCTAAATAAATTTTGAAATATGTCTACTAAATTGAGAAACATATAGAAAATTTATTTGTGTTCTAATTTAAAAAAAAGCAAAATAAACAGAAGATAATTTACTTCTTTGATTTTGGTATGACATATGCTTTTATACATTCTATTGAAGCACTTTAAAAAATTGATGAAACTAATTGTTAAATTTTAGACTTTTTTCCGAATACCACGAAAGCCAGAAGTAATTTAAATTTTTTTTCCTTAGGTTAACATTGAGTGAGAGGAATCCAGTAGAACAAGTACATACCCAACTCAAGGAAAGTAGACAACGTAGTTTACAAAAATGAATACCACTACAGTTTCTGAAATAAGGGGTGATGAAATCTACCCAACATAGAAGAATGCAGAAGGACACTAAAACTAAACCTTGCAAACTGAAAATTGTTCTCCCCTTATTTCACACTTCAAGTGCGAGAGTTTTTGGTAAGATTTTTGATGCAGGATGGATTGGTCGTAGAGGACATCCTCTTGTCCTAAACGATCTTCGGACTTTACGCCATGTGACTTCTGACTGTGGGGCATGTTCAATCAATAGTTTATGTTCAAAACTAGAAATATTGGAAACTTAATAAAAGAACTCTAATGTAATAGAAATCATTTCTGGTAAACAGCATAGTATCGTCATTCTATCTTTTCCGGAAATACTGAAAGAATCATTAGAGTTCGCGGTTCAATGGAAGTAGAGTGATAAAATAATGACTGTAGAATAAAATCTAAAATTTCGTATGCCAAATATCATTTGCTGCGATAAAATATTTCTAAGATAAAAAAAAATATTGGCATTTATTTTCTTACCAGGTTTTTATGGAACTCAGTAAAATAAATGAGCTAGAGAATATTAATGTTAATATACATCCATACCATCAGTCGAATTCTAATACGCAAATACGGAAACGAAAGAAAATTTAACCATTATTCTCTTTCCCAGTGAAAACGCTGTTCCAGTAATTTTCAACTAGAGATTAATTTAAAAATCCACAACTTAAATATATTATCACTTCGCGGCTATCATATTTCAATGTGCAAAGGACCTTGGCCTGGTAGGATAACAGAGGCTCCTGCTAACCTGCGAAAATGACTCGAATGGACAAAAGAAATTTGTTCTGATCCGATCCTTTACAAACCCTTCTTAGTAATGGATCCTGGTACGATATCAGCAGATACAATACCGGAAAATACGATACCAGCAAGTCACCCTGGACAAGTGGAGCGATACTTCTGAGACAGACTGACGTTAGGCAGAGCGAAAATTCAAAGAGGGATGAAAAAAGAGGCTTTTGTTAGGAAGAGAAAGTAGTCCCGGAGTACAAGTGAGAAAGTTTTTTTGAGATAATCTCATCACCTTGCAGCAGTCTTGAGTCCAGCTAGGAGTCCGAGAGTGTACATAAAGTACCACTAGGCTCACCAAGAGCCTAAAAACCAATGCAAAATCCCACTTGCCTCTTATATCTTTAGGAATTGTTTGGAAATTTTTTGGTAGATTAAAATAATTGCTTTTGTTACCACAGTTGTGTTACAGATCTCTGAGATTCGTTTCATCGCCTATGCTCTACCTTAAATTGAGACATCCAGAGACACCACTATATTAACAGGTAAAAAAGAGTGGTTTGTAATCTCAATTTCTGTAGCACACTAAAACTATGACACAGAACCCATGGTTCTTCAAGTATAGTTTTGAAAATTAATAGTTCTACAATTTTATATTAGAATAATTTAGAGAGATGTATAATTAAATTCGAGATGATTAAACATTTCGAAAAGACGATTATTATACGAATAATGGTTAAGTCGTTACATGTAGAAACAAACTTGCTTCCTAGAACATACTGAAAGGAGTTAGCATCGATGCTTTACAGCAAAACACTTTTTACATATGTAAATAATATATAATAAGACCCTGAAATACTTGGAAAATAAGCCTTAGACTGTAATTCGAAGAACAATCTTTATGGTATTATTCTGAGAAAAACTTCTTCCGTTCGAAAATGTCACAACCTACCCTGAATATGTTAGAGAAGTTATTGGGCGATTTCAAATTCTAATTAATTTGCATGAATGGCTTCTCGGAAATAGGAAATTGAAGACTATCGAGAACATAAAAGGTATTCCGAACAAAAAAAATCCTTATCTAGAATATGTGGTTTTATTGCAGGAATGAAGTACATAAAAAATGTTTTCACTATTTAGTGTATTTAATATGTTCTGGAAAAAACTACTTAGGTTTTATTAAATAATACACATTTTCTCTTTACCAAAAGCCTATATATTTTGCAAGAGCTTAAAATATATGAAAAAGTGGAATAAAGTATTTGATTGCCTGTTTTTTTTTAATTCTTTTTACAAAAGTATTATAATTCTGAAAATTTTTGGTCTTCAGATTTTAACAATGTGCATTTCTTGCATTATTGAATTTTGGTTACGATAACGGTAAGAAAAGATAATTAAACATATATAAAAAAACAAATATTAGACTGATAAGAGTAAATTTGTGACATGTACGCATAAAAATACCTACTTTTGCGAATTTTGAGTCTATTTTGACTGTTTTAAGCATTAAATCTATACTGACGTCGTTTTATTGTGATGTCTGTAAGTGCGTATAACTCAAAAACGATTAGCCGTAGAAAGTTCAGGTACGACTAATGTAGCATCTTGTTGTCTATCAACTTTTATAATTTCCATCCATTCCATTTTGTGATTGCCATCTTCAATATATATAGCAAAAAAAATTCAATATGATGGAAATTAACGCCAGTGCGACTTTTTTTTAGACTGATGAAAAATAAAGAAAATACAGTTCCTCATATAACTATTCCTAAAAAAGTTGGGGTGTGGTAGGTTTTAACCTCAGTCCTTTCATATTTACCAAAACTCTCCCAATCAGCTCAGACAACCGATAATGAGAATAAAGGACTTCGTTAAGAACATAATCATTTTTAGAATAAATTGAAAGATCATTATAGTTTGATTAAATGAGTTTGCTTAGTAACTGGTTTGCAATAAGGAAAGTCCATTGTATGTCAAATTTTAGGTGTTAGTTATTGACAATTAAATACCGTATATGTTTTATTGATTTAATACCACAGCCTCGGTAAATCAGTCTGAAGCATCAACTTATAGCAGTAGGTTTGTGAGTTCGAAGCCAGAGCCAACAAACGACTGAAGTGTCCAGTAAGAGCAACTGTGGTACGTAGAACAGGTTCATGGTCAGAATGGCCATCATGTCCATACAACACCTAAGTGATGGATAAAGTCTGGGAGTCTTCTGCTTGGTCCTTCTGTTTTGGAGTTATGCCTCAAAGCGTTAATATACGTTATATTGAAATCTTTAATTACATAGAGTGTAGATTGCAATCAAAAGAGATGGAGCACAACTAAGCATTATAAAGTCCTAAATACAAATTTCAACAGTCTACGGCTAATCAATTTTGAGTTAGGCCCTACAACATATAGAGAGAGTTCTGGATGCAGTCAAAAGAAGATAACTGTATGTCATAACAGTCTTAAAAACAAAATTTTGACATTCTATGGTTAGTTATTTTTCATTGATCCCTTACAGCATTAACACACTCTATATTTAAATATTTTGATATAAAGAGTTGAGATTGCAATCAAAATAGAAGATGCACAACTAGATGTTATAGTAATAAATAAAAAAATCTATGTTCTACCGCTAATCGTTTAACAGCTATACGAGATATGTACGTACGTTCAGACATCAATAAAAAAGTCAAAACTAGTTCAGTAAGGGTTAAACTGGAGACATAACGTTTCAAAATTAATGCTTCCTTGTTCGTACATACAGATTTAGCACTGAAAGTCGTTCAAGTATGGATTAAATGGTTATTCCTTTGAAATTTTTGCACTGAAAATGTTTGTGATTACAATATAACTTTTTACAAGGAAGTAAAAACTTTGTAAAATGTAATAATTATTGGTTGTCAAAATCAGAACACATTTTTACTGCAATGTTGTAGGTTACAACCCGTAAGTCTACGTTAAATTAGACTAACGATTCTCTGCTCCATAAGTAAATTGTCATCACGTTTGACTAACTCCGACATATAGTTGTTGGCCGACAAGTTCGATTCGTTTTCGAGTTATACGAAATATGTACGTAAGTACAGACGTCAAGAGGAAAGTCAAAACTAGTTCAGTAATGGTTAAACTGGAGACTTAACCTTTCAAAATTAATGCTTTCTTGTTTGTACATACAGATGTAACACTAAAAGTCATTCAGGTAAGGAATAAATTATTATTTCCTTTGAAATTTGTGCACTGAAAATGTTTATGATTACAATACAATTTTTTCCTTTGAACAAAGACGTAAAAACTTTGTCAAATATAATAATTATTGGTAGTCAAAATCAGAACACTTTTACACTGTAATGTTGTTGGTTAAAACCCCGTGAGACTACGTTAAATTAGACTAGCTATTCTCTATACCATAAGCAAATTGCCATCACGTTTGACTGCGACCTATAGCACTTGGCCGAGAAGTTCAACCCATTTTCGAGTTATACGAGATATGTACGTACGTACAGACATCAAGAGGAAAGCCAAAACTAGTTCAGTAATGGTTAAACTGGAGACTTAACGTTTCAAAATTAAAGCTTCCTTGTTCGTACTTACAGATGTAACATTGAAAGTCGTTCAGGTAGGGATTAAATGATTATTTCCTTTTAAATTTTTCCACTGAAAATGTTTGTGATTAAAATGAAAACTTTTTACTTTGTACAAGGAAATAAAATCTTTGTAAAATGTAATAATTATTGGTTGTCAAAATCAGAACACATTTATACTATAATGTTGAAGGTTAAAACCCGTGAGACTACGTTAAGTTAGACTAGTGATTCTCTACACCATAAGCAAATTGCAATCACGTTTAACTGACTACGACCTATAGCTGTTTCTCGACACTTTGTTAACACATAAAATACAGTCATTCAACTTAGTATAGGATTGTGATCTTGAAAGCTACACCAACGCAACTTTCCTAATCCCAACGCAAGTTACTTAGTTTCGAGGAAAAGGGGTCGAAACTTGAGGTCACTTAGAATGATGTCATTTTAAACATACCGTAAAGATTTACCGAAGTTCATCAGAGTTTTATTCTGTGAAACGACGTCTCTATGCATAACCATTTGCTGCGGTTTCCCCTAGATGTAGCTGACACTTATGTCATTCCAGATTAATCTTAAGCATGTTGTGAGTAAGAGAAACAGGGTTTTACAACTGAAGGATTGAGGTAGAACTAACTAATAAATAAAAGAAGAGAACTAGCTACTTTAAAAAGCATTTCGAAACATGTCAAGCATTTGCTTTGATCTGGTTAATTTAAAATCTACGAGAAATATTTCCGGAAAATTTACAAGGATACTTAAAGATTGATTGTTAGATATTTTAAGAATTCTTTTGGATTTCTCGCAAGTGTCAAAGTTATGTATTTAACGCTTGTGTCATTATTTTACTGAAACTATGTTTAACTTACATGTAAATTACAACTAAAGCAATCAGATCATCGCTTAAGAGGTAAATTTTTGGTTTGTCAATTTCTTGACATTTTATATAATTGGCATTATTTAAGGAGACACAGTACCTATCGAGACTAAAAACTTTCATAATGCAGTCCTTTCCGATTCATCATAAATAAAATGTTAGAATGAATTATCTGCAAGTTGTAAAATAACAGTTTAAGTTTAAAAAATTACCTAGTTCAATGTTTCAAGTACTACACTTTTAAAAATAATTATAAAAATTGTACACCAATTAAAAAAAATTAAATTTTTTTACACACAAGGTA
>CM063504.1:69764025-69774025 GCA_032207245.1 Pardosa pseudoannulata
GCCATCTACCAAAAAAATAATGGATTTCTTTTTCCCCAACCTAATATTTATAGAGAGAGGGGGTATTTTATAAATAAGCATGCGTATTCTCGCTAACTAGTCCACCGAGTATATCACTGATTTGCTTCCTGTTCAAAATATAAAGGAAGAAAAAATAGCAATGATCACGCATACGGAAATATGCATAAGGCCGCGTTTCCTGTTTTATCTGTACCTAAAAAGAATTATAAATATTTGAGTTTCTCCGTCATAAAAGATTTTATCGCTCGTCATTGATCAACTAATCATTGTCCTCAAATATAAAAGGGTTACTGACTGAAGTTGGATAAAAAAAAACCTCTGAACCGCTGATGCGATAAAACAGAATCTAATAGAAATAATTTACTCACTGAGGTCTTAATTTTCAGTCAAAGCTTAATTTGTTTTACTATCAGGATAGTTTAATTTTTTTAAAAAAGGATTATTTTGAGGGAGAAAAGAAATCACAAATCTCGCTTTTTTAAATAGCCAACCTTAACTGTAACTGTAATCTTATTATGAGCATAAATATTACTGCTACATAAGATATATAAGACAGTAAAACACATAAGAAAGATATTTTTGATTAAAATACGAGGATTGGAGCATAAGTCATGGCAACTTTTTTTTTCATGTAGATATGTGAACGGATCACAAACGTATATGTGTCGTGTGGAAGTTCTGCAGGCATAGTGTGTATGCAGAACAAACGATTAAGAAAGTAATTTATAACACTGAAGAGCCAAAATGAGTGAATATATGCATAAGTAATATATCAAAATTATTATACTTAAAGTATCTCTTAAGAATTCTTCTCTTTTCCATTCTTATCCGTTTAAATATATTTTCCCAGCCACAAAATGTCTTATCTAAAGAAGTATCCGCGACTTAAAATTCTTTTAGCAATCTCTTATAGCTAGTTTTGCATTACATGCTATTATTATGCCCCCTCCCCACATTTTCCAGCTGTCGCCCTCGTTTCACTTTTCAATGATCTAAGTTCCTTTTTACTGTTGAGAGCGCTGAATAAGCTACTTTCTCTGGGAAAGGAATCGTCTCTGCGTCTCGCTCTGGGGTCCAACCATGTAATCCACGTATTTCCTGATCATTCTGTCTTCCGACTTTGAAAGAGTAACAAGTCGTTCTCTTAACTCAATAAAAGATTAATTTCCGCTACTAACTCTACGTGTTTTCTTCTATGGAATTGCCCGACTGCATATTCTTCAATAAATTAGTTGCCTAGGCTTCTCCTTGCCCAGTAGCCCGGGAAGGTAAATACAATATGTGCTGAATTCGATGTGACCGTTAATTTTCTCCGTGTTACATGTATATACATGTATACGGAAGGCCGGGGTTAGTAGGTCTGAATTGCGTGCGTGCAAACAGGCAGCCAAATTTCTAGGGCTGCGGATAGAAAATTAAGCATTGCAGGGAGTGACTAAATACCGTCTTGCACGCAGAAATAGAGGGTATCTAAATACTACCTTACAAGCAAGTGGATATGTATTTGTATATATATATATATATATATATATATATATATATATATATATATATATATATATATATATATATATATATATATATATATATATATATATATATATATATATATATATATATATATATATATATATATATATATATATATATATATATATATATATATATATATATATATATATATATATATATATATATATATATATATATATATATATGTATATATATATATATATATATATATATATATATATGCGTGTGTGTTGAGTAAGAGTAAAATTAAATATACACAATCATCATGTAGGTAATAAAGCCAAATAACTAAAATTTTGGTTAAAAAATTATAGTTATTTGATTTGGTAAATTTTGGTTAAACCTAATTTCGTTTATTCAATGAAAAGGACAATGCACAATTTCATGAGACATTTAAATTAAAACGAGAAATTTACTGCTATTACGTTGAAATGTAGTTGTACTAGAAGGCCAAAGATGCGACTTTTGACCTCGAGTTATTGACTAAAGATCGTATGACATCTCGAAAGAGCTAATGCGAAACATTGAGTGAAACATTAGCTCTTGTAGTTCAAACCTTATGCAGTTGAAGATCTGTCAATGAAAATAACTAGATATGTATTGTAATCAAATAACTGCCCGGAATGTTCATTTCAGATTCCCTGATAATACAGTAGAACCTCGGTATAACGACCCCCTGTGGGACTAACATCATTTGGTAACCAAAGTCGTTGTAACGAATTGAAAAAAATAATTTTAAAAATGAGCAAAGAAATGACGCAACAGTACATACCTAGAGAACACTTCTATTTATTCATATTTCCATTACTGAATTTTTGAAAAAAAGTCTCTGATTGACGGTTGTTTCAAGTTCATTTGGGAATTTTTCATTATCACTGATTCTATATTCGTTAGATTTTGAAAAATATCTTCAGAATTATATTGTCTTTCAAAATATTGACGCAAGGCACTAATTGCATTGAAGGCTTCTTTTTCATTCATTTTTTTCAAAAGCTTGGATGATTTCTTCTCTGTCGTCGGAATCGCAGATTTCTTCATTTCCCGTAATACGGGCGATAAAATCGTCTTCATTCAAATTTTCTTCGCAGCACTGTAAAGTTTTGTCTACCACAAAAAACTCATCAAAAGATATTTGAAGATCCTGAAATTTGACACTGGGGAGTTGGGTCATTTCATTAGTGTCTGGAGTGTCATCTACCTAGGACATTCAGCAATGCTTCAATTGAATAAAATTTTTCCCTTTTTTTTTTTCTTGAATACCTGTCTTTATTATATGTATATTGTGCATTTACAGTGTTGTACGTAACAAAAGGGTCTTTTAAGCAAACACAAAGAGAGGAGTACAGGTTTCTTGAAGTTGCACCACAGTACAATAATTTTTAAAATATCCCACTTGCTAATGAGTTCTGCGGTCTAAAATTGGCGGTCGCTCTAACGAAAAATAACACGCTTGATGTCGTTGTAATGATTCCAAATTAACATTATTCCTATGGTAAAATAATTGGGACTTTTTAAGATGGTCGTTCTAACTAAGGGGTCGTTGTATCGTGAGGTCGTTAAAAAGAGGTTCTACTGTATCTTCAATCAGGTTTTGACATCAGTGTTGTATAAATTAGGATTTGTATTACTGCTACCGGTAAAAATTAGGAAAAGAAACTCCAATTATTTTTTAATTAAAAAAGTTTAAATTCTAAATGGTCATAATGGATTGCAATTTCTTATCCTCTTCACTTCATTTCATAAGAAAGGATTGTTTTGTGACAACTTGGGAGACCTTATTATACTTCAGCATTTAAATAATCGCATCTAAATAGGGCAATATGTAATAGAATACTGGAATTATTATTAAATGTTATTAACTTATAAAAGAAGCAAAATAGGAATATAATATAAATGCAGCAATTCTTCGATTGAGTAAGATTTTTCCTTTTTTTTCTTAAATACCTGTCTTTATACGTATATTGTGCTTTTACAGGAAGCAGAAAAAATATTCTGAGTATCTTTTTACCTTAAATTTCTGAAAAAATAGTATACGCTATTCGCGAGTAAATGCAGTAAATGTAACTGTATTAAATTACTACATTTTATGCAGTACTGTTATCATTCTATAAACTTGTAATGAAATAAATTATTTTTTCTACTCATCACATACTTAAATGTTTAGTTATTTTCCATAAGTGTACTCCTATTATCTCATTACGTAATCATGTGTCTTTTGTTTTATCTTTATTTTCTATTTATTTTTGTTCATTTATATGCTGTTCTCAATCTTTTTACACCTAGTGTTCCTTAATATTTAAATGTATTTTGTACTTTTTCTGTTTTTCTCTTTTTGTCTTAAAAGGTAAATAAAAAACATCTGCATAGGGAAAAAAATTCTGCGGAAAAGGAAGGTTTACCTAAATTAAATTATCTCTGAATTTATTGAGATTATGTTTTACGATACTTTTTATATTCAATGACACTGTGTATTTTATTAAAAATTTATATTATGCATTTTTATTTAAAAAAAATCATAATGAGACAAAGTTCTTAATTTGCAATAGACTTGCTGTAAGATTAGATTTTACCCCTTAATCGTATATAAAAAGTAAAATAATAAAACAGATATAGGGACAGATATATAAAAAATAAACCAAGGTTGATTTTAATTTCATAGAGGTTATTCTTAAATTATTTTGAAAAGTTAAGGTATAATTCTAAATTGTTTTTATGTTCAATAGAAAAAGTCACCATAATAAAGGAGAACAGTTGCTGTCAAATTGTCAAAGTAATTAATTACAAATTAATATTCAGTTCATTAAACTACTCTTTCGTAACTTAAATTACTGTTTTTAAAAGATTTATAGGGAACAAAATTTACTTATTGACTTTTTAGTTTCATGATATTGATATAAAGTACAATAATAACAATATCGATTTAAAAATTTAATGTACTTTAAAATAACAAACAAATAAAATTTATCATCTACTAATAAAAAATTTCAGTCTAAAATAAAAAAAAAATCTTTCTGTAATTTTAGTTCTCCTTTTATACCATAAAAATTAATTCAGTAAAAGAAAAAAAGGTTTTGTTCGCACTTACTTACACTAGATGTCGCCACTAAAGATATTTTCTACTTATTTTTTTTACGGAGAACGTTTTCTAGTTATTTTTCGATCCTAGATGAAATATCTGAGCTTAGAAATTTGGCAAATAAGATGAAAATTATGAATAAAATAAATAACTAAACATATATTTATGTATGACATTATTGCTTTCGATGAAAACAATTTATGTGATTGAGGTAAATAAGGTAAATAATATACTGCCTAGTTTCTATTTAACGAACCTCTATTTTCCGAACTTTTCTTTTAGAACCACGGACATATAGGGAATTTCTTCCTAATTTCTTCTTTATAATCCAATTATATCGAAATGCATTCTCTATTTAAGGAACATTTTCCAGTGACCTAAATATTTCTCCCTATTTCTCAAAATATTTCTGAATATTTCATACTTATTCTTTCTTTTTTCACATGAAAATTATTTTTTGCAATGAATACGATAGTGTCATTAAAATTAATTAATTTTATTCTATAACATTTTTATTCTATAACATTTTAACTGAAAATGCAGTGCATTCCGGGACAATAATTTGCTTTATTCTGGTTCCGCTCCCAGATTTCTTTTCCGATGGACAAAATATTTGAAACAAAGTGATATTATTTTATTAAAAAAGTGTGATTGTTTACTTTTGTTAATATTTTGGGTTTATGAATTTAGAATCTGATTTATCCACTTTAAAATGTGGATTTCTATTTAAGGAATATTACGTAAAAGGAACTGATTTTAAGAGTTTAGAGACTTTGTGATATAGAGATCCGAATGTATGTATATTTAAATGTCAAAGATTTATATGTATACTACATTTTTAGTAAAGCTGGTTGAGCTGATAAATCAATAATCTTAATCATACGTTTGTACTATGAATGCATTTTATGTGGTAATGATGGTAAACTATATACATTAGTGAAATGGCAAAGATTTCTTTATGCATTTTTAATAAAATTAACCGGGACTGTTAAATATGTCAAGCATCTGCATTCTTTGTACTTACGAGTAACATTTTATGTAACAGGTCGTTTAAAAATTTTCTTTTCAACGCTTTTTGTATTTTTTAAGTTGTTTTTCAATTAGCTTTAACCCTTAATTTGGCTTCAATATACAAGTCCGCTTCACCGGACATGTATATTTCTAACTACTATATAGCATAATTGTCAATGTTCGCCACAGTGGACATTAATTATCTCAAAAATGGAAAATGATATATTTTTTTGTTTATTTTACAGAGCTCCTAATGTCTATACAAACATGGGAAAATAACAAAAATTAAAAAATATTTGAAAAAACATCTTGTCAAATTAAGGGTTAATATACTTGTTTCGAGACAGATATTGTTACTTAAAAGGGAGATAAGGATACTTCCTTATATGTAAGACATCTTCTATCCCTTATAAGTGAGACAAGACTTCCCCTTACTTAGAAGGGAACTATTCTCATCCAAACAATACGTTATACGGAGTACGTTAAAATAAGGGATACATTATTTTAATTGTGAATCTGTGTATCTTGTGTTGCCTTATCTACTCCATTCAATCACCGAACTCACGTGAAATACAACACAAGATATTATAAAACCATGCAATATTTTGGTTGCTTGGACTCGCTATTCAAAACATTTGTTGAACTTGCCCAGCCTTTTATTGTAGGATTTAACTGTAAGTATACTCGAATATACACAATATATGCTGCATCACATAATATAACTGGACAAAACGTCTACACTCTATACTCTTCTTTACTATATGTTGATATCTGTTGCCTTTAAAGAAATATAGGATGTTATATAACAGCATACAGTAAAGAAGTGCATAGACATACTGGCTAGTTACATTAACACATTGTATGCTGGACACGTACTAGTACGTTTTCTGACGATTGATACTAGAGCGCGGGTCACGTACTTGTATGGGTTAGAGTAACAACATGGTTTTTTTTTTGTGGGTACAAAAATAACTGTATATACAGGAAAACGAAGCCGAATGTTCTTGCCTACTACATAGATTCTGGGAAAATGAAAAATAGTTTTTACATTATTAATTTTATGATTGCTCTTTTCATTTTTTTATAATGTAAAAATGTTTATATATAACATAATTCGAAAAAATTAAAACTATATATTACTTTTTCTATTTCATTTTTCATATTTACGATACTATTAAAAATTTATCCACTAAAAAATATATTTTTTGTTTACAAAAATTTTATCGTTGTTATTTATATATTGCTATTTATATATTTGTTTATATATTTCAATATAAAATACGAAAAGTTGGTTAAAAAATTACATAATTTTCGATCTATTGAAATTTAACTGAATAACTAAATTTACGCTCAAAACGCCCGCTCCCGGTACAATTCCGCTGTGAAATGTACCTACACACAATGTGTTAAAGGATACAATATATATAGGATAGAATCTAGTATAGTTACAGTTAAATGACTCAGTAAACAGCCGGTTAAGTTCAACAACATTATATATTTATTCAATACGCAAATTCACGATAACGATATGCATAACGATAACCTGTCAATTAATATTTTTTCTAGGTCTCTACAGAATCTTTATAGACGGGTTTCACGGAATTCGGCTGAAACGATACGGGCATTAATGAGTTTAATCATGTGTGTATATATAGGGTAGAATCTAGTATAGTTACAGTCATAAATGACACAGTAAACAGCAAGTTAGGTTTGACAACATTATATATTCATTCAATACGCAAATTCACTATAACTATATCCATAACGATAACCTGTCTATTAATAATATTTTTTCTGTGTCTCTCAGAATCTTTATAGACAGGTTTCACGGAATTCGACTGAAACGATACGGCCGTTAATGAGTTAATCATGAGTAATCATGTGTATATATAGGGTAGAATCTAGTATAGTTACAGTTAAATGACACAGTAAACTGCCGGTTAAATTCAACAATATTATATATTCATTCAATACATATCAAATTCACGATAACGATATCCATAACGATAACCTATCAATTAATAATATTTTTTCTAGGTCTCTACAGAATCTTTATAGACAGGTTTCACGGAATTCAGTTGAAACGATACGGGCGTTAATGAGTTAATCATGTGTATAAGTACAGTGTAACCTACTATGTAAGCATATGCGGATGCACGCATATACTTACGTAGCATGTAAGTGTATAAGGACAGCCGTATGTATAGTACATTTCAAATTACTCTTGAACAGCGGGGCATAGGGAAGTTCCTAGAAATCCTCGTATTAAATCGCTCGCTGTCGTGCCTGAGAAATAATTTCCGCAGCACCTTGTTCTTGGGCAGAAATATTTCCAGAGAGGCCCCTGATCTCCACGCTTATCATATCCTCATTTCTGCGTAATTGCCTCCCTCCTCGTAGTAACAGGGGCAGGAGGTTATTTCCCCCGCCCCCCACACACCGGGTCGACAGAGAGAGAGAGGGTAAAAGGGCGTACGTAACGAGGCACAATTTCCCCGAACTTGAACACCTGGATTTACCTAGAACCCGTAACACTGATCCTTCACGACACTTTTTTTTTTTATGTTCCCCTCCTGACCATTTTTTTCCCTCTCCGTTCAGTATATTTATTTCTTTTACGTTTGTTTAGTTCTTTCTGCTTCTCTACTGTCCGTGCTGGATCCGTGAAGTTGCCATTGTTATAGCTGAAATTTTTGACAGACACTGTTCCAGAGAGGAAGGAAAAAAATGGGATGGCTTTTGTTTATATCCTTTATTTCGGGGAAATCCCAGAATTTTACGCATCGCCTCGTTATCCTGTCTCAAAGAAATAACTAGTGGACATCCTGTATTTTTTAAATGTTTAAAATGAATTTCTTTCAGGGATTTTTCTCGGAAAGCTGTGAATCGCTGAACCCTTCACTATTATATTTTTGTGGGCTGTATTCTTTTGGTGGGGTATTTATCTTCTGAAGATTTTCTTGAATTAATTCTTCCCCTTTCTCGTAAAAGAGTTTGGAACGAGGTCTCGTATACAAATATGGTATTCTTGTTTTGAAAAATATATATGTCCATTGACAAATATAATTTACGATTTTTGTTTGTACGCGGAGTAACTTAGCTAATTAGACAGCAAAATTAAAACCCTTTTGTTACGTTTAATAATAATACATCGTAGAAACATTTCTAGTACATAAATTAATTCAAACAATAGACTTTTTGAAGAACGTCTAACCTTAGCCACATATATAGGATTGTCAACCTCTTTTAGGAATATAGTTCACTTAAAATGTATTTGATGGCACAGTAACTTTCGAACCCAGAAATATTTATTATTACAGACGTTTTTCGATTCATAATAAACTTAAAGGTCCTGTTCATTTTAAAATAAAATTTTTTTTCATTCTTTCATAAGACTTTTAACATTCTAGAAATTATTAAGTTTTGCCCTTCAAAGAAATACGTTTTATAAAAACCAAATAAAATATATGCACCAAATAAAAGAAAGAAAAATTACTCATCCATAACTTAACTGTTTAAAAAATTTGTGTATGTAGATGTATCATATGTATATATACAAGGTTGTGGCTAGCATGTGTGCAGTGAATGCATGCACGCAGGCGGCCAAATTTCTAGAACTGCCGATGGAATATTTCCTAGAAGATATAAGCATTGAGGGGGTAGCCATATACTACACGAAGGCGGCTAATACCCCAGAACCGGCCATATATATATATATATATATATATATATATATATAGATAGATAGATAGATAGATAGATAGATACATATATATACATATATATATATATATGTATATAAATACATATACATATATATATACATATAAATACATATACATATATATATATGTATATGTATTTATATATATACATATATATATATATATATGTATATATATATATATGTATGTATATGTATTTATATATATATGTATATATATGTATATATATATATATATATATATATACGTATATATATATACATATATATATACATATACATATATATACATATACATATATATATATATATACATATACATATATATATACATACATATACATATATATATATATATACATATACATATATATATACATATACATATATATATATACATATACATATATATATATATATATATATATATATATATATACATACATACATACATAGATATTAGTTAATGAAAATTAAAATTTTTACCTCTAATAGAAGGTAGGTAACCTTCTTACTCTACGAAACATTTCATTCTATTACATAACATATACTTCTTATATTATATTAATGAAAGAAATATATTTAATTTTATAGCATGAAAAATATTAATTTTTTCATACTTAAAACTTTTAACT
>CM063504.1:69784025-69814025 GCA_032207245.1 Pardosa pseudoannulata
CTTATCTACAAACTATTTTGTAGAGTATCCCCTATATAATAATAGCCTAAGTTATCTGTCCTTCCGTCCTCGAATTTATGAAACGGTTGGACCTGGAATGGATCAAGCATCCATATTGGATTCTTGATGAGTTAGGGTTAGCAAAATTCAAAGCGTCGTCTTTAAAACGTTCGAAATCCACCCCTTCACCCCTTTCGAGCGCTTAATGCCATTATATCAAGCCTCATTTTAAGGGCAGGCGATTAAATTTATCAATTTATCACATAATAAATTAAAAATAACAATTTTTTCTAGCATTATGACATCATTTCTTTAACCATCTCATTTAATCATGTCTTATTTTAAATTATTTAAATATCGTCAGCATTATTTTAATACGTTTTATCACTGAACTTAGTTATTGCGTAAATAATTTTCTTTTATATTTGGCTTAAATAACAGATTAGGTACATACGTGATAATTTTAAATTTAACCACCGATTATTATTTTTTTTTTTGTTGTTGTTGCAAGGAAAATTTTATCCTCAGTATTATCAACAAATTATTTTCATAAAAGTCTAGGAGTCTATTTCACGGGCTAATAAATATCTAGCATTTAAGTTATAGGTCTTTGAAAATTAAGAAGTTTGTTCGCTTATGTGTTTGATATTTATACATACATACACGGTTTGCAATCGATTCGCTAAATTCTGGACATCATTCATATATACCGCCAAATAATTACTGTCAATACTAAAATCTCTGCTGTCCATCCTATCACGTAATATGACGAGATAAATTAAAGTTGGCAACTAGTTTACGGCCAGTAAAGTTTTTTACTGATCCCGTCAAATGACGGGCTATATGCTAGTAAAATAAAGATTTATCAAAATTAATACATTTAAAATAGCAAAAATCTATTTTCTTCCAAATTAATAGGACTATTATTGATATTTCGTATGAGTTGGTGGACTATGTGGTGTTCCCACAATAAAATGATCAAGAAATTTTCGCTGCATTGTATGGTCGAATGCTTAACACGCAAGTGTTTCCGAGTTATTAAAACTTTTAGTATACAAAAAAAAATGAATATTTAACAGCTATCATTTTTAACTGTATTTCTAGCTTAGGCTTACTATAATATCTAATTTTTAATCTAAAAAGCGTTTTATGGATAAATATGATTTTGTTAAGCTTAAAAAGGTTGCCCGTGAATCGTTTTCTATAATGTTCTTTCTAAAATTATTAATAATTAAAAACTTTCTGAATTATTAAAATTTTACCTTGAAATTATAAAAGCTTTCACTCAAATATCTTGATAGCTAATCTTGATAGCTAGACATTTTGCATCCAGCCTTCGATTTGGATAGTTAAGGTTTTCAAATCAAGGTTATATTATTTCATAATTCAGATCAGTTTTTATAGTATTCTAACAACAGAAGCAATTTCGCAAATATGAAAGTTCATTATTATAAAACAAAGTCAACATTTAAATGTAATTATATCATGAACTAAAAAAATAATCTAAAGAAATGGAAGAATTACATTTGCCGATATCTGACGATTTACCCTAGCAGACTAATATAAAGTTTCCTAAATTTTGTGCCAGGTCACTTAAATAGAACAAATGCATCTACAAGTAAAAATATTACTCACTTGACGTAAATGTTCAGTGCTTTTTTCAAATAACAACAGTGTAAGCAATAAGATTAAATAAAAACTAAATGAAATTTAAAAAAAAAAAAACGGTGCAAGTGAATTCGAGATGAAAGAAATATTCCAAATTAAAATTTATAAAAGGAAGTAAATCAAGCAAATGTGGTCCAAAAGCAACAGAAATGTTATTATCTAAAAACGTGATTTAAACGTTATCAGATGAGTTAAGTTACTTAAAAGGTATTAATTATTTTATCACATAAATATGAGGAAAATATCGCAATTAGAACCAAAATATATTTTTAAAAATTAGTTAAAATTATTAAAGAAATCGTTCAATCTGCAGACGCTCTCAACGACCTAAAAATCAACCTAAAATTTTCTCAGGTCAACCTGGATTACTATGCAAAGTTTTGCAAAGATTGATCCAGCTATTTAGGAATTCATGGCAAATATACATATACGCATAGATACAAATATACATATACGCTCTCAACCATCTAAAAATCAACCTAAAAATTTCTCAGGTCAACCTGGATCGCCATGCAAAATTTTGCAAAGTATGATCCAGCTATTTAGGAATTAATAGCAAATATACATATACGCATAGATACAATAATATACGCTCTCAACCATCTAAAAAACAACCTTAAAACTTCTCAGGTCAACCTGGATCGCCATGCAAAATTTTGCAAAGATTGATCCAGCTATTTAGGAATTCATAGCAAATATACATATACGCATAAATACAATTATACAAATACGCTCTCAATCATCTAAAAATCAACCTAAAATTTCTCAGGTCAACCTGGATTGCCATGCAAAAGTTTGCAACGATTGATCCAGCTATTTAGGAATTCATAGCAAAAATACATATACGCTCTCAACCATGTAAAAATCAACCTAAAATTTTCTCAGGTCAACCTGGATCACCATGCAAAATTTTGCAAAGTATGATCCAGCTATTTAGGAATTCATAGCAAAAATACATATACGCTCTCAAACCATCTAAAAATCAACCTAAAAATTTCTCAGGTCAACCTGCATCACCGGGCAGAATTTTGCGAAGATTGATCCAGCTGTTTAGGAATTCATAGCAAAAATACATATACGCTCTCAAACCATCTAAAAATCAACCTAAAAATTTCTCAGGTCAACCTGCATCGCCGGGCAGAATTTTGCAAAGATTGATCCAGCTGTTTAGGAATTCATAGCAAAAATACATATACGCTCTCAACCATCTAAAAATCAACCTAAAAATTTCTTAGGTCAACCTGCATCGCCGGGCAGAATTTTGCAACGATTGATCCAGCTGTTTAGGAAATTCATAGCAAAAATACATATACGCTCTCAACCATCTAAAAATCAACCTAAAAATTTCTCAGGTCAACCTGCATCGCCGGGCAGAATTTTGCAAAGATTGATCCAGCTGTTTAGGAATTCATAGCAAAAATACATATACGCTCTCAAACCATCTAAAAATCAACCTAAAAATTTCTCAGGTCAACCTGCATCGCCGGGCAGAATTTTGCAAAGATTGATCCAGCTGTTTAGGAATTCATAGCAAAAACACATATACGCTCTCAACCATCTAAAAATCAACCTAAAAATTTCTTAGGTCAACCTGCATCGCCGGGCAGAATTTTGCAAAGATTGATCCAGCTGTTTAGGAATTCATAGCAAAAATACATATACGCTCTCAACCATCTAAAAATCAACCTAAAAATTTCTCAGGTCAACCTGCATCGCCGGGCAGAATTTTGCAAAGATTGATACAGCTATTTAGGAATTCACAGCAAATATACATATACGGATAAATACAAATATACATATAAGCTCTCAACCATCTAAAAATCAACCATAGAAATTTCTTCAGGTCAAACTGGATCTCCATGCAAAATTTTGCAAAGATTGATCCAGCTATTTAGGAATTCATAGCAAATATACATTTACGGATAAATACAAATATACATATACGCTCTCAACAATCTAAAAATCAACCTAAAATTTCTCAGGTCAGCCTGATCGCCATGCAAAATTTTGCAGATTCATCCAGCTATTTAAAAATTCATAGCAAATATACATATACGGCATAGATACAAATATACATATAGCTCTCAACCATCTAAAAATCAACCTAAAAATTTCTCAGGTCAACCTGCATCACCGGGCAGAATTTTGCAACGCTTGATCCAGCTATTTAGGAATTCATAGCAAAAATACATATACGCTCTCAACAATCTAAAAATCAACCTAAAATTTCTCAGATCAACTTGGATCACCATGCAAAATTTTGCAAAGATTGATCCAGCTGTTTAGGAATTCATAGCAAAAATACATATACGCTCTCAACCATCTAAAAATCAACCTAAAAATTCTCAGATCAACTTGGATCACCATGCAAAATTTTGCAAAGATTGATCCAGCTGTTTAGGAATTCATAGCAAAAATACATATACGCTCTCAACCATCTAAAAATCAACCTAAAAATTTTTCAGGTCTACCTGCATCACGCCGGGCAGAATTTTTGCAAACGATTGATCCAGCTATTTAGGAAATTCATAGCAAAAATACATATACGCTCTCAACCATCTAAAAATCAACCTAAAAATTTCTCAGGTCAACCTGCATCGCCGGGCAGAATTTTGCAAAGATTGATCCAGCTGTTTTAGGAATTCATAGCAAAAATACATATACGCTCTCAAAACATCTAAAAATCAACCTAAAAATTTCTCAGGTCAACCTGCATCGCCGGGCAGAATTTTGCAAAGATTGATCCAGCTATTTAGGAATTCATAGCAAAAATACATATACGCTCTCAACCATCTAAAAATCAACCTAAAAATTTCTCAGGTCAACCTGCATCGCCGGGCAGAATTTTGCAAAGATTGATCCAGCTGTTTAGGAATTCATAGCAAAAATACATATACGCTCTCAAACCATCTAAAAATCAACCTAAAAATTTCTCAGGTCAACCTGCAATCGCCGGGCAGAATTTTGCAAAGATTGATCCAGCTATTTAGGAATTCATAGCAAAAATACATATACGCTCTCAAACATCTAAAAATCAACCTAAAAATTTCTCAGGTCAACCTGCATCGCCGGGCAGAATTTTGCAAAGATTGATCCAGCTGTTTAGGAATTCATAGCAAAAATACATATACGCTCTCAACCATCTAAAAATCAACCTAAAAAATTTCTCAGGTCAACCTGCATCGCCGGGCAGAATTTTGCAAAGATTGATCCAGCTGTTTAGGAATTCATAGCAAAAATACATATACGCTCTCAACCATCTAAAAATCAACCTAAAAATTTCTCAGGTCAACCTGCATCGCCGGGCAGAATTTTGCAAAGATTGATCCAGCTGTTTAGGAATTCATAGCAAAAATACATATACGCTCTCAACCATCTAAAAATCAACCTAAAAATTTCTCAGGTCAACCTGCATCGCCGGGCAGAATTTTGCAAAGATTGATCCAGCTATTTAGGAATTCATAGCAAAAATACATATACGCTCTCAAACCATCTAAAAATCAACCTAAAAATTTCTCAGGTCAACCTGCATCGCCGGGCAGAATTTTGCAAAGATTGATCCAGCTGTTTAGGAATTCATAGCAAAAATACATATACGCTCTCAAACCATCTAAAAATCAACCTAAAAATTTCTCAGGTCAACCTGCATCGCCGGGCAGAATTTTGCAAAGATTGATCCAGCTGTTTAGGAATTCATAGCAAATATACATATACGCTCTCAACAATCTAAAAATCAACCTAAAATTTCTCAGATCAACTTGGATCACCATGCAAAATTTTGCAAAGATTGATCCAGCTGTTTAGGAATTCATAGCAAAAATACATATACGCTCTCAACCATCTAAAAATCAACCTAAAATTTCTCAGATCAACTTGGATCACCATGCAAAATTTTGCAAAGATTGATCCAGCTGTTTAGGAATTCATAGCAAAAATACATATACGCTCTCAACCATCTAAAAATCAACCTAAAAATTTTTCAGGTCTACCTGGATCGCCATGCAAAATTTTGCAGATTGATCCAGCTATTTAAAAATTCATAGCAAAAAATACATATACGCTCTCAACCATCTAAAAATCAACCTAAAAATTTCTCAGGTCAACCTGGATCACCGTGCAGAATTTTGCAAAGATTGATCTAGCTATTTAGGAATTCATAGCAAATATACATTTACGCATAGATACAAATATACATATACGCTCTCAATCATCTTAAAATCAACCTAAAAATTTCTCAGGTCAACCTGGATCGCCATGCAAAATTTTGTAAAGATTGATCCAGCTATTTAGGAATTCATAGCAAATATACATATACCCTCTCAACCATCTAAAAATCAACCTAAAAATTTCTCAGGTCAACCTGGATCACTATGCAAAATTTTGCAAAGATTGATCCAGCTATTTAGGAATTCATGGCAAATATACATATACGCTCTCAACCATCTAAAAATCAACCTAAAAATTTCTCAGGTCAACCTGGATCACCGTGCAGAATTTTGCAAAGATTGATCTAGCTATTTAGGAATTCATAGCAAAAATACATATACGCTCTCAACCATCTAAAAATCAACCTAAAAATTTCTCAGGTCAACCTGCATCGCCGGGCAGAATTTTGCAAAGATTGATCCAGCTGTTTAGGAATTCATAGCAAAAATACATATACGCTCTCAAACCATCTAAAAATCAACCTAAAAATTTCTCAGGTCAACCTGCATCGCCGGGCAGAATTTTGCAAAGATTGATCCAGCTGTTTAGGAATTCATAGCAAAAATACATATACGCTCTCAACAATCTAAAAATCAACCTAAAATTTCTCAGATCAACTTGGATCACCATGCAAAATTTTGCAAAGATTGATCCAGCTGTTTAGGAATTCATAGCAAAAATACATATACGCTCTCAACCATCTAAAAATCAACCTAAAATTTCTCAGATCAACTTGGATCACCATGCAAAATTTTGCAAAGATTGATCCAGCTGTTTAGGAATTCATAGCAAAAATACATATACGCTCTCAACCATCTAAAAATCAACCTAAAAATTTCTCAGGTCAACCTGCATCGCCGGGCAGAATTTTGCAACGCTTGATCCAGCTATTTAGGAATTCATAGCAAAAATACATATACGCTCTCAACCATCTAAAAATCAACCTAAAAATTTCTCAGGTCAACCTGCATCGCCGGGCAGAATTTTGCAAAGATTGATCCAGCTGTTTAGGAATTCATAGCAAAAATACATATACGCTCTCAAACATCTAAAAATCAACCTAAAAATTTCTCAGGTCAACCTGCATCGCCGGGCAGAATTTTGCAAAGATTGATCCAGCTGTTTAGGAATTCATAGCAAAAATACATATACGCTCTCAACCATCTAAAAATCAACCTAAAAATTTTTCAGGTCTACCTGGATCGCCATGCAAAATTTTGCAGATTGATCCAGCTATTTAAAAATTCATAGCAAATATACATATACGCTCTCAACCATCTAAAAATCAACCTAAAAATTTCTCAGGTCAACCTGCATCGCCGGGCAGAATTTTGCAAAGATTGATCCAGCTATTTAGGAATTCATAGCAAAAATACATATACGCTCTCAACCATCTAAAAATCAACCTAAAAATTTCTCAGGTCAACCTGCATCGCCGGGCAGAATTTTGCAAAGATTGATCCAGCTGTTTAGGAATTCATAGCAAAAATACATATACGCTCTCAACCATCTAAAAATCAACCTAAAAATTTCTCAGGTCAACCTGCATCGCCGGGCAGAATTTTGCAAAGATTGATCCAGCTATTTAGGAATTCATAGCAAAAATACATATACGCTCTCAACCATCTAAAAATCAACCTAAAAATTTCTCAGGTCAACCTGGATCACCGTGCAGAATTTTGCAAAGATTGATCCAGCTGTTTAGGAATTCATAGCAAAAATACATATACGCTCTCAACATCTAAAAATCAACCTAAAAATTTCTCAGGTCAACCTGCATCGCCGGCAGAATTTTGCAAAGATTGATCCAGCTGTTTAGGAATTCATAGCAAAAATACATATACGCTCTCAACCATCTAAAAATCAACCTAAAAATTTCTCAGGTCAACCTGCATCGCCGGGCAGAATTTTGCAAAGATTGATCCAGCTATTTAGGAATTCATAGCAAAAATACATATACGCTCTCAACCATCTAAAAATCAACCTAAAAATTTCTCAGGTCAACCTGCATCGCCGGGCAGAATTTTGCAAAGATTGATCCAGCTGTTTAGGAATTCATAGCAAAAATACATATACGCTCTCAACCATCTAAAAATCAACCTAAAAATTTCTCAGGTCAACCTGGATCACCGTGCAGAATTTTGCAAAGATTGATCCAGCTGTTTAGGAATTCATAGCAAAAATACATATACGCTCTCAACCATGTAAAAATCAACCTAAAAATTTCTCAGGTCAACCTGGATCACTATGCAAAATTTTGCAAAGATTGATCCAGCTATTTAGGAATTCATAGCAAATATACATATACGCATAGATACAAATATACATATACGCTCTCAACCATCTAAAAATCAACCTAAAAATTTCTCAGGTCAACCTGGATCGCCATGCAAAATTTTGCAAAGATTGATCCAGCTATTTAGGAATTCATAGCAAATATACATATACGCATAGATACAAATATACATATACGCTCTCAACCATCTAAAAATCAACCTAAAAATTTCTCAGGTCAACCTGGATCACTATGCAAAATTTTGCAAAGATTGATCCAGCTATTTAGGAATTCATGGCAAATATACATATACGCATAGATACAAATATACATATACGCTCTCAACCATCTAAAAATCAACCTAAAAATTTCTCATGTCAACCTGGATCACCATGCAAAATTTTGCAAAGTATGATCCAGCTATTTAGGAATTAATAGCAAATATACATATACGCTCTCAACAATCTAAAAATCAACCTAAAATTTCTCAGATCAACTTGGATCACCATGCAAAATTTTGCAAAGATTGATCCAGCTGTTTAGGAATTCATAGCAAAAATACATATACGCTCTCAACCATAAAAATCAACCTAAAATTTCTCAGATCAACTTGGATCACCATGCAAAATTTTGCAAAGATTGATCCAGCTGTTTAGGAATTCATAGCAAAAATACATATACGCTCTCAACCATCTAAAAATCAACCTAAAAATTTTTCAGGTCTACCTGGATCGCCATGCAAAATTTTGCAGATTGATCCAGCTGTTTAGGAATTCATAGCAAAAATACATATACGCTCTCAACCATCTAAAAATCAACCTAAAAATTTCTCAGGTCAACCTGGATCGCCATGCAAAATTTTGCAAAGATTGATCCAGCTATTTAGGAATTCATAGCAAATATACATATACGCATAAATACAATTATACATATACGCTCTCAATCATCTAAAAATCAACCTAAAATTTCTCAGGTCAACTTGGATCGCCATGCAAAATTTTGCAAAGATTGATCCAGCTATTTAGGAATTCATAGCAAATATACATGTACGGATAAATACAAATATACATATACGCTCTCAACCATCTAAAAATCAACCTAAAAATTTCTCAGGTCAACCTGGATCGCCATGCAAAATTTTGCAGATTGATCCAGCTATTTAGGAATTCATAGCAAATATACATATACGCATAGATACAAATATACACTCTCAACCATCTAAAAATCAAACTAAAATTTCTCAGGTCAACTTGGATCGCTATGAAAAATTTTGCAAAGATTGGTCCAGCTATTTAGGAATTTATAGCAAATATACATATACGCATAGATACAAAGAACTTAATATGTATAGATAACATATTATATTCTCAATAAGATTGATCAAATATGACAAATATTAATCGTGATAGTCTACTGTTCCATTAAATATCCGGTAGTGGAGGCTTACATGGACGATGTGTCCCAGGTCAGGACACACGCACTACGACAAACACAACATGCAGGAGCTGATTCCGAGAAATCCCTTTTGTCGTCTCTCGTCGTCGTCGTCGTCGCCGGTGGAAAAGAGGAAGGCCCTGTCCATCATTCTCAGAAAGAGCGGATTATGACTGTTACCGGAACCCCGGGAAGGGAGGGGGGAAAGGATGAGGGGCAAAGCTGCAAAAACAAAACAAAAAAAAAGTCCAAACTGCGCAAAACCGCATCTTATTTTCAGAAATGGACTCCTCCTCTTTCGCCTCCCCCGGTAATCCTAGATCCCCGAGCGCAGTTACACGAAAAACGGATCGTTTCCCAGAAAAACACAGAGACATTCAATTAAAGAGTCTTTGCGGAGATAATCCCCGGCCATGATCTCCGGCTTTTTAATATCCGATTTATTATTACTTTTTTTTATATTTCGATAGCTGATAAAGACTCGCTTCTGATGCTGCTACGTTTTTAATACCCACTTTTTTTTTTCTTCCAATTTTGCTTAGCGGAATGTTTGCTTGCTTTCTCGCTGAAACGTGGAATCTGATTTTCTTCGGGCTGATGATTTCAATCTAGTTTTTGACAGCTGCTGTTTTAGCTTAGACTAAAACTGGAATAAAAAATGGTTCTTGCAGATGGTCGATTCCCGGAACTTTTCCCTTGCTCTAATTTTAGGTATAGTGGACAGAATTATTTAGGCATAAATAATTCAAATTTTATCACTAATATTATTGATTTTGTTTATTTTAATAGCTGATAAAGACTCGCTTCTGATGCTGCTACGTTTTTAATTCCAACTTCTTATTTTTCTTTTTCTTTCATTTTTGTTTAGCGGAATGTTTGTTAGCTTTCTCGTTGAAACGTGGAATCTGATTTTCTTCGGGCTGATGATTTCAATCTAGTTTTTGACAGCTGCTGTTTTAGCTTAGACTAAAACTGGAATAAAAAATGGTTGTTGCCCGCAGATGGTCGATTCCCGGGACTTTTCTTTTGTGCTAATTTTAGGTATAGTAGACAGAAATAATTCAAATTTTATCACAAATATTATTGATGTTGTTTATTATAATAGCTGATAAAAGACTCGCTTCTGAGGCTGCTACGTTTTTAATTCCCACTTCTTTTTTTTTTTCTTTTTCTTTCAATTTTGTTTAGCGGAATGTTTGTTAGCTTTCTCGTTGAAACGTGAAATCTGATTTCCTTTGCACTGATGATTTCAATCTAGTTTTTGGCAGCTGCTGTTTTAGCTTAATCTAAAACTGGAATAAAAGATGGTTGTTGCCCGCAAACGGTCGATTCTCGGGACTTTTCACTTGTGCTAATTTTAGGGATAATGGACAGAATTATTTAGACATAAATAATTCAAATTTTATCACTAATATTATTGATTTTGTTTATTTTAATAGCTGATAAAGACTCGCTTCTGATGCTGCTACGTTTTTAATTCCCACTTTTTTCTCTCTCTCTCTCTCTCTCTCTCAATTTTGTTTAGCGGAATGTTTGCTTGCTTTCTCGTTGAAACATGGAATCTGATTTTCTTCGGGCTGATGATTTCAATCTAGTTTTTGACAGCTGCTGTTTTAGCTTAGACTAAAACTGGAATAAAAAATGTTTGTTGCAGATGGTCGATTCCCGGGATTTTTCATGTGTGCTAATTTTAGGAATAGTGGACAGAATTATTTAGACATAAATAATTCAAATTTTATCACGAATATTATTGATATTGTTTATTTTAATAGCTTTGTTTGCTTTCTCATTGAAACGTAGAATCGGATGTTTGTAGAGTTGATGATTTCAATCTAGTTCTTGACAGCAGCTTTTCCAGTTTCATTGTAATAATAGATTACTATTGCATGAAAATGGTCGAACCCCGGGTGTTTTGTCTTATGGCGATAATCATTTGTTGTTAAGACATTTTTCAGGTATAGTGAACTGATTTGTTTAAATAGAAATAAATTGAAATTCACCACCAATGTTATTAATATTGCTTATTTTATTAGCTGGGAAAACTTGCTTTTGATGCTTCTATGCTTTTATTTCCCACTTCTTTTTTTTCTTTCAATTTTGTTTAGCGGAATGTTTGTTTGCTTTCTCCTTGAAAAGTGGAATCTGATTTTCTTCACGCTGATGATTTTAATCTAGTTCTTGACAGCAGCTTTTTCGGTTTGACTGTAATAATAGATTACTATTGCATGAAAACGGTCGAACCCCGGGTGTTTTGTCTTATGACGATAATCATTTGTTGTTTAAACATTTTTCAGGTATAAGGGACTTATTTGTTTGTATAGAAATAAAATGAAATTCACCACCAATGTTGTTAAAGTTGCTTATTTTATTAGCTGGCAAGGCTTGCTTTTGAGGCTTCTATGCTTTTATTTCCTACTTCTTTTTTTTTCTTTCAATTTTGTTTAGCGGAATGTTTGTTTGCTTTCTCGTTGAAACGTGGAATCTGATTTTCTTCGGGCTGATGATTTCAATCTAGTTTTTGATGACTGCTATTTTAGCTTAGACTAAAACTAGAATAAAAGATGGCTGTTGCCCGCAGATGGTCGATTCTCGGGACTTTTCACTTGTGGTTATTTTAAGTAGAGTGGACAGAATTATTTAGACATAAATAATTCAAATTTTATCAAGAATATTATTGATATTGTTTATTTTAATAGCTGATATAAGACTCGCTTCTGATGGTGCTACGATTTTAATTCTTACTTCTTTTATTTCTTTTAATTTTGTTTATCGAAGTATTTGTTTGCTTTCTTATTGAAACGTGGAATCTGATTTTCTTCGAACTGATGATTTCAATCTATTTTTTGACAGCTGCTGTTTTAGCTTCGACTAAAACTAGAATAAAAGATGGTTGTTGCCCACAGATGGTCGATTCCCGGGACTTTTCACTTGTGCTAATTTTAGGTATAGTAGACAAAAATAATTCAAATTTTATCACGAATATTATTGATATTGTTTATTTTAATAGCTGATAAAAGACTCGCTTCTGATGCTGCTACGCTTTTAATTCTCACTTCTTTTATTTCTTTCAATTTTGTTTAGCGAAGTATTTGTTTGCTTTCTCATTGAAACGTGGAATCGGATTTTTGTAGAGTTGATGATTTCAATCTAGTTCTTGACAGCAGCTTTTTCAATTTCACTGTAATAATAGATTACTATTGCATGAAAATGGTCGAACCCCGGGTGTTTTGTCTTATGGCGATAATCATTTGTTGTTAAGACATTTTTCAGGTATAAGGAACTGATTTGTTTGGATAGAAATAAATCGAAATTCACCACCAATGTTGTTAATGTTGCTTATTTTATTAGCTGGCAAGGCTTGCTTTTGAGGCTTCTATGCTTTTATTTCCCACTTATTTTTTCATTTAATTTTGTTTAGCTGAATGTTTGTTTGCTTTCTCACTGAAACGGGGAATCAAATTTTAGTCGAGTTGATTATTTCAGTCTAGTTCTTAGCGGCTTCTTTTTCAACTTTTCTGGGATAAAAGCTAGTTGTTAATTGCATGTGGTTGAGTTCCAGGTATTTTCTCTTGGGAGGCTAATCATTTGTTTTAGGGGTTTTTAAAGTGTAGTGGACAAAACTATTTATAAAAAGAAATCATTTAAAATGTAACACTAATGTTGTTGATATTGTTTATTTTATTAGCTGCTAAAGTGTCGCTTCCTAAAACGCTACGCTTTTAATTATCTCTTTACGTTTGTGCATGATTACTCTAGCTTCAAAAGGAAACTGAGATAGCAAATCATTAGTTCTTTAAAGTTTACACCAGTACATTAATCGGAAGAATAAGAATCAAATACACCAATTATTCGACTACAGACGATTTCGTATTGTACACCAAAATCAAAACATAAGCAAAACTGAGGAACACGGAACATCTTGTGGCTCTAGAGTTACTAAACTCAAGACGACACAATTCTTTCTTTTGTAATCTTGTTTAGTAGAATGTTTGTTTGCTTTCCGTTGAAACGACAAATTAGATTCCGTGGGTTCAATATTCCAGTCTGTGACATTAGCTATTTTTTTCTTTATTGGAATAAAAAACTAGGTTGTTGTTCGCAGATAGTCATTTCCCGTGTCTAATCTCTTAAAGGGCTAAATATTTGTTGTAAGGATATTCTAGCTGATTCTTGCTCTAGATTCTGCTCTGCTTTTAATTCTCCCTTATATTTATTTTTGGTACACCGACAACTAAACAATTTGTTGTTTACATCATGTAATGCAGTAGCCACAAACCATGGGTCAAGACTAAGAATGTTTTGAGAAAATGTTTGCAGATTGCCATAAGAAATTTATTTAACAATAGAAAAAAATGTAAAACTTTCCTTCAAACAAGTATTAAGTACCAGTGAAATATTGATATAAATTATATTATTTTCAAAAGTTTAACTACATTTTATACAAAAACAATTATCTGTACGATATACCTATACTTCGATTTCTGGTTTCTGGCATTTTAGTGTTAACACATTGTATGCAGGACACTAGTACGTTTTCTGACGATTGATACTTGAGCGCGGGTCGCGTACTAGTACGGGTTAGTGCAACAACATGGTTTGTTTGTGGGTACAAAAATAAAGGTATATACAGGAAAACGAAGCCGAATGTTCTTGTCTACTACATAGATTCGGGAAAAATTTAGACAAATAAAAACTAGTTTTTACATTATTAGTTTTATGATTGCTCTTAATATTGCCATGATTTGAAGATGAATTGATACTGATTTCTAATGAGTGGAATTAATTTAAGTTTATTAATTTTGATGAGTAAGGATGTCTCGCGAGTGTCAGAGCAAGAATTAGTGTTTCTCTAGTTTTGATGTTAACACATTGTATGCGTGGCACTTACTAGTACGTTTTCTGACGATTGATACTTGATCGCGGGTCACATACTAGTACGGGTTAGTGTAACAACATGGTTTGTTTGTGGGTACAAAAATAAAGGTATATACAGGAAAACGAAGCCGAATGTTCTTGTCTACTGCACAGATTCTGGAAAAATTTAGACAAATAAAAACTAGTTTTTACACCAGTCGATGAACCACAGAACTAGAAAAAATTAAAACTATATACTACTATTTATATTTGATTTTTCATATTTACGATACCATTATAAATTTATCCACTAAAAAATACATTTTTTGTTTACAAAAATCTTATGGTTGTTATTTATATATTTCTATTTATATATTTGTTTATATATTTCAATATAAAATACGAAAATTTGGTTAAAAAATTAAATAATTTTCGATCTATTGAGATTTAACTGAATAACTAAATGCCCGCTCCCGGTACAATTCCGCTGCGAAATGTACCCGCACACAAATGTGTTAAATCACCAAATATGCATAATCAAAAATTTTATCTTCTATAATTTCAAACAATTATCGAAAAGTGTGGTTCACAACCAAAGTGAATCAAATCCATTTTTAAAAAATGAAATTGTTTGCTAGTGTTAATAACTTGTTATTCCATGTATATAAGTATGTTCATTAGGAAGAAAATGCCCTAATTATTAAGAATTTTCCAAACTTGATTTAAATTTCCTGAAATTTATAAGGTAGAAACTTTAGAACTCGATAGTATTCTAAATTGATTTGCTTCACTTTGAATGCTAGACCTTTAAATGCAAAGTGCTTCATGTGATATCCGAGATAAAATGTAGATTGGTTCTATATAGGATTACTGAAATACATTTTGTACACACTGCAAGATTTCTAAATTGGAAATACATCCTCCTACAGTGATTCTAATTTTTCGAGTCAAGTTGCTCCTTTTAATAATTTCATTTAATAATATTGAGAGTTTCCTGTTAGTAATTAATTTTTCGATGAAAGTGCATTTTAACAGAATTAATTTGAAATAGTACGTTTTATTTTCTGTATCGGGTTATCATTTTAACCACTTCCTGGAATGCTTTTAGAAATTAATCAAATTACATTAAAAAGTTTATTTTCAATAATGAATTTCTCAATTTTAATAATAACAAATAGAAAAAAGTGTTTACCATCTGAAAGCTAACATTTAAAAATTTCTTTAAATGATTTCCGTCTTGATAGAATGCAATATTCTTTGAGTACGTTTTATTTAAATATTTATTTATTTGTTTGAAAGGAAAGAAGAAAAAATATTTTTTATCTTATATTTGAATAAGGAAAACCTTTGGTATAATCTTTACCTAAATAAACAGTTGATCAAAATATTTTTTTGTACAGAAATCAATGTTGTTGATATTTATTTTATTAGCTGATACACACTCGCTTTTGATTCTGCTACGCTTTTAATTCTCACTCCTTTCTTCTTTTAATTTTGTTTAGCTGATACACACTCAAGAGCTAACTCTTCGCCTGGAAGACGGCGTATCCTGACATGGCCATCGGCGTGATGAATGACATTCATCTGACAAGGCAACTCTCTCCCACTGATCCATGGACCAGTCGCGATGTTCCCAGGCCCAGCGTAGGCGCAGTTGGCGATGACGCTTGGTCAGCAATGGCACACGAGTGGGACGTTTGCTGCATAACCCCATATCCAACAGTGTCCGCTGAACAGTGTGCTCCGATACTATTCTACTTGGCCCTGCATTGTATTGGGTTGTCAGCTGAGCCACTGTCTGGTTCCGGTTTTGCTTCACCATGCGAGACAGTCTCCGACGACCTTTTTCTTTGATAGCGTGTGAACGTCCAACACCATGTCTTCTACTGCTGGTTTCACCGTCTTTCATCCACTTTGCATAAGTACTAACAACTGTAGATCGCGAACAACCCACAGTTTAGGAAATACTTATTCCGAGCCTTCGAGCCATTACAATCTGCCCTCTTTCAAAATCGCTTAGATCCGTAGCCTTTCCAGTCACACACAGAAATAAGTGAAAGAATGATTCTTCAGACTCTCCAGCAGCAGTTAAATACCACTTCCACCTGATCACGTACCTTCCTAGCGAGTTCATTGCAAAATGTAGGGGTGGTCATAATGTTTTGGCTCTTGAGTGTATTGTTTAATTTTTCATTCAAACGTAAAACCACATTTTCGTCGAGCTGATCATTCAATCTAGTTCTTGACAGCTGCTTTTTCAGCTGTACTGGTATAAAAGCTGTTTAATAAAACCCAGGTATTTTTACCTGGGGCTCTATAATCATTTGTTGTTGGGAAACTTTAGGTGTAATGAACTGAATAATACATAGACAGAAATAATTCAAAATTTAGCACTAAAGTTTATTGATGTTGTTGATTTTATCGGCAGATAAAGAATGCATACGTTTTATTTATTTATTTGTTTGAACGGAAATCAGGAAAAATACTTTTTATCTTATATATGAATTTAGTAAACCTTTGGTATAATATTTTCTAAATCAAATCATAGCATTTGTTAAATTGAATCTCTTTTTTTTTTTTTACAAAAAAAGTAATATCTGTAAAAATAGTCAGTTAGCCAAAATTATTTTCAATATGACAAATTTTAAAGCAATAAATAGTAGATAAATTTGATTTAATAAATTATGGTTTGCTAGAGCGTGATGGTCTATTTTTGTACTACACAAGGTCTCGTGAGACCAGGATCTACTGCTAAATGCTTATTTCGAAGCTTTGAACATCCATGCCAACAGTGAGATTCCAATCCACGAACCAAAGAGCGATGCTCTACCCATTCGGTAATCGTTCTAATAAATCATGGAGACCAAGGGCATTCAAAATCACAAAATTCAACAAACATTTCAATATTTTGTCCCAAAGCAGTAACATACAAGTACAACTTCAAAAACTAACCACATTTTGGCAACATAGCGATTGTTTTACTCTCCTAAAGCCTAATTTTAGTTGCACTTCTCCGTTTTGAAACATTTTTACTTCCATCTGTGAATAAAGGAACTATTATGTTCCCGAAAACTTTCGGAAGGGAATTACCTATTTTCCTCATACGAGAATCTGTTTTGTTAGTTTAAACTTTATGTCTGTTCGCACAAGGAAACCTTAACTTTGAATCTTTAAATGTCCATTTTGACTAACCAGTAATTCATTTTGATTAGATATATAACTAAGTATGTACGAATGTACATATGTATGCATGTACGTATTTCCCATAACTCAAAAATTATTAAACGTAGAATGTTAAAATTTTGTTTTTGCATATTATTTAATAACTAGTAGTGTACCTCCTTCTTGCTTTGCATTCTACTCTCTATATAATTAACAATAACGCTGCTAGTTACAATTCAAACTTTAGCCCGAGAATTTTGATTTTTTTTTAAATTTTAGGTTTATTGTAACATTTAATTGTGTGCTTCCATTTTCTACTGAAGTCTGCATTTTAGCAAAAATAACCCCCAGGTATAAAAAGCCTACAGTTTTGCGACTCAGGGGTTTTCGACATTTTTTTTTACTTAGGGGCTTGACCTCGTGGAAGCTTTCGTGTTTTTTTTACCGGAGCCAGCTTTCTAGTTCGGGAGATTCGGGAAGTCCGCTCATATAGGGAGAGGCAGAGTCTCTGATACCGAACGGGGGATAAATTGGGTTTGCATTGCACTCTGAAAAGCCTCCCCACTTGTATGAGATTATTAAATCTCTTTTTCTTTCGACTGTGATCGTCGTGAGAAAGTTATATAGGCAACCATCTGTTGCAGTTCTACATGATTTGGGAATTAGAATCCCCTTGTAAATAGTCTTAGTTAATCAAGAATAAAAGTCATTTCCAATTTTATCTGGACTGTGATCCATTCTTCACGTTACCTCTCACTCGAGAATATTGAAGTCATCACAGCGAGTTCAACCAGTTTGGATTTTCGGTAGAATTATCATTGTTCACCAAAGCCAATGAATTTAACATCCCATAATTAAAAATAAATAAGAATTAGGGACATTTAACATGTAACAAGAAGGGTTGTACATGAAGAGAAGGATACCAAAAAAAATAAATAAATAAAAACATAGACACGGATTCTTTCGACACGAAGAGATCAGGAGAGAAAAAAATTAGGTTGACATTTTTACAGCTTTATCACCAAGTTGGCTGGGGTACCCAGTTCTGATGTCTAGTCCATTTTTTAAGTTAAACGTGATTTGCGACCCCATGTTCTATAGTGATGTTTCATCTTCCTGATGCCTACTACCAAATTTCTGAATTTCTCGGTTGATCTCCAAGATGATCAGTCAACGGAATTCTTTGGTTCTAGAACTCTGATACTTAAATTTCTATCAATGAATATAGAAATGACAACTAGTGAGAAAAAATAACGACTAAAAGTAGAAAAGAATACAAAAACCTGAATTAGTGAGTACAACAGCCTCCTGTAGCTAAAATCCTGTATTTAACATTTTCGGAGTACGATGCTGCCATAAAAAAGCTTTTAAAAAATAACAACACAGATCTAATTCTTTTAATCTTAGAAATATATCCATCAAAATACCTAGTTTAATTTTTTTTTATAAATCTAAGTATAAATATTACCTATAACTTGAACATGAGTATAAAGAAATAATCATGCAGGTTGAAATTGAAAAAAAATTAATATATGTATACCACTAAATACAAAGTGAAAAACTGTAAAAGCATCCGTTATGCTCTTGTTATAATATTGGTATTATGTCGCGAGAATAAGAGAAGAGATACACTCTAAAAATAATTATTTTTCAATTGAATTATTGCTTAAAACTTTTTCACAGGGAAATAATGTGACTTCAGAACAGAAAGAAAATATAATAAATATTTTTAAAAAGCATTGCGCAAGAATTATTACTCCACCTGTGAAAGCTGACATCATTCCTGGAGCCACGTCCCTTTCAGTTGTTAATAAAAAGGCTGGCACACAGATTTCGTGGCTTTTCCTTTGAGATCGCGATGTAATATATCATCAAATATTTTCTGTTTTGTGTTGTTTTTCCCTACGGGGGTTTGTATGTTATCTGGTGTTCTAAATAAAAGATGTTTTTGTAAGTGAACATCTGCATCAATCTACTGGGCTACTGCATTCTACAGTATTTTTATATTTGGTGGGCGTTATATTAAGTCATTATCACATATATATACACGTGTGTGTGAAAAAGAATAAATAATGCAAGAAACTGTTTAACGGTTTCATATTTTTCATCTTAATTCAGTATACAAATTTTTTCATAGTCAAAAGTAGATGCTCGAGCACTTCTGAATACTTTATGCTCTTGTTATAATATCGATATTATGTCGTGAGAATAAGAGAAGTGATACACCCTAAAAATAATTATTTGTCAATTGAATTTTTGCTTAAAACTTTTTCACAGGGAATTAATATGACATAAGAGCAGAAAGATAGTATAATTCAACAAATACTGTAAAAAATCATAAAATCTTTATTAATAAATAACATACATTAAAATAACACTAAATTGAAGATTTGGCTAACGTTATAAGACAAAAGACAAATTTAGATCATTTATAAAGCTTATACATCAGCTTATAATACGAGTTCCCTTTTTAATTTTCTAAAATGAAGAAGGGTAATCGTGTGGCATGAAAGTATTTTGATTCGCTGACGGTAACATTGCGCAAGAATTATTACTCCACCTGTGAAAACTGTCGATAAAGCTAGGATAGTCAGTGTTCATCGAGGAAATGCCAATTAGCTCATCATCATAAGGTGACGACGGCAGGACAGCACTCGGTTCCCATTCTTGAGGATAATACATCAGGGACGAGACAGAGGGATCGTTGTTCATAGGTCGGGAATATCTCGGATGATGATCTTCTAAAACTTTAAATAGCTCTTCAAAGGGACCAGCGCCTGTCGTTGGATTCCATTGTCCAGTGCAGATCCAGTTGGAAGGATGGCTAATGAACATATAAAAAGAATTCCTTAGGAGGAAAGAAACAATTTTTATTGTAAGAATTTTCATCGTTTTTTATCATAAGAGCCGCATAAGAGGAATAAGAATTCTTTTCTTTGACTTAAGTAGGTCAATATAAACTGTGCCAGATTAGGGCAGAACACGTAGAAGTTATTTTTCGATACCGAAGTTCATGAAAATGAATTTCATTGCTGGTTTGGATGTTTCTGGCAGTTCAATTTGACTTTAAACATTAGTCTATACAGCCCTCGTATAGAAAAAGTTGAGCCCTAAAAAAAGCCCTATATAAAAACAGTTGAGATCTAAAAAATTTAGCTTACGTGAAACAGAAAAGATAAGGGTATATATTATATATATATATATATATATATATATATATATATATATATATATATATATGTATGTGTGTGTATATATATATATATATCTATCTATGCATATATGTGTGTATGTATATATATATATATATATATATATATATAGAGAGAGAGAGAGAGAGAGAGAGAGAGAGAATCAGCGTACGAGTAAAACTGACCAATTTAACCCCTTAAGCGGTTTGCCCGTCCAGTGGACATGCTACCCAAAATTGGTCTGAACTGGTTTGCCCGTACGGCGTACGGGCATCGATATTTTCTCCTTTCCTTTTCTGGTTTTCCAACATTTTTCATTATTGTAAAGAGACTATTTAGTATTAACACATTGTTTGCGGGACACGTACTAGTACGTTTTCTGACGATTGGATACTTGAGCGCGGGTCACGTACTAGTACGGGTTAGTGTAACAACAGGGTTTGTTTGTGGGTACAAAAATAACGGTATATACAGGAAAGCGAAGCCGAATGTTCTTGTCTACTACATAGATTCTGGAGAAATTTAGACATATAAAAACTTGCTTTTACATCAGTCGATGCAGAACCACAGAACGAGAAGGTTGATTAAAAATCAATTTAGATTTAAAATTAACTTTTTATTTATTCTTGTGAAAATGATATTATATATATGTATATATTATATATATATGTTTATTTGTCTATCTATATATTTGTTTATATATTTTAATATAAAATAAATAATTAAATAATTAAATAATTTTCAATCTATTGAGATTTAACTGAATAACTAAAATTACGCGCAAACCTGGTACAATTCCGCTGCGAAATGTACCCGCACACAATGTGTTAAGTATGGTACTTAATTATGTGCAATAAAAAATATGCCTGTTTTGGAAGCATTTCTAGTAAAAAAATTGGCTTCTTAAGTGTTAATATTTGTTATGCTTTATTTGTTTGTTTTGATTCTTTATTAAAGTGTGTCAATCAGTTTTCGGCTGCATTATTGCAGTTGACTTATTACCAGAAAAACCTTAGTCAGTTTTTTGTATTTATTTGTTTTTGTTATTTGGAAATATGACTGAGTAATAGGCTAGACTTCTCAGTATGCAATCTCTGACTTAATCAGTTTTCTCGTACGCAGACTAAAATCCTAACTTAAATGCTTTCTGTTTTCCATCGAAAATCTAGATTCCCTATTGAAAAATTCTAAGGAATATTTTTCATAATAATGGCGGCTTACACTCATTTCCTGGCACCTTGAATTTAGAATCACTCCCCCGTTGATTCATTTTTCCGGCGTATTGTGACGTACTTTACTTTTAGAATAAACTAGAAGTAATTAAAGTGAAGTGATTGGTTACCGGAATGACACAATTCCTGGAGTCACGCGCCTTCCAGTACTTAATGAAAAGGCCTAGCACACAGATGTTGTGGCTTTTCCTTTGAGATCGCAATATAATATATCATCAGATATTTTCTGTTTTGAGTTCTTTTTCCCTACGGGAATTTGTGTGTTACCTGTGTTCTAAATAAAAGATGTTTTGTAAGTGAACATCTGCATCAATCTACTCGGCTACTGCATTCAGTATTTTTATTTTATGTGACAGTATTTTTAAATTATGTGGACATTATATTAAGTAATTATCAGATATATATGCATGTGTGTATGATAAAAAATAAATAATGAAAGAAACTGTTTAACAGCTTCATATTTTTCATCTTAATTCAGTATATAAATTTTTTCATAGTCAAAAGTATATGCTCGAGCACTGCTGAATACTTTATTAACCTTGAATTGAGTGTTTGCACTCGTAGAGGTAAAAACTAAATGTTGAAAACATAGGGGTAAAGACTGCCAAATGAACATTTTTAGTTTAAGGAAGGAATGCACGCGTATCCGATACGCTATACGCGTGGTGTACGCGTATAGCGTATCTGAAAATTTCCTCTGAAAATAAAAATTAGCGTATCTGAAAGGGTATCCGTATTTAAACTGTAATTAATTCAGAAATTGTTTGTTGTTTACATAAAATAATGCTTTTATTTAAATGATGAGTATCTGATTTCATCATTTTCCATACCAATTGGCTTATTTAATACTTTGTCATATTGGAAATAAACTCCTAGACGCAATAGCCCCTAGGGGGCCAGGGCTTACTCCAGGGCCAATCTCCGTTTTCGAGACCAAGGGCCCTGAGGTGCGAAGCATATGTTCCGGTTCACCTTACGCGGAACCCCCAGTGTTTAGTTCTCAAACATGCTTGGTCCTCAGTTTTTCTACCCACTGAAGGGATGATGAAAGGCTGAGTTAACCTTGCCCAGTCCGGGGATCGAACTTCGGACCTGTGTCATGGGAGAGCGAAGCGATACCCCAACGCCACTGGGTTTCCATATTGGAAATAATTTAATATTATTTTAGCATTATTTATATATATATATATATATATATTTATATTTATATTTATATTTATATTTATATTTATATATTTATATTTATATTTATATATTTATATTTATATATATATATATATATATATATATATATATATATATATATATATATATATATATATATATATATATATATATATATATATATATATATATATATATACATAATGAAACCTTAGAAAACAACTGGGGAACAATAAATTTAATTTGTCTCCAATTTAGAGGTGCTCCTCATTTGGAGGTTTAAAAATGGGCTGTGAGAAAAAGTTTAATTTCCTAGCTTCGTGTGTATATATACAAATAAATCAGCATAAATTATATGAAAATTAAAAACTTGTTTCTAATAAAACTTTTGATGGAAACTTAATACATGCATTTCATGACACATTTTACATAGACTAATTTTTCGAAAAAGAAAAAACTTTGTTTTTGTTTCACATTATATATCACTTGTTTCTCAATGTGAAGTTGTAAATCATTCAATAACTTCAATCCCTTTTATCCTTTCCTAGAGAAAAATTTTACAGTTATTTTGTATACAGTACCATTTTGTGTCAATCCTTGAAAATTTCATATTAAGATATTTGCATAAATGAAATATTCCAATATTCCTCTATATCAATCAGAATTCCTGCCCACTATTCTTAGTACCACTTATTTAAAAGGTAAACTCTTAGGTACATTTGACTGTGACACTCCTCGTGTTGATGTTTTGCCAAATTTACGGTTTATAAGGTTTGACTCGTCAACTATATTAACAATGTACCAACTGTAACAAATGTGTTTTTTATTTATAACTTAAATGTTGTTAAAATTATGTACGTATATTACTAAAACTAGCATATAGCCCTTCACATGACGGGATTAGTAAAATTTTTAATTTTCCAGAATTGTAATTTTCCAGAAGTGTTTTATGAGGCAGGTAAAAAAAATGGTTTGTTTTTTGGATGAGAATTATCTTGCTAGAAAAAATAATCGATGACCCAATTTAAAATGATCACACATGTACCTAATCTATTATTCAATAATAGATTAGGAACCAAACCATTAGGACCCAAATAGAAAAGAAAATTATAAGGCGATTCCACGCAGTAGGGCAAATTTTCAAATTATGACAATTCTGGCTTTTGTTTCAAACAGAAGGGCAGTTTATTGTTTGTCTATTGGCTGTTAAACAAGGGAAAATGAATGGGAAGAGCATGATAGTAGGTCGTGACGTTGCGACAAATTGCCTTAGTTGCGTAATATCTAAGTTCAGTGATAAAACGTATGAAAATAAGGCATAATTAAATAATTTAAAATAAGAAATGATTCAATGAGATGGTTAAAGGAATGACGTCATAATGCTAGAAAAATGTTATTTTTACCTATTTATTATGGGACAAATTGATAAATTTAATCGCCTGCTCTTAACTGGGGAAAATAGGAATCGAAATAATGGCCTTAAAAGCTCGAAAAGAGGGGAAGGGGTGGATTTCGAACGTTTTAAAGAAGACAGTATTTTTCGCTGTGATATGAAGCATATTTATACCAATTTATTTTAGAATCGGATCTATAGTTTAGGAGAAGATAAACATTACTCTCTTTGAATTGTTGATGACGTTTGACTCGTCAACTATATTAATAATATACCAACTGTAGCAATTGTGTTTCTTATTTATAACTTAAATATTGTTAAAATTATGTACGTATATCACTAAAATAAATAAACTGTTCAAGAAAATATAATATTTTACATGCTATCTATATATCAAATTATTTAATATGTTCCATGAAATTCCCCTTTTGATGGCTTTTGGCTATTTTTTAATCTAAAGAAACTTAAGTGGTCATCGTTTTAAATCCGAAGTTGAGAGTCATGAGGCTATCTATAAAAGTATATTGTTCATCGATTCCAAGAAATGGATAGTTTGAGGCTTTTAAACTTTAAAAATTCATTTATAAAAGTACATTCATCTATAAAAGGAGACTACCTTGAACACTCCTAAAATTTAAAAAGTTTAACTTTTAGACGTATAATCATTTAGACGTATTACAAAAATTTCATAAGGACCCTAGTATTAATGTGGGAAACACTTTTCAAATAAGATCTGCCGTGTTCGTTAAAGGTGACAGAGGCACGTAAAATATGTTCGTGGTCACAATGTCATCCAAGTTCTCAATTAATACCTCTGGGGGTGGCAGACCAAGTCTACGGGTCTTCTGCTTGGTCCCTGCTTCAAAATTACGAGGACTTACTTGAGCAAAGTCGTTCTTTCACCTTAATGTTTCTTATTAAAACGAAAAGCACACACCTTGTCCTTAATACGAGAGCCTGCCGGCTCAATCGTGCTTGGTTTGTCCAAGTGGCATGAGAAACAATAACTACACCTTTTAAATCAAAAGGTCTTTTACTACAGAGTTTTTACTTACATGACCATGCTCTGTTGGTCGCTTCTTTGGTAATCACGCGTAATTGTTCCGAAATAAGGACTGCCGTCGTTTTTCTCGTTGAGCTGTGCTACGGCGAGTATATCTGAATAGTAAGAGTGGCTGCCGGACCTCGGGGTCTCGAATTTGACGTCGTAAACGTCGTCGCAGAAATCGTCGCTCTCGCAGTTCCTTCTGAAGCACAATTTCAATTCGTTGCTGATTGTACTACAGAAGTTCAGAAGGCTGGAGGTACTTTCGCTGTCGATATCTTCTTCTGACGAATCAAAAGTGTCTGATTCGTAGTCTTGGGGTTCGTACTCGTACATAGTTCGAGAGATAAACCTGAAAATAAATTGTAGCTTTTGAGTGTATTAAACTTTTTAACCACGGGTATATCATATATGAATCCTTGAGAAATATGATACAACCAAACAGTTTATACCAAAATGAGCCCAGAAATATAACAAATTAAAATAGATTTAAAAATAAATATGGTCAAATAGCTTGAAAAATTACAATCTGAAAACACATTTTAAACATTTTCAGGTGAATTAAATTATTTATATGATTTTTGTCATTGTATCCCGTAATGAAAAGGAAAATTTATCAGGAGCATTAAAATAGAGTCCTTTACTCCAATTTATAGATTAGTAAAAGCGTACTATCGAAACACGCGCTCAACCTCCGAACAATTTTATCCAGGGAGACATGAATCACCATGCAAAGTCCTGTAATGATTGGTCCAGCGATTTTGCGGAATGCATACGCACATATAAAGGGTTGTATATACATAATGGGGTGTTTAAAACCTATCAAAGGAAAAATAGAATCCATACTAGATATGGTGCAGTCGTGAGGATAAAAAAGAAGACACGAAAATTTGGAAATGTTGAGTTTATTCAGATACCTCATCTATAGAGTTTCTCCTCATCAAAAAGGTGTACATGCAGTTATATAGTGATGCGAGCCAGACAATAAGGGTGTTAATAATTGGTTAAGCCAGACAATAAGGGTGTTAATAATTGGTTACACAATGAAGCTTAAGAAGCGAAACTAAGTTACATAAAGGAATTATGTAAGAATAGTTGAGATAAGCAGAAAATAATTTTGTTGTGTGTGAAGTCGTCAAGATTACCACAATGAGAAGGAAAACCAAGGAATTTCACCAAATGTTACATATTTATGGATAGAATCACCAGAAATTCATTTTTAAATACAATTAAGTTAGTTAGTCTGGGGTTAAAATATCATTACACACATTATATATATATATATATATATATATATATATATATATATATATATATATATATATATATATATATATATATATATATATATATATATATATATATATATATACATATATATATATACATATATATATATATATATATATTCATTTTCAAAACTATATGGTCCATAAAAATGACACCGTTTCAGCTAAAGACCTTTATTAACATAACGTTGGAGAGACAGGACAAACTGAGGGGTCAGCTAGCATGAAGTTATATGTAAAAGACCCTTAACAGTTACTTAATTTATTGCTTAAAATTTTTGTAAAATTTTAAGTTAATGGAAAAGTTCTCACTTCTTTCATCCCTTTCTTTTTGCACGGGGTGGATATCGTAAAGAAATTTCTCAGGGGTTTTCAAAACTTAGGTCAAGGGCTAAAAATTATCGCGTCCTTTTGCATTCCCATTTTTAAGCCCTAACCTAAATTGACCACTGTGGCTACAGTTTACGCCCTCAGAGAAGTAGTCTGACCAATTATAACTCTACATTGTTTTAGCAGACATTTTAGGAAATTTCTTAACAAAAAGGAGATGCACGCTGTTGGAGGCAGTTTATCCCACAGATTTTGACTAAGATGTTGACCCAGGTGTTAAGGGTCTTTAACATATAACTTCATACATAACTTCTTCATTTGTCCTGTCCCTCCAACGTTAAGTTAATAAAGATCATTAGCTGAAACGGTGTCATTTTTATGGCCATGACTGCAACCATCCATCGTGAAGTCCGTCTTATTATATATATAACTATATATATATAATATATAATATATATTATATATATATAAAATATATCTATATATATATATATATATATTTATATATTTATTTATATATTTATATATTTATATATATTTATATTTATATTTTACTATATATATATATTTATATATATATATATTTATAATATATATATATATATTATATTATTTTATTTATATAATATATATATATATATTTATATATTTATTTATATATACATATATATACATATATATACATATATATATATATATATGTATATATATACATATATATATATGTATATATATATATGTATATATGTGTATATATATAGGGAGAAAGATAGAGAGAGGTGTTAACATTAAGAATAATTATTAAGGAAAATATAATAACTCATGATTATATTGGGTACCCCATTTATTATTTTCACAAACTACTCCAAAAATTCTTCTGAGTACGTTTCTTTCAAAAATCTTCAATGATAATGCCTTCACATTATCTTAATCCGTTTATAATTGATGCTATACTAAGAATATAATGACACAGAAAAAGCTATCCCCTATGTTTCACATTTTTGGAAGTGATTGGCTTTTTGTTGGAGTTTTGGTCACTGGGATACACTAGTGACCAATATCACCTAGGAATCATATTTAAATACTAATCAAGAAATTGTTGATTGTGGAAAACTGGTGATACAGAAATAATCAATGAATTCAAGAACTAAAATATTGATTCATTTGATAAAGAAAGAATTGATGGTGGTAAAGAAGAACGTTTAGTATCAACTACGTCGGAAGCTATGATTATGTTACAAAAAATAATGTTAAATAGGCTGTTTACCCTTCACCCTTCTGTAAATGAACTAGAGGATTTCTTATATTGTGTAGAGCAAGAGAGAAAAAAAGGAAATTAAAGTTAAAATCTTTTTGAAATAAGAAAGAAGCTCTGATGTTTGTATCTTTTTCTTGTTTACTTCTTTTACATTGGACAAGGTAAATAGTGTGTTACGTATTTTTAACAAAATTAGGTTATTCAAATTTTTATAATTTGAAATGTTTTGCCTTCCCTTTGAAATTCTAATTATACAAGTTCGATTTCATATGATAATAAAATTTTATAACAGTAATCTAGCAGCCATCAAACTTATAAGCTTGATAGCACTCTTGGAACTATATGACTTTCGGGCAGAGCCGTATAACTTATTCCAAAAGCATATGTAAGTTGGATGTCAGTTACATTATATAGGTGCTAATAGCAGTAATGAAAATTAAAAAAAAGAATGTAGTTGAACTTAAATATTTATAACGTTATTTTATTATCTAAACAATAGTATAACTCGTGCTACTGGTGTTACTAACTCTTACATCATCACGTGTAGTGACTAGAATGTACTAGCAATTTTTACACAGAAAAATTGAAATCTAGGTTTATAGATCAAGGATTTCCAATTAGTAACCCGCAAAAGCTTATTGTCAAAAGAATATTTCATAACTTCGTAGTTTTACTGAAAAAATATAGAGTTTTTAGAAAACTAGAAATTCATTAAAAATCAGTACAGAATTCAACTTGCAAAATCGTCCGTTATTTATTAGCTAATATTAGCATGATTAGAGTTAGGAGTGGACGTCTGTACATTAGTTGATGCAAATGATCATCCCTAAAACACCCTTAAAATTACCATTTTTTATTTTTAATTTGATTACATGACTCATTTTAATTTGTGTTTAGATAATTTTTATCTTCTTGACATTTGTCAACATAAATTCCAATAAACTCGTAGTTTTGAGTGATCATCCTTAAAATTCTATTGTTTGGAATATAATGACCTTCAATTTATATTTTAATTTCAATCTTTACTGCAGTTGTAAAATAATTAGTTTATGAACAGCTTTCATAATTTACCTTAATTTTTAAAAATACTATTTTTCTCTTTTAATTTCCTGCTTTCTCATATTCATTCTTACATTTAAAGTGTACAAAGTATCATGAGCTACAGAAATATATTTTGTAACTCTAGGTTCTATACTGCTTTAGGACTAAACCTTAGTTTTTAAATGAACTATAGGTATCATTTTATGTTAGTACCTCTGTGCGACTTGCATTATTTTATGAAAATTGGCCAGTTGTGAAAATGCAGTCTATAATTAGGCTTAAGGTTTCCAATGGTGCCTTCAAGCTGTTACTAGTTAATACCCCTGCTATGAATATTATCTGGCGTTGCGTATCATGTTCGGCCTTAATCGAGTCCAGTTATTTCATTCTTGTTGCCACATATGGGGGAAACTATGCATCACACAATTAAGTTGTTCTATACTTCACACTAATAAGTT
>CM063504.1:69821525-70006525 GCA_032207245.1 Pardosa pseudoannulata
TTTAATCACCTGCTCTTAACCGGGGAAAATAGAGCTTGAAATAATGGCATTAAACGCTCGAAAAGGGGGAAGGGGTGGATTTCGAATGTTTTAAAGACGACAGTATTTTTCGCTGTGATAAGAAGCATATTTATACCAATTTATTTTAAAATCAGATCTACAGTTTAAGAGAAGATAAACTTTACCCGCTTTGGACTTTTCTAACCCTAACTCATCAAGAATTCAATATGGAAGCCTCTATCCATTCCAGGTCCAACCACTTCATAAATTCGAGGACAGACGGACAGATAACTTAGGCTATTATTATATAGGGGATATTTAAACTATACAAGTACACTTCTGCTTGGACCCTGCTTCTTAATTAAGAGGATCTAGCGGGGGCAAAGTTTTTCGCTTCCGTAACATACCTTAAGCTACACGTGCTCCTCGGTTGGTGCTAAATAGGTAACAGTTTCTCAGCCTTATATTGGCATCAAGGCATATAGTGCCTGTATTTCCAGCAGCGTTAGGAAAAAACAAGTACAAGTACAGCAATATAACATTGTGCCAATGAACTGACACTCTTCAATCTGCAATTTCTAAATAATATTTCATTTATATGTCATTTTTTCTTGGTTCTTTGAGAAACGTATCACCGCACTCCAATGTATATTTCCATTGTACGTTTTATAATATGCACATTTTTTCATCGATCCATTGGAAATCGTATAAAGGAGGTTCCACTGTACTTATTTTTAAGGTATGATACTTCTTAAAACATTTTCCTCTGAAGAGAAAGAATCAAAAGGTGCACTGTTTGCATAGCTAATGTCATGGAGTCAGCGAAGATGTCCGGGGTCCAATAAAAACATGGTGTAATCAGCCTCTGCTTACATTGATTCTTTCCTAATTATTAATTTACAGTTCGTGTAAGTTGAAAAAACACCATTTTCAGTAAAATGCACTTAAAGTCTTTATAATTCCTTTAAAATCTACCATATTAAATGCAAATATTATATAATTTTACAAATTCTAATTCGAATATTTCAATGAAGTTCAGAAATATCCAGAGATTTTCAAAATGTAAAAAACAAAAAATCGAATTTTTGAAGGTTTAAAAGGGTTGAATCCCATAAAATATTAAAACGAATACTATTTCTATTAAACATTAAATAACCATTAACATTATTTATTAACATTTATTAACATTAAAAAATACCTTTTTTTAATACTTTTAAATTCCATCCTGGATTAAATCACGGCCAGATTTTGTTTCAGTGGCGCCATCTATATTTGAAAAGATGGTTCACAACCCAAACTTTGACTTTAATATTTTGGTACATTTTTTATAAACACAGTAGGTATCATTTTATGTGATCCCTTTAGTATATATACTATTTTATAATAATGACAGATTGATAATAAATAAAAATTATCAGGAAACACAAAATTTTCATCTTTCTATTTAGTAAAATTTATTTTTGCAGATACAAATTCAAAAAGCGACGATATATTCTTATGGCATTTTATAAATAGTCGATTTAAAAAATCTTGTTGTCTGCCCTTTTTCAGTCTTAGCAAATTATACTAATAAAACTTTTTGACCTATACTGTTTGCTAAAAAATCCTCGTTAGTGCCTTTGCGTTGCATTCCAAGACTACGAACACCCCTCTCTCACTTTAGTACCAGTTGGAGAATTCTCAACGATGTTTTCAGCTCCTGCTTCACTTTGATCTGGTACTTTTCATTTTTATTTTATAGTTTTCTCCGATTGAATAACATGCAATTCCATCAGTCACTGTTGTGGCCACTTGGCCATTTTTCGCATAGACCTCCATTCTGCAAAGTCATTTTCAGTTATGCCGCATAGTACGAATACTGTTTCATCCAATTCCGGTACATCTATATCTTAATTTAGTGAATCCACCATGTGAGAAACTAGGACTCTTGATCCCACGACATTATCAAAAGATAGATGGCCTGAAGAAGAACAGTCTTTGGTGAAGAGATTGCAGTAAGAAAGTGATTTTAATATGCTTTAATATGATATCGACTTGGCCTTTAACTTAATAGTTTGGAATTTTTTTTTAACCTACGACATAATCAAAAGGTGGGGAATAATCCTCTTTGATGAAGAGTTTGGTATCTTTTTGACATTTGCTTTTAAGGTTTGGGATTTTTTTAACCCACGACATAATCAGAAGGTGGAGAATAATCCTCTTTGATGAAGAGTTTGGTATCTTTTTGACATTTGCTTTTAAGGTTTCGAATTTTTTAGGCCCACGATATAATCAAAAGGTAGATGGCCTGAAGAAGATTAGTCTTTTTGGTAAAAAAGCTTTGCACCAATAGAGTGACTTTTATATGGTATAATGTGATATCTTCTTGACATTTGCTTTTATAATTTGGAATTTGCTTGAATTTGTTGAATAAAAAAAAAATCGAAAATTCCACATTGAAGTGATAACAATAGATAAAAGTACTAATTACAAAAGCAAGATATTCTGTATACCTTATCAAGGCTTGGCGAACATTTCGTTAGTCTGTGGCAGGACAGGGAATAGAAAAAAATGAGGGATGCAAAACTGACTAACCAAAATAAGAAAAAACAATCGGAATAAAATTTCTGAATTAGAAGATTCTCGGAATTTTAAAAGATGAGATTCATCTTATATAAACAACCAGGAATTTTCTGATAAGATGCGAGTGGTGTATTCTTCGTTACTTTTCAAAGTTTCGAAATTAACAAAAGTGAATTTGACTCCAAACGTAAAACTTACTTCAAGAATTATACTATCTTGTCCTGCAGATTTTCTTTAATGTTTTTAATAAGATTCCTATTTTTATCCCTTCTTCTAGAATATTAGTGTCTCATTTACTTATTTTTAATAAACATGGGATTAATTTTACATTTTACTTGTATGTAGTGCTGTGCGTTACCTATTATATCGCCTTTACAATGCGATGAATTCTTTTTTTTATACATATATATATATATATATATATATATATATATATATATATATATATATATATATATATATATATATATATATATATATATATATATATGCATGCACGTACGTTGAAAATTTCCCATGTCCAGTTACAAAATAGTTTATATCTCCTTCGAATTGTAATTTCTGGTCAACTTTTGTTATTATATAAGTAGCTTGTCCTTTTTTATTACTATCCAAATATTGTTACCAGTCTTAATTTAAACTTTTAGTTTTGAACCTGTCCTTTGATAATTTAATTATAATCATGCATTTCTATTTTGCCGAGATTTTATGTATGTATGTGTGTGTATATATATATATATATATATATATATATATATATATATACATATATATACATATATATACATATATATATATACATATATATATACATATATATATATACATATATATATATATATATATATATATATATATATAATTGCATATCCATAACCCGTACCTGTATCAATTTTACTTCCTGTAAATAATTTCAAGTTTTCGTTTATATTAGTTTCTCAGCTCTTAACTACGAAATTTTAAATTTATGGGGTATCTACTGGATTGATGCTTTGTTTCGGATTTTTTATTTTACTATTTTCTTCTTGTAATATATTGCCTTTATAGGATTCCTTTAATCTCTTATCTGAACCGATGAATGTTTGTTAAATATTAAGCTATAAACTCGTTTAAGACAGTCGTAATACCTAGGAAAGAATTATCTCTAATTGAAATTTTTTTGGGTTGAAATCCGTACTCTCTATGATAAAAAATTTCAATATAATGGGTATTAACGCTATCGGGTACAGCTGAAAAACAATTTGCAGTAGAATGTTCAAATTTCGTATTTAGGACTACTGTAACATCTAATTGTGCAACCTGGACAGCTTTTACCGTCAAATCAATTGAAGAGTATTAACGCCATCTCAAAATGCTACTTTCACGACTAATACCACAGACTTTTATTTTTAAACAGTACTTTTGCCCGCTAATGGTCACTATGCTAGTTAATAAGATACTAAAGGCGCTTGATATTTCGATTAGGGTGCCCAGGTGACTGAAAGGGTCCTGACAAGGGAGTTTGGTTTGAAATTCAAAGCTCCTTGTTCCCTGAAAATCTTCCTTATAACAGAATTTTGTTTTCTATTACTCACCATAAAATAAAATTTTCTTCTTTCAGAATGAAATTTTTAGAAATTCTTAATGCTTTAGTTTTAAAAAGAATTTTAGTTTCATCTTAAATGGTATACTGTTTTATAATGCATTCTAAATCAAGAATATATATATATTCTGTTACCCGAAATATAACTAGAAATGTGTATATTAGAATCTAAAAATTTATAGATAAAATTTAAATAAAATACCTGTTTTATTTATTCTGCAAACAAACACTTAAAGAGTATCTGAAGTTTTAAAATTTTAAAAATAAAAACTTAAATTGAAAATTTAAAAAAAATTAGATTTTTTCATTGCATAAAATATATTATTCGTATTAATATAATTCAGGTTTACAGAATAAAACAATTAGCTTCTATTTGACATAAAATGTGGGTTTCTAATTTACAAATCATTAACCTTATTTTGCTTGTAAGTGGATTTTTTTTTCACAAGGTTTATATAGTTTTTTAAATAAGTAACTTCCTATAACAAAACTAGGTGATTTGTATTAACACATTGAAGACGGGAGACGGGAATTCCAGTCTTTTATTTTTTAACTGTTGGCGACGAATGACGGAATTTCACTTTTTTTTTTTTTTTTTTTTTTTTTTTTTTTTGTTATCACTTTAACTCTCCAGTGGAACACATTGAAGAAAAAAAGTCTCCAAACTATACGCTAAAGGTTTACTGTGTCAGTGGCCAAAGCGGTCTATGATGTTTTACTTTACTCTTAGTTGACTAGAATGGAATACGAGAAACCCACCCTCGTTGTTGTCCCTTTAAATAGATATTATAGATTGTTAATTTTTAATAAACATAAAGCTCTCCAACTCTCGAAGATCATCCCATAAGAAATAATGGATTCTAAAAGTACAAATAAAAATATTGAGAGACTTATTTATATTTTTAACATCCAAGATATTTAAGTGGTGTAATTAGAGATACATCTGTTACCGCAAACGAGACACTTCGAAATAGAGATTTGCAAAGCCATGAAAAGCTATCAGCGTCTTTGTGCCTCAGGGGGTAGGGGTGCATCCCTCAATAAATGTTAGTCAAAGAGGGGTGCAGTTCCTAAAAAATCGACCTGACCCTCCTACCGCAAAATTGCATGGGGGAAAGCACTGGTAGAAATGTACATTACATTCATTTTCGGAGCGTTTTTGGAGGTCGAAAATTGTACGTGACACCGGCTTTGAAGACATCATCGGTTTGGCGGAATTGTACGTGCGAACCGCTTAGAGGGTTAACAAAAGTGTGCCTGAATTGAGGCTAGACACTTTTCAGCGCATACCGTCTTCAATGTGTTAAGTTAAAAGTTAATTCAGGTTTACAGACTAAAACAATTAGCTTCTATTTGACATAAAATGTTGGTTTCTAATTTACAAATCATTAACCTTATTTTGCTTGTAAGGGATTTAGCTTTTTTTTCACGAGGTTTACATAGCTTTTTATAACAAAACTAGTTGAATTTTATTAAGTTATATTCTTATTAATGCTGCAAAAAACTTTTTCTAAACAGAGCAGAACTTTATTTTATATTCAATCAAAAATAGACTCTAATAATGAATACTTTTCACCTCGATAGGTACTTCTTTCCCTTAAGGAAAAAAAATTGAAACTTGTTACTTACACGCTGTTGCTGAAAACGAATAAAATCCCATTGAATCTTACACTAGAAGCTCCATTGGTCTGTTAGACAGCGCGTACGTGCGCCGAGTGACAACTTTTGAGATCCGGTACGGATATGATTCGAGATAAGAAAGGTGCTGTATCTAGGCTTTCGCAAAGGGAGAAAGTTTTGACAAATATTACCTCGTTGCGATGCACTGTTATCTCTGTTGCGAGCACGTAATATCTCACAAAATAAACACGGGATTAATATTTTAGTTTTGCAGTTATTTAATAGTATCAATACAGCTTTTTTTTTTTCTTAAGTCAACAGTAGTTTCTCTAAACTTTTACACTTTGATGGATTTGTTTGCAGGGCCCGACTTACAGAAATGGGGGCCCAGGGAAAAACCATTCATCTGCCCCCCCCTCACTTTGCTGTACACAGGTGGTGGCTGCTGGGTGATTGTTGCATGTAGTGATGCTTAAACTATGGCCGGCAGAGCCATAGTTTAAGTACCTTTAAAGTTGACTCACCAATGTAGTTAGCAAAAAAAGATTAGTTTAAAATAAAATGAAAAATTATGAAATAAGTAAAATTATAAAAAAGTTTTTAAAAAATCCTAAAATGCAAAGCGTACATTAGAATTTTGTAAGTCCTTGCCCGAGGATTTTTCCTGCCTAAAACAGAATGTAGCTACGTGTTCTACATTTTTTGCCAGCACTTACATTTGTGAACAAGCTCTCTAATGATATTGAATAAGTCAAAAACTAAAAGAAGAAATTGTGGATAATTTAAAGTGAAATTTAGACATACACATCATATTTTTAACTTGAAATGGAAGTTAATTTGGAGCCTCCCTTTAGATTGGGGGCCCGTACACTTGCCCCATTTGTCCTATCGGAAATCAGGCCCTATTTGCTTGGAAATTTTGTGCGTGTGTTTAATGCTCTAGTGTAGATTTTTTTCTGATTTTTATCCCCTATATAATAATAGCCTAAGTTGTCTGCCCGTCTGTCCTCGAATTTATGAAACAGTTGGATCTGGAATGGATAGGGGCATCCTTATAAGGCGATTTCACGCAGCAGGGAACACCAACTTATGGGAATTCTAGTTTTAGTTTCAAATGGAAGGGCAGTTTATTTATTGTCTATTGGCTGTTGTAAACATGAAAATGAATGGGACGGGCATTATAGTAGTTCATGAAGTTGCGACAAATTGTTCTATTGGATTCATAATGAGTTAGGGTTAGCAAAATTCAAAGTAAGTCTTTAAAACGTTTAAAATCCACTCCTTCCCCCCTTTTCTAGAATTTAATGCCATTATTTCAAGCCCTATTTTCCCCGGTTAAGAGCAGGTGATTAAATTTATCACCTAATAAATAGGTAAAAATAGCATTTTTTTCTACCATTATGAAGTTATTCCTTTAACCATCTCATTTAATCATTTCTTATTTTAAATTATTTAAATATCGTCTGCATTGTTTTCATACGTTTTATCACTGAACTTAGATATAAGGTGATTTCACGCAGCAGGACACGTCTCAACTTACGACAATTCTGGCTTTAGTTTCTAACGGAAGGATAGTTTATCGTTTGTCTATTGGCTGTTGTAAACAAGAAAATGAATTTTTTTTGTGGAAATGGAAGTCAGTTTTTGTATAATAAACAAATACTTAATTAAATTATATATTGGCCATTCTGGTCCAACACCTTTTGTCATCTTTCTGGTAGTAACATACCACACTCATAAAATTTTTTGGTCTTTGCTGGCAAAAAAACTGATCGAGGTGGTTTTTGACCTCCTCAATTGAATCCGATGGTGCCAGGTCTGGACAATATGGTGAGTGTGGCATTGTATCCCATCCAAGCTGTAAAAGCTTTTGGCGAGTGACCAAACTTTGTGTGAGGTCTCGCGTTGTCTTGGTGAAACACTACACCTTTCCTGTTGATTAGTCCTGACCTTTTCTGTTGAAGTGCATCATTCAGCTTCTCCAGCTGATGACAGTAGACTTCCGAATTAATCGTTGTGTTATCCGCTAAAAGCTCAGAAAAAAAGAAAAAAACACGATTCCTTTAAAATTTCACCAAACAGACGCCATGACCTTTTTTTGGTGAATATCGGCTTTGGAAATGGTTTGAGCCGGTTCATATTTTTTGCTCCATGACCTCTTGCATTTGACGTTGTTGTATACAACCCATTTTTCGTCCCCAGTAATGATGCGCTTCAAAAACGGATCATTTTCGTGACGTTTGAGAAGCGAATCGCAGACGTCAATGCGGCGACACAGATTTCTCTCTGTGAGAATATGGGGAACCCATACATCGTGCTTCAAGGATAATCTCAGGCCTTTCAAGTGGTCATAAAATGTTGAATTTGATAAATTTAACCTCAATCCAATCTCACGTGTTGTTATTTGCCGGTTCGCATCAACGTTATCGCGTCTTTATCAGCTTCAACCGGCCTTCCCGAACGTGGTGCATCTTCGACATCAAAATTGCCGGATCGAAATTTAGCTAACCAGTTCTGGCACTGGCGTACTGTCAACACCTTCTCCATACACATCGATCAATTTCTTTCTTCCTTGAACAGCATTTTTACCCTTTCTGTAGTAAAACAGTAAGATATGTCGAAAATGCTGCTTATCGCTCTCCATATTTAAAAGGGCACCAACCAAAAACTACTAAGTAGAATTAATTGGAATTTTTCACACACAAGCCTTGCCATATGAGCTCTCAAAGCATATAAAAATTATACGGCTTAAATGTGAAGTTGGGTGCAAAAAAATACAATTAAATCCTCTGTCGGGAAAAAACGAAATTACTTTCCGAACAACCCAATAGTTCGTGACGTTAAGACAAATTGCTCTATTACGTAAATAATTTTCTTTTATATTAGACTTAAATAACAGATTGGGTACATATGTGATAATTTTAATTTTAATCATCAATTCTTTTTTGTTTCAATGAAAATTTTATCACCGGTATTAACAACAAATTCTTTTAATAAACGTCTTGGTGTCTACTTCATGAACTAATAAATATCTAGCGCTTAAGTTATATATCTTTGAAAATTAAGTTTGTTCGTTTGTATGTTTGTTTGTTTTTTATACATAACCACACTTTGACTAAATGAATTCAATACGATTCTAAACTGCATTCGCAGTATCCGGAGACTTTAGAGAAGTATGAAAATATTCAATTTATTGAGCGTGTACCAGATAATTCTCAGCCAAAAATAAACCATATTTTTACCTGCCTCGTAGAGTATTTTACAATTATGGAAAATTAATAATTTTACTAATCCTGCCATATGACTGGCTAATGCTAGTTATAAAATAATTTGGTTTGATAGTGCAGTATTTACTATGCTTATACCGAGGATGAGGGTTCTGAGACATAAAAATTTTTAAGTCCAAATTGGGGTCTCAATTCTTCAATGGTATTTGCAGGTCGGGGCTAGTACGCGTCTAGAGCAGGGATGGGCAAACTAAGGCCCTCCGGAAGGTTCTATCCGGCCTGCGGATGGAATTTTAAGCTGCCGGTCTGAGGCAAGTTAAAAGAAATATATATTTATACATTATATATCCATCTCCTTTTCTACTTTGCTTAACCCTCCGAGTGGAACACACAGAGGAAAAAAGTCTCCAAAAATACGCTAAAGATTTACTGTGTTAGTGGCCAGCGTTCTATGATTTTTTACTTCACCCTTTGTCGACTAGAATGGAATACGGGAAACCCACCCTTGTTATTGTCCGTTTACTTCGGGTTATAAATAGATAGATAAATAGATATTATAGATTGTTAATTTTTAATACACTAAAGCTCGTCAAGTCTCGAAGATCATCCCATAAGAAATAATGGATTCTAAAAGTACAAATAAAAATATTAAGAGAATTATTTATATTTTTTTACGAAAGTCATCCAAGATATTTAAGTGGTGCAATTAGAGATACATCTGTTACCGCAAATGAAATACTTCGAAATAGAGATTTACAAATCCATAAAAAGCTATCAGCGTCTTTGTGCCTCAAGGAGTAGGGGTGCACCCCTCAATAAATGTCAGTCAAAGAGGGGTGACATTCCTAAACAATCGGCCTGACCCTCCTATCTACTCCATGGGGGAAAACACTGGCAGAAATGTACATTACATCCATTTTCGGAACATCTTTTGAGGTCGAAAATTGAAACCGCTTTGAAGACATCATCGGTTTGGCGGAATTGTACGTGCGAACCGCTTAGAGGGTTAAATATTATATCCCAAATTTATTATCTTACGCCCATAAGATCAGCGGTATATTTGCTTCTTATATGTGAACAAGTATTTTTAACTTTGAACCTTAGTAAGAATAATTTCAGAAGTAGACTGGCAGATGAGCATTTAGAATCGTTCCTTAAAATCAATACATCTCACTTCGAACCTCAATAAAGGGAACTTTTAAAAATGAAATCGCAATTTCATACATCTCATTAACGTATTTAAACAGTTAGGTACTTTTATATTGTTTTTAAAACTTTAGAAAAATCTTGGCCCGCCAAAATTATTTTCTTTTGATTTTTGGCCCAATTTGTCCATGCCTGGTCTAGAGTGTGCATGCATGCAGGCTTCCAAATTTCCAACAACATTAAAATACATCTCCTGAGACTTCTTTACCAGAAGCGATTTCACTGAAAATACCGCTTGAATTTTTAAAAATCTAATTTTTTTTTTCTCTCTGCTTTCCCGCCCCTGGAAATACCTGTTATAATCCTAGATCAGTTTTTGGATAAATACTGATTCGCATATTTTATTTAAAAAGATGATTTGTAATATACTACGTCTTTAAAAGGAATTGTTACTTAAGATTTTATGAATACCAACTAAAAAAATCCAAACAGGTTTGTAATAAGTGGAAAATTGTAAGTAATTTGGATACAAAATTATATTTTGTCTCCTTAGAGAGGATTATTAACACATTGTATGTGGGACACGTACTAGTACGTTTTCTGGCGATTGATACTTGAGCGCGGGTCACGTACTAGTACGGGTTAGTGTAACAACATGGTTTTTTATGGGTACAAAAATAACTGCATAGACAGAAAAACGAAGCCGAGTGTTCTTATTTTTCATTTTTTATAATGTAAAAATGTTTATAACTTAACTCCAAAAAATTAAAACTATATAAGACTACTTCAATTTAATCTAAATTTCTATCTAATTTTTCCTATTTACGATATTATTATAAATTTATCCGCTATAAAATATATCTGTTTACAAAAATTTTATGGTTATTTATGCTTATATATATACATCAATATAAAATACGAAAAGTTGGTTAAAAAAAATTTTAAAAAATTTCGATCTATTAAGATTTAATTCAATAACTAAACTTACGGGCAAAACGCCCGCTCCCAGTACAATTCCGCTGCGAAATGTACCCGCACACAATGGGCTAAGAATCTTGTAAAAACTCTGAATTATCAGATACTGGTGAACTGACAAAAGCAAAATACCCAGTACAGTTGCATTTGTTATTTTTTAATAAGATACAATTAAATTTTAGATTTATAAACTTATGACTTATACATCTCAAACTTTTTATCTCTCTTATACGAAGCAGTCTCATATAATAGCAAGTTCACACGCATTAAACTATATTAGGAATATATCAGGAATTTGTATTGGCAGGAACAGATAAATATCTTGCACACAAGCAACTAATAGCTCAGAACTGGCTCTATAAGAGGCGGGAGGGTACAAAAACTATGGTTTGGTCAATTAAGGTTCTCCCGAAATAAAGTTTATTTTTACTTCAAAATTCAAATGAGTTTCAATTCGTTTGGATACTAACAATAAAAAATTTCGAGAATAAAATAACTCATCTTCGAAAACGAATAAACCCGTGTGATGAGGCGATTTAGATCTGATATATAATTGTTTCATTCATAAAAAAAGTAAAATGTTCGGCATCTAAATCTGACCTCATCACATCGTTAGAGATAGAGGACCATAATTTAACGGATTATTGTAGTCTTGTACGGGGGTCTGATTCCAGTCCCAGATAAGAATCCTGTCTCCGTACTTGACATTAAATAAGAATGTACCTTTGTGGAGTATTTATGAGTCCCTAAGGGACAGGGCCCAATTAGAGGTGATAAGGTTACTCACGTTGGTGGTCTCAGGGCGGGGTTTGCTGAGACCAATGACTTTCTGGCAACTATCCCGATTGGGAGTCAAGAAGAAGGAGAAGGCCCAAGTGAGTTGGATCGGAAGGCCCCACAGAATTGGATTAGAAGGTCCCAGAACGAGAGTTGGATGAGAAGGTCCCAGAAGAGAAGTTCGTTTCGGAGGTCCCAAAAGGAAGTTGCTATATACTCCAGCCGTCCGCCAGAAAGTTTCCTGCAAAATAGTACAGCCGCACCACAGAGACTCAGGAGAAAGCTCCAGATCAACGGTTGATGTAAAGATTCCTTCTCATACCCTTCAACCAGAAGTGTTCCGGGCCCAACACTTTAGACCCACAAAGGTACCCATTTTTTTGCATTACATTTTGAAATCGAGATTAGGTCCTCTCTCTATACTTACGAAAATTTCTAAGTGTATATAAAATTTGTCAGAAGTAATTTGAATAGTTTGGCTAAGCTTAATTATTGACTTATTTTTTTTTTTTTTTTTTTGTAAATAGATGTATAAATGTTTTTTTCTTATAATAAATCTACTTTTTTATATTAAGCTAGTCTCAGTTGCCATTTTTTTAGAGGTTAGTTGATTCTTCATTTTAATGTCTGTAGTTGCTCAGAACCTGTGGTTAAATTGTAGTAAAACAAATATTTAACACAACGCAATTTAAAATAAATTCCACTATACATTTGATCACAGGTTGTTAATAAATATATAACGAGGACTACACGACAACCCGTTTATAAAGTACATTTTAGCTTCAAGCTATCGAAGTACATACCAGCATGTGATATCGGTTCCCATTGTGATTAGAAGGCAATTATTTACGCTTGTGGTAAAGTGATGTCCAGTAGAGTTGGGCTTCACTGCAATGAAATGAGGATTTTCCCCAAGTTAAGAGGATAACTACAAAAAATTTCAGCTAATCATCCATATATGTCAGAATTTTAAGTAATTTCTCAAATGTGTTTTGATAATGCTCGGACTTTTGCACCAGCTTTCTCTTATCTTCGTAAACAGAAGACCTTTCATTTAAACGTGTTTGTAGAAATACAAGAGTATCCCAACAGTTTAAATTTTATGAGTAATTGTGATAACTAATTTATCCTTTACAAATCTCTTCATTAACCTCTTGCCTTATGAATCAAGTGACTATTGTGTGTGCCTATATCGATGAAAGCTTTTCATCACGGGCTAAATTGCGAGCAAACCAATGGACATTAATAGTACTGCATTTACTATTTAATAAACCACAGAATTTGATAATGTCTCTTTTCCTTAAAAAATTATCGTTTTTATTTCACAATTCTACTTTTTTGGTTATATAAAAAAAAGTAATAAATTTCAGTCGTTTAAGCATTTTCTATGTAGAATTCATTGAGTGAATAACGTATAATATTAGTCAAAATTTTGTAAGGAGTATTGTTTTATTACCGATACGAGCTTTTCACTTTCGGCCAGACTGAAGCATTACGCGTGTGATACGAGGTTCTCGTTTTAGGCACAGGAATACGATCACGTCTCCCATACGTTGTTTTAAGGCAAAGAGCGAAATGTTTTATCTGTCCATGATATGTTAAAAGTGACATCTTACAAGATAATTTATAAAAAAATAAGTGAATGGCATCGGTATTTTCTTATTATACATTTAATGAATGGATAAAAGTTTAGTTTGTCTCTGAAAATTCTCACACAGTTCCATGTTAACAGAAATTCTTAATTCTGAAAAGATGTGCATTTGAAGGGAAAATCTTATGTTTATTAAATCTGTTTTTACTCATTGGACGAATGCTTGACAAGTGTCCCTATCTACAGACCCTTTACGCATGCAACACAACCCAGCAAGCAGGGGTAGCTGAAAGCATGCTACGAACATGAGTAACATTAACACCACTGCGTCTTCGTAATTTAGAAGCGCAAACCAAGAGAAGATCCACAAACACACCCCTGGCTTAGCCTGCCAACTCCAGAATTATTATTTGAGAACTTTGAGGGCAATTGAGCACTAACATTTTAAGTGCACCAAAAGTCATTAGTGAACACGGTGGATCTTAGACCGACTCAAACCTCAATCCCGTTACCCACAGGTTACAAAATCGCTGCCTTTACTGACTGAGCTACCGAGGCCCAAAATCAAATTATAAATATTTAAATCTGTACATATACCATGTTTTGTGTTAAAAACAAACCTTGAGGAGAGAAAAGAAACGTGGTAGAGTTCAGTACAAGTTTTATTGTAAAGAAAAGTATTCTACAGGAACTTGAGACTTCGGATATTGTCCATACAATATCCAGAAGCTTACACCTGAAGTCTAAACATCGTCTCAGAAGCTACAGTAACCGGAACTACAGGACTGGCTAACATGGCAAATAAACAAAATGTTTTAGTTCATTCATTGACAAAATATGAACAGGAAATATTTTTACCAAGAGAAGTCCGATTCGAGTTATAAGTAATTCCATCTCAGTTACAATTGCTCATAATATACGTAATTAATGCACTTATATGCTTTCATTATTGATAAAAATAATGTCACCCAGACAGCCTAGAAGCTATGTCCATTTCTAAAGACTAAATCAACCATCCTCTCAAGTGAAATTGCATTGCAGAGTCTAAGAGTCAGAACGTTTGAATTCGTATAAACCGTTAAAGATAAAGATTCTAATAATCGGCATAGTTTTCGATGAAGCAGTACCCAGAATTAGAGTCCACTGAAAAATAATTTGCCTATAATAAGGTTAGTGTTTACACTAATCCGGGGTGTCTGCAATTTTATGCATCCCTTTCCTATTGTACTCTGAAGAAGTACTTGATAATTAAATTAATACTTTAGAACACGTCATTATTCTGAAAATAATGAATATCCATTAGAAACTCTCTGTAGTCTCAGACTTATATACCGAGTCTAACACCAACGCGAGATTTGATCGGTACGAAAGATTCAACAAGCTTCTGGATAAAACCAAGCAACTGACAGGAGCTTCCAAATCAGATAACATTAAGCATTTTGATCCGAAGGTTTTTTTAACTCAATAATCACAGATCTCCTCCGCTGATACATTGCTCAAAGAATTGCCGAAACAGTAACTAAAGAGATCAATAAGTTTGTAGTAAATAAGTCAAAAGTATAAGATTAAAATTAATCTTTAACCCGTTCAAGACTCTGGGAAGATTACTTCCCACTCTCATGATTTTACGAAATTAAAGCGGGGGTATCTATGTTAAGCATTCGGCTGTACAACACGAAGAACAATTTATTATGCGAACACCATTTAAGCTTGAACACAAACAAAAGTGGACCCCGATAATTTAGGAGCAGGGACCAAGTAGGAGATCCTACGAAATACATCTGCGAAAAGCGCAATAACTACAAAAGATCAACTGACATCTCGTATAGTATTGACTCATAAGCTACTAGCTGGATATTCCTCAAGAAAAAGGTAGCCCTTCTAGTTTCTAAGAGTTCAGTTCTAGATAAAATAAGCCAAGTCAGAATAGGAAAGTGTCAAAGTTGATTTTCACGAGTAGACAATGAAAGAAATTAGTACAGAGGACAGTAAAAAGAGCTCGATACAAGCGTACAGAATGTGAAATGTGCCCTTGGGATAGCATGTTTTTCATTTTTCCATGGTAAGTAATAGCCATTAAATTTAGTGTTTTGAATTACCACAAATACTTCTAGGACTATACTTCCTAACACTAGAATTTAAATATAAACCTAAAGTTCGAAGTAAAATATATTTCCTTAAATGCTATTGTTTATATAATAAACAAACATACACTCACTAAAGAGTGAATACAGAAGAGAAATTGCCCACGAAATGGTTAAGCTGTTCCTCCGTGGAAGTATTAATATCGAAAACGAAGTTCTCAGTTTATTACGGAATTCTAATGTCAACAATTGCTTCTACGATTGCTAAAGAAACTAAATTCCTGCTTATTTTTATTTGTTAGCCAAAGTTCTTTTGTTATTGTGAACGTTAAAGACATTGACGGGAATAGCAGTTCTCTTGGCTGGACTTGCTTTCTACTAAAACTCTAATTCATCACGTTGAGGCATCCACAGTTTATGCAGCAGACAGGTATTATGGAGTCACTGTTGATGTTTTCTACACGAATGTAAAAGAATCGTGAGAATATATGCCAAGGTTGGTTCAAACCATTACGGTCTATTAAGTACAGTGGTACTAAAACTCCCAGCCGAGTACCATGCTGGTACTGCATTAATTCAATAAAGTGTAATGCAATATTCATAGATTTGCACCAAGTATGCACCTTCCCACCGGTGATTTTGAAAGACACGACATGTATAATAAAGATCAGGATCTTTCGTATATGTCGAGCAACAATTGCTAGTTTATTTGCATCCTGGTTGCCGTTTAAGAATTTCCATGATAACCGTGATTGTCCTCAGCTTCACCTCCCTGGAAGAATATGATGAAGACGTTACAAAAACGTGTCGTTTAACGTACAAGAGATGCTCGTTGATTACAGACCATCAGTAATTTTGGTCGTTCAAGTAAATGAAGATGCAACACTCCAAAGAACATGGTAGGAATCGGTTATCTCCTGGTAATACAAGACGTGCCCAAAACACCGGTAGGGAAGGCCGAGGTCTATTCTTAGTCCTAGACAGAATTTTCTCAGTTACGCAAGAATAGAATTCAAACTACAACATGTCTGAATTAGATATTATCCTTACGGTGGAACTCTAAAGCAGGACAGCAGCTTTTAAACTTAGCTATACCTTCTTTACAGTACTATAGAGTTATGTCACATGAAGCGTTGAGCATAATATGCAAAACCAACTCTAGTACTAAATAGCACAAGTAGTACTGAAAAAGTACCCCGACAGCATTTCAAACTACCAGCAACCTCAGTGCTAGAGAACCCCGACCTTCTCGTATAATAAGCCACGGAATATGAAGGATGAGAAATGCAGATATTCTTTTACCAGAAAAAATATAATTAAATAAGATTCCGAGCTTAGCACAGGCAGTGACAATACTGTTGATAATTATAGGTTGTTCAACATTGTCTTAATTTAAGACATTACAAATTAGGAGTTTTTATTCAGAATACTCCAGAACTCATTCCAAAGTTATTTAGAAAAATTGTAGCCTAAAAGTTTAGTCTTAACTACTTACCAAGCAATACTAATATAAAATTTTAAACAAAGATGTCCCATAAAATGTTGAAACATCAATCTTTTATAACTCCTTTATCACCATTAGTCCCTCAGTTTCCAAGGCATCTAGTATATACACTTATTTACATCAAACGAGTCATACCAGCATACCAAGAATATTCCAAACCATTTACCGAAATTACCAGAAGAGGGGGAAGTGCTGAAAGGAAGATGTTTAAACGTTCCCTCAACTTGGAAGAAAAATGAGATAATGTCTGGTAAAAATTTACGAATTGATCCGCAACAGATCTTGAATTGGCTTTTCTTATTAATAGAATTGTTTCGGAATATGACCACCTGCGATTACTAAATATGGAATAGTAGCCCGTTTAAACCTTACGTCATTAAATATTTTCGCAGTAGTCCAGAAAGAGAACGTAGTCTCAGAAACAAATGGATCTGTGAGCTTCAAAATGTCCACCTAATACGAAATAAAAGCAGTCTTAACCTAATGACAAGGCAACGTAACGATGTTATTTAGAGTCATTAAAAGTACGATTACCAGAAGACGGGAAAGTGCCGAAAGAAAGAGGCATAAACGTTCCCCTCGACTTAGAGGAAAAGTGAAGATAATCTCTGGCAAAAATTTAAGGATTGGTCTGCAACAGATCTTAGATTGGTTTTATTAGAATTGTTTCGGAACATGACTACCCGAGATTACTAAATGCCGAATAGTAGCCAGTTTAAGCCTTACGTCATTGAATATTTTCGCAGTAGTCCAGAAAGAGAATGTAGTCTCCCAAACAAATGGATCGGTGGACTTTAAAATGTCGAACCAATAAGAATTAAGGCAACGTAACGATATTACGTATAGTTATTAAAAGTATATTTGACACAGTAGTGTTTAATACTAATCTAAACTTTAAGTAGGGGAATTCCTTAGAAATTATGTTGGATAACTCTTAAGTAGGGAAAGAGTGAATTGGGGGCAACATTCCACATCTTCGGCATGAATGTCAACAAGATCAACGCCTTAGCTCCACCCTGTGGCAAACACCCGACAACATCAAATTCAAATTATACAGACCTCTTGCCTCTCAACAAATTACGCCCCTCTGATAACCATAGCAACTTGTTCAGCTTAAGTTTATGAATGAGATTTTAAAATCTACAAATTAAGAGGTTAAATATACTAAATCTTCAAGTAAATAGTGAAATGAAGACTCCTGCGAGTAAAACCTTTGATTTTGGGATTTAAAAAGGGCAAGAGAAATTTGAAAGAGAATCCAAATAGTTACCTCAAAGTCAACCAGTGTCTCGTGAGAATTCATTTATAGAATTAAGGCCAATATATACCTGAAGTCTCGATATTTAGAGCCAAGTCCAGGTAATGTCCAAGTAGAATTTTGTTTACGAAATTTAGATAGACTTGCCTTAAGGTGGAACCCAAAAGTAGCAGAGCTACTTTTGAACCATGAAAATTCTCTAAGAGTACGTAATTTTACCTCTGATAATTTAAGATGTCGATATAAAGACAAATAAGCAGAGATTCTTCTAAAAGGAAAATTCACGCATTAAATAGAATGCTGCTGAAACTACATTTTGAAAAACCAGATACTATCCGTTAACTTCTGCAATTGAAAGTGAGGAGTTTGATGCAGAAGATACTCCAGAGATCATGCCAGGAATCGTTCAACTTTAACAGGAAACTAATCATGAAAAGGTGACTAGCGATATTTATAAGATTGATAAAAAATTTTATCATTTTACGCCATCACTTCTCGACGAGGGTCATTGTCGGCTCGTAATGAATGGCCATGAATTCTCCGCCTATTACCAACGTTATTAAAGGAAAATTACGACTTGCTCCTGTGGCTGCTCTACGGCTGATTTTTTACGTTTACTATCGACCCTTAATGGTTTCATGATCTACTAGTTTACCTCAACTTGTTTCACATCCATTATCCGCCTTCATTTTATTGATCTCTTATACCATTCTACTCATGAGGACGAGTTTCACCCCAATCACCCAGTTTCTGTTGCAGTACCAATTCTTGTTACATGCCACTACATTCCTCCGCTTTTTATTCTTTAAATATATTAAGATACTACGTGAATAATTAAGACTAAGCGATTCTCACAATATAAGCTGTTGCTTCGTTTCAATCATTAAGTTATTTTACTCGTCCTTAGTATGAATTTATTAATAAGCAACCGCGTAACTACAAATGACTTGAGGTAACGGCAATATTAGAATATTGAAAAGCCCCAAAAATAAGTGAAAATTCTAATAGTGAAACTCGTTAAAAATTCGAGGCCCTAAAAAATCTATTCGTGCCTAACGATTTGGAAGACGAAGCTCATGATTGGCAGATTACTGTCAGCAGTTTTCTAGCAAGTTCTCCAACAAATGAACTTACTCCAGCTCCCATCTCTAAAGTAACTTTAGTCATTAAAATTTAACACAATGTCCAGGAATTTAGTATTTTAAATGAAGGTGTTAAAGTTTCCTAGTACAGTAATCTACCTAACGGAATTAGTTAAACTTAAGTTCATGAGTTGGAATCGCACTGCTATCCTGGATGCTTGCAGCCATTCGGGATTAGCTTTAAACAGCGGGTGCCGGTCTCATTAGCCTTCGTATAGCAAAAAAGCGGACCTTACTGCTTCAAATCAAATCCTTAAGCAGCGGAAAACTGCAACGTATGCCCTATTCCCAAATCTGGTGCTAATTTAACCATTAGCAAGAATATTAAAATCGCTTAATCCAGGATAAAATTGGGGGCAGTAGGAGAGAACATCGATACCTATCAAACGGAGTAATAAAAGGAGCTTCAATGGCAACCAATTTTTAAAGAGTTCTTTTAAAGAGCGACTTCCATTAAAGTATTGCAGAATTTTTGCAATAACCAAGACATCGCAATGAGATAGCTAAACTATCATGACCTCGATAGCCCTACTGTTATTACCTACCATATTCTCGATTTTCAATAAAATTTCATTTCGGTCAGATTATATTGCGATTAGGTGTATTTAGACTATTCCTATTTATACCGCAATAGGACGTGTTTTTATGAAGAAATAGCCTTTTTTATCATTTGTACCAAACATTCTCTTTCAAGGCAACTAATCAGTATGTTTTTCGGATAATTCGATTACATTCACTAGTCCCAACTCTCATGAAGGCTACTCTTGCCTTATCTTTTAACAGACAGCTGCACAATTACTCCTTCCAGAATTCAAATTCTGTAACTCATCGATTCTACATAGTTACTATCTTTAGAACTAATAAGGTCATCTAGCTAAGGAGCCCCTAACTGCCGATTGATAGATGGGAGACTCATTAGGGTATTGCATTGCTTCCGACTCTGGGAATAAGAATGAGTTCCACCTGGTTCCAAGCACAATTTTCGTACTTCCAACTAAAACTTTTGCCCGTTATTAGTTAGGAAGATGTATTACGATTACTGCATAGCTAGTAAGATAGCCATTGTCATTCTTTCGTCGTTAACCAAATAGTTTTGCTGTATTTTAAGAAGTGTCTCGAAAATTAAATACGTTCCACGGACTTAAAGACAATGTTTACAGATTGCTCAGTTACTATCAGGCATCTTCGTATTAAAATTTTATTTCTTCATCTGAACTCTAACTGCGAAAAAAAATTCGAATAAGTTTCATATGTGCCAAACGTACTAATTATTGGCTTGCCGATTGTAATCAAAAGAATCAAAAAGAATGTTTGAATATTTGGCTCCAAAAAGGAAATCAATAAGTTCAGGATACTGTTTTTAAATTGAATAACTAAAGATAACTGGAGCGGCCGATGTACAGCCGCAATTCGAAAGATACAGCAAAATTAGCCAAAAAAGAAGTTAATCCGAGGACTACGTGCCTGCAAAAGAAATTCTTTCGAATTTTGAAAGATTGAAAGAATAAACGAGATTATTGATGTCCTTACCCAAGAATTCTATTCGTTCTCTAGATGGAAATGCCAACAAGTCTCATTGACACCAAAAATAAGATTTTAGAAAGATATTTTAATGAACCTCAAAAGTTCATTATGTTCCAAGATGAATACAGGACACCCGCGATCTCAAGATGGCCTCAGCTAACGAGTTTTAAATTCTCTGCTTTGAGGTAAATTATCCTCCGGGAAAATTGGCACGATTTTTAAAATACAATTGTGCATGATTTTCCTTGAAAAAAAAGCCTCCTATATACTACAGTCTGAATTAGTCTCGTAAAAGTTGGGACAAAGTAGCACCAGTTTTCATTCAAAATTTGTATACTAATTTAGTAGCCGGTGGCTGGGAGGTTAAATATGTCATGGGGTAAACTTAAGCTGATGGCAATCGTAAACATAATTTAATTACAATTAAAATTTTAAGATGTCATTAGAGATACTCATGAAGTTAGCATCAAAAATAAACATAAGTAACCTATGTCGACACTTAAAACTATTGCAATGACTCAATTGTTTACTAACAACATTCTTTCTCCATCAGTATCTAATGTTTCTAGTCTGTAGTAAATAGAAACTCTTGTAGTGGCGACGAGTAATTAAACTTCAGTCATTAACTTCTACCTTGGCAGCACCGTGCTAGTCTCCCGAGAATGCCACAACATGCCGGACAATCTGGTTGAGTGCTCATCTCCTATAGTGCACCAGATTTAAAAAAGGGCTGTATGAATAAATCATTTTAAGGAATTCTTACATAGAGTCGTCGACACTCTATACTAAACGTCTAGAACAGTTTTTCATCTCGAGTAAGATCAAGAATGACCGCATTTCAAAGATACTGTTAAATCATTTTTGACCCATTAAACTATAATCAGAAATTTACTTTCCTCGGGGCCGTTTATTCCTGGGGCACTCAAACTGCCGAGTACTAAAATTGCACTTTGATCAACCACCAACAGTAATAATTCAGAAGTTCAAATTAGAACAGTCATATGCAGTACTGGCGAATCAGTCGATTTCAATGCAGAATTTTAAAGTATAGCGAGTTAGTGGAGTTACGTTTCAGACGATATTCTGAAGAGCAGTTTAGTTGACAACATTAAAAATGAAGGGATTGATCGGAAGCTCAGATGAAAGCCACTAACGCTGGCAAGATGCAAGTAGAATTCAAATTTATAAAATACCCCTCTACTTCGTTAGAACTATAAATCCTCAAGTCCAAGGAACTGCTGTCGATAGAAGTTCGTAAATGAATTTATGCAAATTCGAGGCTCCACATACAATAGCAGTTGGTAAACAGGCTGTACAAAAGGTTTATAGGTCGGAAAGACGACATGTAGTGCTTACGTTAACTTTACAAGATAAATTCGTAAATTGAGCAAACGAAAACTATTATGCCACTTTACAAAAAGGAGCTCATGTTTCACACAAAGTAGAATACTACTAGTCATTGGTGTTTGGAGTGTACCAAGCCGTTCCACTTTTATGCCTTTTAAATACATTCAATATAATTAAACACTTTCCTCTGTTACAACCAACAAGTATTAAACTAAGTTCGTTTACACCATTCTACAGCGCCGAAAGATGGCCGATTGGTTAAGGTGCTGGCCTTCGGTACCGAAGTTCGTAGGTTGGAATCTCACTGCGGCATGGAGGTTCGTAGCCGTACGGATTCTGCTTTAAGCAGTAGGTCCCGGTCTCAATAGCCCTCGCGTGTTGCAAAAAGTAGACCGTAGTGCTCAAAAACTAAACCAAACCATTCTACAGCAGTTGTTGGAATGGCAAATGTTCATATCAAACAAAATCTTATTAAGGGACTATTGTTTCAGCACGCAAGATTTTGCCATCTTGAACAGTTGTCGTATTCAAGAATGCTGATTACTCGTATGTTTCAAGAATTTCGAAGACCAAATTAGCTTCCAGAAGTTTTCTAATAAATTTAAAGATTTTCACCGAAATTTGATATCGTAATATTAAGTATACTCAAGGAAAACATTTACTACTCCCAAGTTCTTTGAAGCATACTCTATTCCCACTAATTCAAATAAAGTGCATCAATAGTTTAAGTCTTTTGGGAAGACATTCTTGAACCAATAAAGGCAGCAGTCTCAACAGCACCCCGAGTTGTACCCGTATCGAAATGGCATTCCAGTATGTAGAGGTTTGAAACTTATAAAGTCGGTAAATTAGAGATACCCATTGCTAAATTCAGGAGACATTTGCCCATGTCAGGGAGCGTCTTCAAAACTAGTTCTCCATGATGCGCCAGATGTACGAAGAATCCAATGACAATGGCTCGCTACATTAATATTCATCGATTATGTATCCGAACATTGCCGGCGCAGGGAGTAGTAGACCGCCGACTCCTCTAGCAGCATCTGAATGAATAAAAGGAGAATTAAATATGTCATATCAATTGCAAAATGCTACAATTCCTTCAAACAGTAGTCTTTTCATCACATACCCCTTGGTCAATTAGGAATACAGGGAGTTACATTGAATAAATGTTAGAGTGAAAATAAGTTTCAAGTTTTTAAACTGGTCTTCTACCACTTAATTGCTTAAAACATTAAGTTAAACCCTAGTGATAAGCTGCTCACTTATAAGTCTTAAGCTTATTACCTGTGCTGAACCGTCATGGTCTTAAGCAGCGAATTGTCATTAAATATAACTGCAGTCCAAAATAATTACAATGATGCAGTTACCAAACTCTGCATTTCAGAAACACCAATATCCATATTGAAACTAAAATTCTCGATAAATTACTTCAAACTCTGGCTATAAATTTTAAGCAAATCCAAGTTCTAAAACCGAAAACTGAAATGAAGACCTTTAAAGTTCATCTCCAAAAATTAATATTCCGCACTGAATGAATATTTCTATTATCACTAGATGACAGTTAATGATTTCTGTATGTCGTAATTTACATGTAGAACTTTCACACAGAATCTATTAAATATGTCCTATGTTTATTTTCTATTACTCTTTTAAATAAGGCGTTTTATATAATGACGAATACTTTACACAACCACTACACAGAGTTCATAGACATTTTAAGCCCTTTTTAAACACCAAGTTCTTAAATTGATAAGTATAGAAATTAATTTATACAAAATTTTACGGTTTATAAAATGCAATTTCTACATTCCAGAACAGAAAGTAGGCAGATTCTAAACGGATATATTTCAACTGCATAAACGGGTATATTTCAACTGCAGTTTAGAAGACTTTACGTTTTCCTCTTAGATGAGTATACCGTCTTCGTTAACATTTTATTGCATATCTAAAATTATCTTTTGCATATCTCCCACACTGCATATCCAAACTAATTCCTCGGCGCAATAGCCCAAGGGGTCCAGGGTCAACAATGCCAATCTGTTCCCTAGAACAATGGCCGTGAGGTGCGAAGCATGTTCCGGTTACATGTTCAACCCCAAGAGGGTTATTTAACTCTTTAAAAGGTCACATTTAAAATTCTATCAGATATAACGGCATTAGGTTATAAACGTTGTCTTCGAACTTATTAAATAGGAACCATATGAAAACAAATGTTACATTTCCTTGTAAGTAGGAACTTTTTTTTTTGGAGGGAGGGGGTAATTATGAAACCTTTTCCTTTTACAGCATGAGAATAAGAACTTTTTAAAATTAATTATATTGGAATAACAATGTATAATTATCATCAAAATGAAGTAATAAATAGATAACTACACAACTTTTCATTGTTCTTTTGGGTAGGTGTCTCCATTGGAAGTCATAAGGAGAAAAATCAAATTCGTGATTTTTATGTAAAGCAATTTTAAACTAATATATTTCAAAAGAAAAAATAAATTATGCGAAATTCTATTATCTACTACTATATCAAAGAGTCAATAACACAGAAAACTGAAAAAAAAATCCTTTGGATGTTTTTTAAAAAGAAGAGAACAAAGTATTAATAGGTGTTTCGCTGTGAAACCACTGCAGAATAAAGGGTTAAAACGATACGGCTAATACGACCACAGCAGACTACTTAATTTCAGACTGACAAATTCCGAAAGGTAATTATCCATGTCAGCAACTGAATTTGAACCCGCAGACTCCAGTTCTGTTAAGCAGTACATTGTTCTGCAATCGTCTGGTTCAGTCATATTGCAGTTAGGATAGGATTTTCGCCTAATTTCCTTTCGGTTTAAATTTGGTTTTGCTGTTCTCTTCGAACTTCATTGTTGTGGATATTTATGATCTTTAATGTTGAAAACTATTTCTACGTCGCGGCCGTGTCTCGATTTACGATGCTCTGAAAGCTTATAATAGAGCAGTTAATATTTATTAAACTACTCTCAAAAAAGGAGAGAATAGAGAGGGGGGTTAGAATTACATAACTTAAAAAGACTTGTCCAAATTAGACAACTAGAGTTACATGCTACAGTGATGAGTCTCCTTTATAAAACTTTGTAGTAGTTCTCCTAAAGAGTTTCTTTCCTATGAAACTAGGCAAGAATTTAAAGAGGTTTGTATATTGTTTATTTGTTACTAGACTAAAGTTTAAAGACTCAAATCAACAGACTAAAACAAAATAAAGTAGATATACTTCAGTAGAAATAAAAACAGGAGACTAAAATTAAGAAACTGACTAAGATCTGTAAATATCCAGAGCAAAAACACTTTAAGAAAATATAGTACAGAAATATATTCAGATGGCTATGTTACCGCTTAATAAACAAAACTTAAATAAGAACATATGACTTACCGGGGTTTACCACTCAATTTGTTTGCAATAAGACTTCCTATATACGGCATTGCAAGTCATCTAACTCACTGCTATTAGAGTTTGGTAGTTTTCGAACTCAAGAAATTCTTCAACACGGAACTTTAGAAATGATCTCCAATAACATCGTTTAGAGTTAACGAAATCCTCCATTACTTTCCAACACCTCGTGCAGCGGAAAACACAGCACACAAATCTGAACTCCGCAGGATCGGCCAGTCAGCTCAACGAGTCGGAAAATCTAGGGTCGTGGTTACTCAGGAACCATTCCGTTGAATACCCAGTGGAGGCTAGCCGAGGACAGCGAAGGTAGAGCGGTAGCAACCAACAGCAAAAGAAAGCGAGAATTAATTTCGATAGGCAATGCAAAAAAAGTCAAACTTCTAAGAAGTCCCCAAAACGATTTTAACCGTGCTGGAGATGTTAAAAGAAAACGACGAAAAATATTTACCTCAACACGAGCTTCAATTCAGCACGCCAGGACTCCAGAAGCCTCAGCCGCATCCTGAGGAAGTAAGCCATCTTCACACATATGTTCAGAGTTAAGTAATCTTTCGTCCCACAGGATTAATAACTACCCGAAGGACGTCTTGGGTGAAGACCAACATAGTTAAGAGATCCAGCCCGGCAATTCCGGAGTAAACGAAGAGCCTAAATTAATTCTAACTGATTATCAGTAACACAAATCATATAAGCGCACTCTGACAAACCTATTTGTAGGACTAAAGCAGACTGCGTAGTGTAATGTGCGTCAGCATCTTGACGCTAAATGAAAGAAATTTGCATAAATGTTTTTTATCAATTAAATAAATCAGACATTAATGTTTTAAGATAGAAATATAAATTTAAAATTCAAAACAATTTTCAAGATATGGGGCCTTACTCTGGGAGTTGCGGTTCTTACCGCAAGTGCGGTATGACGTCACGTTGACGTCAGCTCGCGGAAATTTTGAGAGCAAACGATACTTCGGTACTCTGGGGTTACATGCGGAAAGTTACCGATAGCTACAGGTTGCGGAAACTTTCCGGCAGCAAATTTGGTAGAGAGAACTTCTCGATAGTAAGAAAACATGGCGGCTTATTTGACTTACGAATATATAGCTCAGTTAAAAAAAAATATACCTGTTTTGTATAGTGCCAAAATGTAGAAAATTCCATGCCATCTCCACGGATACCACTGATATTAAAAGTATGAACTAAAAAGTTGTTTTTAAATATATTAATGCTGAATTTAGAGCAGTATAAAAGTATGATGTAAATATTGTGTATCTTCAGTTTTGATCTTATATTTTATGTTTTTCATACTAGTAGAAATCTTGTTAACAATGCTAAGTAATAAAAAGATCGAAGCCTTTATAACTTTCGGCTTTTATTTTACATATTTTAAGCACAAAATTTACAATCTTCATGGATACCTGTGATGTTAGTCTGAACCCAAAATTTGTGTTTACATATAATAAAACTGTTTTTAAAATACTATCAAAGTATGATTTAAATATTATTTATCTTTAATTTTTATCATATTTATATCTTTTATTTTCATCATAACCATAATTTTCATATTGTGATTTTCAAATTTTAATTTCTTGCATTTTATATATTTTAATAACTGTGTTCAAAACAAAACATTGATGTTTAGATTTTAGGTATTGATATATAGTAGTAATATGATAAATTTTGATGGAATAACTATCATTTTACAGTTTTTTCAGTACAAATATAACTTTTTATCAAGTTTTTTATCAATGATCTCAATGCAGTAATATTTACATCATAATATTCATCAGTTACATCATTTTTATGCATTCCATCATAATTGTAATGTATAAAATATATCTGTAAGAGAATGTAACTTGCAGAAACCAGGAAAATTCAACTGCAGGTCAATTAAGCTGCAGGTCCCGGTCTCATTAGCACTCGTGTTGCAAAAAGTAGACCGTAGCACTCCAAACCAAACCTATGGAAAGCGCCTCTATATGCTTAATAAAATTCCATACTGTATATAATAATGCTCCATAAAACTAATCATGGGTAAAAGTTTCCGTGAGACAATCTCTTCGATTTAAACTCTTGAGATTTGGATGCCACTTTTATCAATACCGTACGCATGCAAAGAAAAATGCGAATTATTTATTTGTTTATATTTACAAACATTGCTGTTGCCGAAACTGAAAATCAGAATTATAATTCTAAATTTCTGATTGGTTTAAATGGTGCAAAGTAGAAGATCCCATTAAACTCCGCCTCTAAAATAAGCCCAGCCCAAAGGCGGGATTTATTTCTCAAACTCGATAGTAAGCTAGTTCCCGCACCTTCGTTTCCGTGCTCCCAGAGTACGGTTTGAGCTTAGTTGCGGCAACTAGGTATCGTTAGGCCAAGTTTCCGCGACTACGTCATACCGCACTTGCGGTACGAACCGCAACTCCCAGAGTAAGGGCCTTAATTCATATATTAAAATTTTTTATTTGTCTGTCAAATAACTCATTACTGAAAAGAATAAACTAAGTATAGTAAGGTACTTAAACACATACACCAGTGTTCGTTCTTCAAAGAGGAAACACAGTAAAATATACTCTATAGAATTAAAAGTAAATGCCTCATATTTAAACTAAAACATTTATTATATACAATATTTACAGATTAATACCGGGAAGCCATAATTAAACTGACAGTGCTCACAGTGTTCTGTAGCGCGATCTATTTGCGAGAATGACGCCACATTTTGTAGGAAGATTACACAAGACGGAGCACGAAGGATTCCGCGAAAAAACAAATTAGTTCCAAAAGTCACCGGTAGGGGAATATTTGGCGCTGTGTAATAGAAAATAGAGTGTTAACAAATGCAAATTAATACGGAATAAAATTACCTTTTATTATGCACATTTTCTGATTTAGTTCAAGTGCAATATAGCAACACTTTTAAAAAAGCGTAAAATCCACATAAACACCGATAAAGTCCCGTGATCTGCAATATCAAGTACGCTGAGCAGAAGAAGAAGTTCTTTATTCAAATTTCATGTTACATCCATTGGCACAATTAAGAAATTGATTTACGTATTGATTTTCATTTGTTAACACTCTATTTTCTATAACACAGCTCCAAATATTCCCCTAGCGGTGACTTTTGGAATTAATTTGTGTTTTCGCGGAATCCTTCGTCCCCCGTCTTGTTTAATCTTCCTACAAAATGTGGCGTCATTCTCGAAAATAAATCGCGCCACAGAACACTGTGAGCACTGTCAGTTTAATTATGGCCACCCGGTATATGACTTGATTAATATATGGCATGACATTCATTATTTTGATATTCATCAATATTTTTAAAATGGTATTCCTTAATCAAAATGTTATGGTACCCAGGTAATAATCATGAATATTTAGTCGGTTTACCTCCAGGCATTCACTGGGAAGCATGGGGGGGCTCTAGGCAGACTGAACGTCGGCGCTGGTGTAAAGGTTGTCACTTTGCCGGATGCGGAATCGGACTAATATTGCTGGCCCGGGCTCTCTGGCTTGCTCACGCGATCTGGATGCACCCGTCCACTCCGGTTTCCGACCGCGACTCCTTTTCCAACTTTTTTCCACAAGTTTACACCTCGGTTCAACGCCCCTTTTTTTCTTTTCCAATCATTTGTTAGTGAAATTTTCCCACATCTGCACCCCCTTTAGAAGTGCAGATGGGCTCATTAAAATGGCCCCTTTGTTGAAAATTGGCTTTATTGCCTAGCCCCTGCTTCCATATCTCACGGCTGCATCCCTGCCTGGGTTTGACTGTTACACTTGTGCTACTCCATCAGATATAACTCTTCCGCAGGGGTCCCCCTTAAAACTCGAAGTCCACAGCTGCATCTATATTCTTAGAAGTTTAGTCCACATCTGTGTGTGCACGTGCTGACCATCGTGGGAAAATATATCAGAACACTAAGATTGCTGCAGAATCAAAAACATACGTATCAATTGTTGCTTTTTTTAATGAGATGCGATATCACTTATCGTATTGAGCGATCAACAGGCAGTCTTTGTGTGAAAAGAGTATATTAAATTGTTGGAATCCTACGCATGTGGAAAACATATCTCACCGTGGAGATAAAAATTAAAAAAAAAAAAAAAAAAAAAAAAAAATTTTGATATGAAATAACAAGACTTCTTTATAAGTTTATTATATCTTTATTATTGTTATTACTATTTCGTATGTTCCGTCATCAAAATTTTCGCTTGCACATTCTCTTCGAGATTCAAGATAGGTTTCGTTTCTCGTGGCATCCATGATGTTTGAGTACTGCCATCTGGCAAAGACTCGAAGCGTTAATACTCGTAATACTGAAAATTTCCTTTATACAGATATTTCGTTCTAAACCGAAATATTTCGCGATTGAAACACTTTCTTCACTCTAAACCAGGAAGTAGTAAACAATAAAAATTCAAAATTATTCTCAGCAAATAAAATAATTTTATTTTTGCTCTCTAAAAACAACCTTTGAGAGCCTTGTGTTGCACTGTTTAAATAACATTGTTAGAACTGTGTGTGTATACTGTATGGAATTGTGTGTGTATCTTTGAGTTGGATTATGGTATATCAGTAGCAGCTATAATTAGGATTTTTCTTGTATAAAGTAAAAATTGAAATAAAAAATGAAGGTGCGTTTCTTGATGATGTAACATTCCTAAACATAAAATTGAATATTTTATGGTTAACTGTTTTGGAGTTAAGCCATCCAGTATTAATGTACTTTAAAATAATGATATTTCCCGTTACATAAGACTGAAGATTGCAATCAAAAAGGAGATACACAGCTAGGTGTTGTGACAGTCCAAATTCAAAATTTCTACTTTTATGGCTAAACTTTTTTGAGTTTTGCAATGCAATGTTAATATACGTTATATTGAAATTTTTCGTTATACACTACATGTAGATTGTAATGAAAAGAAGAGATGTATATGTTAAAGACCATCATCCATCAAAGATTTTTCTTAAGGTCTACGTTGAAAATGTCATTTTTTGCCATAAATCATAATTTTTATTTATCTATTGTAAAATTTCAACTTTTAGGCTTCTAAATCTGTTTTTGTTTTTGTCTCTACAGCATTTTAAAGAAAAGTTATAGCTATTTAAACATCAGTAACAGCTGTCAAAACAAAACTGAAGTAGCAATTTCGGAACCAGAAGTTGTGAATTTAAAGCCTTTTAAAACAGCATTTTTTGAACAAAACATTTAAATTTTCATGAAGATTAGTTTAAATATTTTTCTAGTATTTTTAATAATTAGCAACTTGGCAATTAGAAAGTTTTAAAACAAGAAAGTGTGGGGAATTTTAAACATGTATTTTAATTTTTTAATCATTAAAGTTGCTTTCATAAACTTCAAATGCATTTTTCTCAGAATGGTATTTTTAATAAAATGTTGAAACTTGAAATGTGGTTTCTCCAAAAGTTCTTAAAATATTTTGCTGGAAATTATTATGAATGCTTTTGATAGTATTTACTAGTCAATGACTTAAAAGCTTTAAATTTGGATAATTTTTAATGATGTTACACACATTAGATAAAAAGGTAATGAAAATTCGTTAAAAATTCAATGTATGACTTTGAAGGACCAACATTTTTTTACCAAATGTAAATTAAGCAAAGATTTTAGGTGATTCACTAGTCCAGTGTATAAGAAATGTGTTGCATCAAAAAATATTGAAATAATTTATTAAAAAATTAGATCTTTTGAAAAAAACCATTTTTTTTCTAAATTTTCTTCATTAGAAATTTTATAAAAACTTCTGCAGGAATAAATTTTTTAAATGCAATTCTCTATGATAATATGAAAAATAAATCTAAAAACGTGAAAAAATGAACTAGCTTCTACGTTTAAAGAAAAATTTCTCTGAACGTAGACGAATACCTTACAGGGTTCCCACTCTTTTTCCAGAAGAAAAATTAAGGACTTTCTAAGGACCAAAGTAATTTTTTATAAGAACCTACTTGAAATACACGGCATAACGACATAAACCCTATTTTCTGAGGAACATATTTTAATGATTATGAACCAGACAAGGCATGTTCAAGAAATGCCCTACAATATTTCAGAATTGTTTTTAAAAATGTATAAAAATTAATATAAGATAAATCTATTTGACAAAAACTAATTTTGAAAAAGGTACATCTAAAGTTTTTTGAGTGATCAAACTAAAAACAAATTGTGGATAAAATACAATATTATAAACAGTACTTCCCGAGGTTTAAAAATGACTAATATATGTTTTTTTATACTAGCTGATTATTGCCTGGGAAAGAAGAAAGTTTTAGACTTTTCTATTACATTCTATAAACTTTCATAAGTAACTGAAATATCTACAAAACCCCCACCCTCCATGCTTCGTTTAATTAAAATCTGTTTGACTGTTAGCTATTAGAAAAGGACAGCTGACTTTATACTTTAAACCTTTTCAGTATGTGAAAGATTATTTATTAGTCAAATAAGTTTTCGCACTCATGACCATAAAAAATACTAATAAGCTAAAAGTATTTTAATAATTTTTTAAGGATATCAAGGAAAGAAATTTTGAATTACTACAGTAATATACTAACAACATGTATGTATTTGAGGATTTTCTTTACTATTAATACTGCACTTTTGGCTAGAAAATGTAAAATAATGTTATGAACTTTAACAAATATTTATTTACTATTTACAAAGAAATTTCCAATAGTGCAAATTCACATACATAAATAATTTCATTTTAAAAGTTCAACAGATTTCTTTTTTTGTATCAGAAATTTTTTAGCTCAAGTTCTGTAACTCAGCTACTTTTTCTTTTATATCTTTCCATGGAAGAAATTGATAGAGTTCCAATTTCAAAATTAAGGAGTTTTTAAGGACCTTTGATAAAAATTAAGTAGTTTTAAGGGCCCTTAAAAATGAAAGCTAAAATTAAGGAGTTCTTAAGAATTTTTAAGGACTGGGAACCCTGCTTAAGCAATTTATCTTGTATTGGTTTAGCTTGTAATGCTATGGCCAGTTTTGTTTTCCATCATGGGGGCTAATTAGACCTATTGTTTAAAATCAATTTAAAAAACCTTATGAACATCTGTGCCAGTAGTAGGATTCAAACTCCCTGACTGCAAGAAATCAAAGTAGCACCTAACTTTTCAGCCATCATCTGATTTCCAGTGTATTGTATACTTAAGCATGTTTTAGTGGATGAAAAGAGTGATATTGTATCACAGCTTGGTGTAAATAATATATTTAAAAAATTGTACAAACATTTTATTTACATATTTACAAACAAACAAAAATCACATTTTTGAAAGTTGAAGTAAACAGATGAAAATTGTGGGACAGAATAAAATGAAATTCCATTTCTCAGTCAAACACTGTATTTGCACAGCTTGTAATAAGAATTTCTTTTATCACTGCATTTAAAACAAAATGCTTACAACTTAAAAACAATAAATTCTAAAAGAACAGATTTCAGAGGTGATTACAAAAGTGTAGTACAAAAAGGGAAATAAATGCATATTATTACATAATTCAGATCATTAAAAACTTGCAAGAAAAAGAACAGATGAACAAGAATTATAAATGAATATTACATTAGAAACTTAAGAAAACGTAATGGGGGGATATCCTTTTTCAGGTATTTGCCAACAATCCAGAACAAATTAAATTCATGATTTTTACATAAATATAAAAAAAAAATAATAGTAACTATTTATTCATTATGCATTTTGGAAAACTTAGAACATTTTCCATAAATTAATTCTTATTTTAAAGAACAAAAATAAAAAATATATATTCCTAACAGTTAATCAAATATATATTTCTTTTAATAGCACAACAGTTTCAAAGTATGAATCAACAAACTAACTTCTATTGAATGTATTTAAAAACAAATGGTTCAAAAACATTAATAAATTAGTCCTTATTAATCAGAAAATAATTTAGAGACTGCATATGTAGAATATGAAATGTTTTCTACATACAACAGAGTTCAAATTTAATATAAAACAGCATAATACAATTTGACATGATTTCTCATTTACTACTTTTATACTGCAAATTTCAAATAAAAATTTAATTTTTTTTCTTTGTTACTTAAAAAGTTTAATAACATTTCACACAGATACAGGGGAAACATTTTCATACCATTGCAAGACTTGACTATTTGCAAAAATTCCGTATAGAAACATTGTTTTAATTAAAATGGCAGTGCTTGTTAAAAGAATTAAAGAACTGTAAAAAAAAAGTTTAAAAAATTCTAATTCTAACTACTAACTAATTTGAAATGTTTCAACAACCGACTAACAAGAAATGATTATTTTAATCACATACAGTGTTGTGACTTCAAAACAAATTCATTTGTTAAAAAAATTAATCAAACAAAGATAGAATTTAAAATAATTCAACTTAAAAAAATATCATACAGAAAAGAAAATTCTAATTATTAACGACAAACTGGAAAGGTTTTGACAACATGCTTGTGTTCTTCAAACCAAATCTGAACATATCTTGTATGTACACAGTAACTCAACACTTTAATATTTATAAATATTGAAGTAGTTAAGAATAAATAGCAACCTCAGAAAATCTGATAGCCTATGAAAAACAAGCATAAAACATTTTCTCAAAAACTTTTGAACAGGAATGAATGCATCCATTCTAACAAAAATATTTACCTAAAGAGTGATTGAAGATGGAAAAAACATAATTACATTCATCAGCATTTAATGCTTTTAAAAAAACTGTAACTATTTTCATAGAATAGAAATTTAAAATAATGTTTTTAACTACTTTTCATTCATGAATGCTGGGTAAAATATATGATTATTTTAAACTTCAGCTAAATTAGCTTTGTATTAACTTTATCAAATTTAACAATATTGAAATTTAATAAAAATTAACAAAATTCATACACAGTATAAGTTAATTTTTTTAATAACATAAATAGATTGCATATTATAGTTGAAACATGTGCATATAACTATTAAATCAAATAATTTTTAAAAAGTTATTTTTTAACAAAATTATGCCTATGCAATTTCTTTAGCCTCTCCCTGAAAACATAAACCCAAGGAATCAATATGCAATAAAAAATAATTTAAATTGGATTTAACACACTTTTTACACCTAAATATTTCATTTAAAAACTGCATAATTTATAACATACATCTTAAATACATTTTAATATTACTGTACTCTCAGTCACCTTGGAGGTCAACAACAACAAAAAAAAATTCTTGTGTTTAAAGAAAGAATCACAAATTTATAAATAATACTAATTGTTTTCTAATTTGGAAAACAGCTGTTATATAAAGATGTATAGCAGTACATTAAATTCAAATAAAATATAAAGGAAAAAATTATAAATTTTTCGTCAAAATTCATATAAGAAATATTTTGATTTCACCTCTAAAAATAGATCTCTGCAAATATGGCACTCACCATTCATACACTTTAATATTTATACATAATTCTTAGCTATACTTAAAATCATATATAAACAATCCTAACCCCATAACGTTTTATAAAGATATATAAGTATAGTCTTACAGAGAAATATTGGTCATCATTTAAAATAGCAATGATAAGCAATAACTAATGGTACAAATTTTACAATGACTTTGTACTACCAAACATCACAACAAATTCTTCATATGACTGTGTAATAATAAATTGTGATTAGCTTTCAAATGGAATGATTTCTGGAACATTTACACCACTGAATGAATAAAAGCTGATATCACCATGATCTACAATTGCAAGTTGAAGGCTTGCTTTATCATTCCATTTCTTCTTCAGATTAACTAATTCTGAATACCTGGGAATGGGATCTGCAGCTCTAAAAGGAATTCAACAACAAAACCAATTAAATAATAATTTTTTAAAAAATCTATAAGTAGTAGTATACAATTTTGAATAAATAAATAGTCCATAGACAAATATATTTAATCCATTATTAAAAATAAAATAAAATAAAAAAATTAAATAAACATACTACAAAGATAACAAATTTTTAAATTTGGAATCAGTCAATCTTTTAGCGAGTTGGTTGACTGGTTGACTATTAGTGGCATGAGTAATAAAAGTTAATAGTATATTTTCCTTTCTTAGGAAAATTGTACGTAAAAATTAATTGTAATGAACCAAATCTTTATGCCTTAATTATACATAATAAAAGATAACTGTTTTTAATTAAATTTGATTTTATTAAAAACAAAATTAAATTAAATGTGAATACCTATTTAGCAAAATTAATAAAATAAGATGTTAAAATTATCAAACTAAATGACTAAAACAAGATTTAGTTCTTTAAAAAAAATTTTTTTCAATTTTTCATATGGTTAAAAAGTTATAGGTACAAAACTTTGATACAACTGATATAATCTTTAGTCCAGTGATGTAATGAGCTTGATCTTCCTCATAATGTAGTGAGAAGGACCATAAGGGACCTCCTAATGGGAGACTTATAAGGCCTGATTTGATTCTGGCAATCAAAGGCAGGCCAAGGAGCTTAACCAGGGTTATCCCTGGATAAGGGCTAATGACCTACTTAAGCTCAGTAGAAAAGAGCTAAGGGTGGCCATTGGCCTGTTGACTGGCCATTGTTGCCGTAAGAGGCACCTTAACATTAATGGCCTTATGGATAGCCCGGTATGTAGGGGATGCCATATGACAGAGGAAATTCATCACATTTTGTGTGAATGTGACTACTACTGCACCAAGAGATTTGAATTCCTTGGGTATCACTTCATCGAGCCATGGGAGTTGATTAACTTCCCGGTTAAATTGCTGCTAAAATTTATCTCAGCTATTGGTCTCTCTGAGATCTAATGGTTAATATTTCTTAACCTTGTGCTGGAACTCTTTGCTCCAGTGAATGGGGGGGTTATCAGTACAATATGCCTTGGGCTGCAGTGATGATGCCCTTGTGGGCCGCCCCACCCCAATTCTAATTCTAATGAGCTTGATAGATGTTTAAGAATAACTGCTGGACATCTATTGAGCTCATTAATATTAAATAAGCAGTAGATAACTGTATAGATAAAATGTATAGAAGGAAACTAAAACTAATCAAATCTTTTCTTTCAAATACAAAGTATTACAAAACTCAAAAAAATAATAAATATTACATATATATGTCTGCAGTAACACAAATTAAACAATAATGTTTTGAGAAAATAATGAAAAACTGTGTAGAAGTTTAACAAAAATCAATTACTTAACAGATTATTGTAGGCATTAAAAAAAGGGTTTCAATATCATTTAATACAGAATTTTAGAAATATAAATTGCTTATTTTATTTAATGTTATTTAATGCTGACAATTTTCCTGAGCTAGATGCATTTTCAAAGAAAAGTGATGCAAGTGTGCTCTGGCAGGTGTGATTTAAAGCAAATTTGGTAAACTATCAAAGTTTCATAGGCGGCTGTTTATCCGACTATGTAACAATGTAATAAGTCAAAAATAGAGACAAGTGACTTGAGTCAATTTAAAATTTTATGCACAGTTTGTTGAACAACATTATCTAATGAATACAAAACTTCGAAAACCAAAAGTGACTAAAGTTTTTATAAACAAAAAGTTATTTTAAAGCTATTGCCATTACTAAATCTGTAATAGCTATCTTCAGCATACATTAAATTTCAGCATATTATTAATAATGAATAAAATGCTATGGTTGATATTTCTAATTTACTATTTACACATAATATCACTAACAAAATAATTTATTATCAGTGTACAAGCAAAATTAACTCAGTCCAAAATTGATATATAGGCAATAACAATTTGTGAGTTGTTATACAAAATAACTGCCCACAATTTGATTAGTAAAACATTATTTTACAGACTTTTAAGTATAACAGTAGTTTAATAATGTTTTGATGACTGGTTGAACCATACATTCGATGTCAAGCATTAATTAGAGATGACAAAGTTATACTTACATCTAAATCACTTCTAAATCAATTTTTGGACTTAGTAATTTCGGCTTGAATGTAAGCAATATGATTTATATTTAAACTCAAAGAAAAAAAAAGAGTATATACCTCAAAACAATGATTCTGCAGTTAGGTACACTAGGAGATGATCTCCTGTACTTAGAATTAGGAAGATAAACATCAAAAGAAATTTCTAAAGATGATGAAGATGGCATATACCTGATTATGAAAATACAAAAATACACGTAAATCAACAAGTGAACTATAAATAAATATTTTTCAAAGAAAATTTTAAGTGTATATTTAGTTTTATTTTAATAAATGAACAGATAATGAGTAGAATATAATATACATGGTCTATTTAAAGAAATACCACCTATAAAAAGATCTTCAGAAATTTTATTTTATCTGAAACTTATGGTTGATATATATATATATATATATATATATATATAGAGAGAGAGAGAGAGAGACATAAATAATTGTGATAGGGAAAAGTGGCTATATCATTAAACTTTTATGATGGTAAATCCCTTCAAAGTGATTGCCCTTCAGACTATTGTTAAGGTAAATAATAAAAGTCAAGATTTACTTTTGTACTGTGATTGAAAGCTGCACTTTTATAACCTAGCATTGTCAACTTGACAATACCTGCTATACATATGTAAAATCGCAAGCTCAAGATTATGAACTAAAAAGGTTCTGGCATGCTCTTGTGTTATTTCTATGCATAAAATAACTTTATATATCGATTAAAAAGAAAGAAACGAATTTACAATTTGAAAACTGCTCATGATGATCTTTTGGCATTACATATATACATACACATATACATATATATATATATATATATATATATATATATATACAGGGATGTAGACAAGGTACTTTCCCCTGAAATTCGGGTTATTCATGTACATGTATATAGGTGTATAATAAATAACTAGACAGTTTTTTAGTAACACGAATAAATTATATATGTAGCATAATCTATGCAGCACTAATAGTGATAAATAGTTATTACTGATTTAATTTTTACATTATATTTAATTCTGTGATTTTATTCAAATATGATCAATTTGTAAATGGGGGGGGAGAAAACCAGGATTTTCAAAATCTGATAAACACAGGGGTTTGATAAAATGTCCAATATGTGGGTAAATATGGAAAACCTATGCATTTGACAAAATAAAAATAAAAAATGACAATTCATTGTACTATACAAAAATTATTTCAGAAATAAACAGTTGTGTAACAGTTACGTCTTGAGGAATATTTATAAAAATAATCAAGATTTTTTAACTATAAATTTACTTTAACCAAAATATATATAATTTTAGGAGTAATGTTGGTCTTGATATTATTACATAACTCTTGGTTAGAATCCAAAATATAAACATTGAGAGGATCCTCAACATGCACTATCATAAAACAGTACTTCTTCAGATATACTAATAAATCATATTTAATCCACGAGACACTTTTGTAATTAAAAATTATCAAACATACTCTTAAAATAAAAAGTAACAATCATATGCTACTTTAATTTAAAATAACACTAGCATACAAAACATTGAAATTTTTTAAATGCATTTTATAATAAAAAATATATTACCTGTCAATTAAACAATTAGCATCACTCAAATTTGCTCTCTGGGTGATTTGTAAAGACTTTAAAACATCAGCTAAAGAAAAAATCATATCATAAGTAATTGTACAGAAAAAGAGAAAAAAAACTTGTAAGTTACATTTTAAAGTATTAACTTCTTAAGGACTAAGTACCATACAAAAAATACCCATTCTGTTAAACTAGATATTGTTTTGTTGAGTGCAGAATTTCACATTGCATTATTATTTTATTTAAACAATTTCATTCTTAAGGCCTTGATTCTTCAATAAAGTTTAGTTTAAATTTTCTTTATATTTAAAATGTTGATATTTTAAAAAAAGTATATAACCCACAATTGAAAGTACTGGTCAAAGGGGTAAGATTAACAGTACTACTACTATAACCATATTTCTCGGTAAAAAGACAAAGAATAAAAAAGTTTTAAGATAATTAAAGAGTGATTTATAAATAAAGGAACAAGAGGAATTAGGTGATTAATCATGATGATAACAACAGCTCAATATCTTAATTGCAGTACAAGTTAACATCATACAATAACCAAAGGAGAAACAGAACAACATAAAATACTTTTTTGAAAACAATTCAATTTATCTGAGAATTATGTGATGCCAGGAAAAAACAAGACACTATGTTATGTGCTTTACTTGATCATCATGGAATTAATGTTGTAAATACTGTTTCTACACTAAGTTTTTTAAAAAATTCAAAATTTATTAACTACATTTTGATTTTTATATTTTTGAAATCAATGACATTTTATAGAAACTAAAATACCCAAGAAATATTCAGAAACTTATTTTTCAAGAGTATCTAGTATACATTTTGCTGTGTATTGAAAAAATATAGAAATGAAATCACCAGAGACTAACAAACTTTATAAGAAAATATGCAGGATAAAATGTTTAGAGAGAAAACACTGCAACTTTTATTTTTAATCAAAACCCAAAAAAGTAAACTACAATTATTTGCTACAAATATACATTGGTGGTCGCAAGAGAATTTTCAGATTTGAAAGACTACCTCCAAAACTACTGGACAAGATACTGGACTGGTTATATTGAAATTTGATTTGAACACAGTTTGACAGAAGAGAAATACCCATTTAGCAGTTATAATACATAAGCAGGATTGTACATAACATTTATCAGAGTTGGAAGGTATGAAAGAGTGGTAACAAAATCAAACAAAGAAAAATGGGTGAATAGTTAATCTGTAATATAATAATTTCATTTCTTCATATGCCTGTCATGTTATACTTTATCAAATTTAGCAATTTATCAAATTTTTTTATTTCCCATTACATTTATTATATTCATATTATAAGAGAATCCTTCCATATCAACTTAACACAGGGACTTATCCTGACTACCTCAAATATTAATGAAATTTGGTATATATGTTCATTCTATATTGACTATGAACTTTACCCAAATTCCATCTTTAAACATGCCCTAGTTTTGAAAATATATCTATACAAAATTACAAAAAATACCTCAAAATCGAAAGACTGATATATTTCAGAATGTGACAGCAGCTCTCCTAATTAAAAATAGAGAAATGAAAAAGGCATTTCATTGCAGAAATTTATATGCTTATTTATTTGATATACAAATACATTATGGGATGAGATTTTTTTAATTTTGAAATTTAAATTTCTACATCCATCTATTATTGCTGAATAAATCCAGATACCTGATGAACTTATTTAATTTTAAAAAGTTTTTTAATACTGTCCTGAAGCAAAACTGAAATGAATAATTAGTATCATATTAAAATCTCATTTTAACTATCTACGTATTTATGAGGGTTGCTATACAAATTTCCAAACAAAATTCTCTTTCCAGGTCCTCTAGCAATCCTAGTATTTATGTGCATCTATTACCTCATGAACTGCTAGATGCAGAAAGGTACCAAAAGACAAGAAATGATCTGAGGAAGACATTTCAGCCAATTGTATTCCAAAATTCCAATTACTTAAAGCAATATTAATTAAAAACCAAACAAAAAAAAACAGTTTAATCATGTGACATGCCCATTTCCATTGTTAAGTTGATGTCAAAACACTTGACAGCAAAAAACCAACTTTCTTGAAGGTCACAGTGCGACTGCAATAATCATTTACTTTTGATAATGCCTCAGTTTTTTCTGGCCAAAAACTGAAATAAAACTATTGCTGGTAATGTGAAATTAAAATCCCAGTTAAACACAAAATAACGTTTGCACAATACACCTAAAGTACAAGCAGATTTGTAGATAGGGATAGTATCATTTATCCATCCAATGCGTACGGATGAAAATGAGAGAAAATCCTGTAAAAAACCACTTAAACATAAATTAAGCAAAAACCTAATTTAAATTTCATAGAAAGGGTTTCTTAAAGTTTCGCACAGTGTCACAAAGAATTCCTGCATTACATTTCGGGCACATAGCTCTCACCGTTTCTGCACACACTCCTCTTTAATTAATATAAATTTCATTCCTCAGAACATGTATGAAAAATTAATATCAATATTTCAGTTTATAATTGACAAACATATTTTTCAGACTATCACACGTCTAAGATATTTTTAGTTTTTCACAAGCTTTATGCATTTGAATTAATATAAAAAATACATGTATTAACAAAATAAGTTTCAATATTTTTTTAAACACATATAACAGATAAATATGAAATAAACAAAGGAAAGCCATACTTACAAACAGCTAACTTTGAACCAGGTTTTACCAAAGGCTTGATATCATTAGACCACAAAAACTGATTTAAATTAATAGGTACTTCTTCGATGTCACTACCAGAATCAGATGTATTAGTTCCTACAACAGCAGCTTTAACATCATGCCAGTCCCTTTTCTTACGAACATTTCGATATGTACAAGGAAATAAAGGTCCTCTATGAGGTGGAAAAGGTCTGGGTCGAAAATTTTGCATAGGTCTCATACTCTCTGTCATAAATGGATTATTAGAAGGTACAGAATACTGATCTCCAGGAAAAGGAGCATTTGGTGGAAATCTCATCGGAGGAAAATCATTTCTGACTGCAGGATTCATTAATACAGGACGAGAAATTATAGAAGTCTGAAAATGGGACGGGCTTTGGTTGAAGTTATTAAACTGTGAATTGAAATTCATCATAGGTTCACTGAATGATGGACTGGATCTGGATGGCACATTATTTTGGTTTAAATGACCAAGCATCGAAGATATCATTGAAGTAGCAACTGAGTAGACAGTTTTTTGAATTTCATTAACAAATGCCACTGGATTGCAGGAAGACAAATTTTGTAAATTATGAATATTCATGAAAGGTGTGTGACTTGATGAATTAAAGGCATTAGGTGTAGGAAGTAGTGTTAAATTTCTCTCATGGTTCACTGGTAATGGTGGATTTAAATTGTTAAAGTGTGTTGGGAAATTTTGACTACTCCTATCAAATCCAAAGTCTCTGGAATCTTCTGGACCATTAAAGTGGGGTATTTGGTTTGAAAATGAATCATTTGCACTCCTAAAATCCCTAGATGGCATACCTGACATCATAGAATTTGCATGTCTTTCCCTGCGTCTGTCTCTCTGATATTCCTGCATGTCTTTGTAACTATTCCATAATCTACCTTGCTTAGGAAGAGATGATTTATAATTTATTACATATGCTTCTTTAGCAGGCTGAACACGATTAGGTAAAAGGTTAGGAGGAGGTCGAGGTAGACATAAAATATCTTTCTTACACAAATCAGGAAATTTCATCTGAGGTCGATAAGATGACTTTATATTAGTAGAATTAAGTGAAATTTTCAGCTTCCTACATACTTCTGATTTAATACAGTTTGTACTACTAGATGTTACTTGTGAACTGTTACGTTTATTAGGAAAAACGTTTATCACTTGAATTTCATCATCACTGTCTGCTTGTTCATCATCTGTAGTTACAGATAAATTGTTACCTTTCTCTTGTTGTTTTATACCGAAAATATTATCAGCATTATTGCCATCCTCCTCATCATCATCATCAGATAAAAGGTCAATCACTGCTAAGGGCTTCTTCTCAGTCTTTTTAACTTCAACTAATGTAACATCATCATCAAATTCTTTAGACATTCCACTGTGCACATTATCTGCTTCAGAATTTATATCTTCCAGAACACTTTGATGATCTCCTGGAGAGCAGCTATAAATATCTAAACTATTATCATTGGTATCTTCAAATGTTTCAGAGATGCTTGTATCTGTATGCATAAAATTATCATTTTCATAATAATCACTTGATTCATCCACATTAATTTCATCACTTTTATTAATTTTTGAATCATCTTCAATAAGAACTTCATTTGTGTCATCCTCATCATTAGAATTTTCAACATCAATTTCTTTGTCCTCTGTAGAATTTCCAATCACTAACTCTTCAAGCACTTTATCCCTTTCCTCTGGTTTATTATTCAAAGTATCAGTACTAGTAACTTTAGCAGAATTCTCATGGTCTAGCTTAGATGCAACAGTATCACTTTTTGACATCTCTACAATCTCATTCTTATTTTCTTGCTCTAATGGTGCAGAACTTGGATTTTTTTCAACAAAATCATCTGAATCCATTCTGTTTATCAATTCAGGCACAGTAATTGATGCTTCTGGATTTACCCTCTCATTACTCTGTAAACTATCAATTACATTTTGATCATTATTTACAGCATCTTGAGAGCAAGACTGCACATTCTGAGAATCAAGATTATTTAATACACTATCATTTGACAATGTATTGCTTTCAGCATTATCTGTATTTGCTTCAGAGTTTGAAGCTAAAACACCAGAAAATGTAAGACGCTTAACCTCTGGAGAATCATTAACTCCATCTGTAGCTTTTCGCTTTCTTTCTTTCCTTTTCTCTAAATTCATTAGCTGGTTATAACTGGGACCAATTCTAGAAAAGAGAAACAATCTATATCAACCCATAAAAACACATCTTAATTAAATAACTACAGTAATAGACACAGTAATTTTCAGCTATACAGAGCTTAAATTAAGATATCATCAATGGTATATGTACAACCACATCATGTACGTTTTCAATGAACAAGGTTGTATTTTTGATGATCAACATGAGAAAATTACAGATATATTTTGGATGTTTCACCAGTTATCCATGAGATGCTGGCTCTCATCCATTGTAATGTTCACCCTTTTGAAAGTTTCATTTACATGACATTTTTCTTAAAGATCTTCAATTTTAATCCACAATAATGAGAGAAAACAAAAACATCGAGAACATTTTAAAAATAAGAAAATATAATAAAATTGAGAGAGACAGTACATTATAAAAACAATAAAGGAAGTAAGTGCATTAAAAACACAAATATACTAACATATGAATACAAATATACATACATGTAAAAAAATCTGTATTGAACACAACATTAAGTTTTTAATAATTCTCTAGTGAATTTTTAGTTAGCTGATAACTTAAATGAACAAGTTTCCTTTTATAAAATTCAAATTAATCATTTTAGAAAATTGTAAAATTATACATTTTCTGAGAATATTCAAAAATCAAATTATTTTTCTACAGAAAGAAAAATGCAGAAAACCTTAATTATCTTACCGAGACTGGTGATGAACAACAATAAAGCCTTGTAGAGTTAAGAAAGAATACACTTCATATTTCTCAATGCTTAGCTTTCCTTTTAACATCACAGTGTAGGCTTCCTCAACACTTAGAGGTGCATTTTTATGTTCTATCTCAATTAAACCCTGAAAAATTATCAAATATCATATACCTATAGGAAATGGCAATATTTATAATAGTACAAACAAAAACTACCAAAAAATATGGAACTTCTGTTAATTTCATCAAGTATAATACCTTGTAATGTCACAGAACTAAGATGGCCTAATGTTGATTAGTCTCAAGTAACATGAAGAACTGCACACACAAAAATAACTCTTTTCTTAAATAATGAAGCTAATCTATATTACAGAATGTACAAATTTTTACATGCTAGCGAGCTCACCCTCACTCTGCATTGTCTTGAAATTTTCTTTCCACTCAGAAGTCAAGTTTGCCCCCCTTTTCTTACAACCCTGACTCCTTCAAGGGAATAAACACAATCGAGAGGAGAGGAGAAAAGTACAAATACAATGAAATGGATAGTGTCCAATTACTGCTATAAAAAAATACTAAATGACTGCAACCCCCTCTGTTCTCTCCATTTTTAGAGTAAAAATGTACAAAGCATTAACCAAGTTCAGTCAACACCTCAGGTGAAAAAGACCTAGAGAATTTTTAGAGAAACAGCTCACTAAATAATTCCTAATAAGGGCAGAAACACCCAAAATTCATAATATCAGTATATAAATTTTCTAACAACTGATATACTTATGAAATATAAAACAATTTATCATTACGTGATATGAATAATTATGAATGAATTGAGTTATTTGAATAAATACAAGTAAAAGTAAACCCAAAAGAAGATACTCCAGCATTAATCAAAATAGTTAAGTAAATGGGACAAAAATGTTTCAGTGCAGAGTAAACTTCTTTTGTGAATCAAATAACAAAAGTAAAAATTTAGTGAGCCAGTATAACTTATTCCAAAATTTTAATAACTAAAAAAATATTAATTTTCAAATTTTAAATATTTCCAATTCCATGAACCTTTAAAGCCTGGACACTTTGAATCAATGCTTTTTAAGTAGACATTTTGAGGTTAAAATATTTTACAAATATCCACAATAACTCAAAGAAGTACCAGCAACACTATTTTTTTCATTTCACCACTGTTCCTGATAGGGAGTATCTGCCCGCCCTCTTACCAAATGAAATAAGTAATATTAAAACTTTTGCCAAAAAAAAAGGCATTGGGTGGAGCTTAAAATGAATGAGTATAATGAATAATGAATTCTTATAGTTTACAAGGAGAGGAGGAAATCTAACATACCTATTTCACAATCTGAAATGAAACCATCATTATGTACATAATTGAACCAGAGTAGTAAGTGATTAGCACTCCACTTGAGTTGTTAGAGAACTTTTATAGTTTTAATTTATTAATTATATACAATACTTTTTTAAATTTGTGGCAGGGTAGATGGAACCTTCAGGTAATCCAGGGCTGACCCTGGATTATAGTTTGCTCATCCCCGTTTGAATAGATATATTTATAATGGTTAATAAAAAATATGTTCAACAGGATATTAAATATTTATATCATATCTTTTCTACTTTAATGTAGCTGTTTTAAGGCATATACCTTCTAAAAAGATATACCTATACCAAAACACCATAATCAGCTTATAGTAGTTAAGTTTCCAAGGGAAAAATTGAGGACATTGGTCAAATAAAAAAAAAATGTGTTTCACTGAAAACTCACTGAATGCACAGAGAAAATTTGGATCATATATCTAATATTCTTTAATAATATGAGAATTAACAAGCTAAAAAATTTTATTTAAAAATTACTTTCATAAATAAGTTTGAATTTGCTAGTATGAAGGTTAAACTTGACAGGCATTGTTATTTTGTCAAGAGTAACATAGTACATTTAAAGGTATTGCACATATGTAATAATTCTTTGCATCATAGGCCAGCAAAACCTAGTTCTTGACAAACAGTAAATAGGCAAAATTTGAAAAAAGAAATTGAAGACCTGGAAAAAACCTAAATAAAATTTAAACCTTAATTGTACAATTTATATAATTTTCTCTTTATATTACAGACTCAGGATTAAACATTTCTAAAGATGTTTAACTTAAAGAATAATTTCAATACATAAGAAATAATTTAATCATAAAAAACACAATATTATAATTTAGAATTTATATTTTAATGTAATAAAAGATATTTTTCATTTTAGAGCAAACATTGCTGCGTTCCTCAACATTTTTCAACATTGCATAGCAAAGTAAACATTGGGAAATTTTCTTCTGAAAATTTGTTTCTAATATTAGAATGAAATATTTAAAAAATTTATTTCAATAGCAATAGAACTAGAACAACTAATTTGTAAATGCATAATAATGTCACTAAATTTCTTTCAAATATCACAAATAGATAAAATACTTTCCCATTATTTGTAAGATGTAACCAAATCAAAAACACTAGCAAAAAAGTATTTATTAGAGAATAATGATTCTTTAAAATCAAATTTTATTATAAGACTTATGTAAGGAGGAATTTTTATAATTACTATCATGCATATACCAAAAATGTTGGTTTATTCTGGGAAAATTGCAGTATCAAATACATGTTCATAGCAAAAGTTAAAATACTGTTCCTTTATTCATATTTACATGCAATTTTAAGGTGCTACCAACTTTTTCCAGCAGAAAAAATTAAGTCAAAAGCTATTTTTGCCAAGATGATTTTTTTCCAACCTGAAAAACAGTTGCTAACACAACTTCATTTAAGACTTTTAAAATAAAACTTTTATGGATTTACTTTTTTTTTACAAATTTTACAAGCTATACAACTTTTAAAAGAATTTTCAATTTAAAAAAAACTTTATAAACAGAATTTTTAGCAACTGAAATTCATAGTTATAACAAAATAAAACATCTTATTACTTTTTCTAAAAGAAATAGTGCTTCCTGGGGAGACAATGCACAGTTTCCTTTTAGATTAACTCCCATATGTTGTGTGGTCTTTCCCTGGAAAAGAAATCATTTGTTTATAAATAACAGTTAATACAAACATAAGTTGTACAAATATTTTTAAAAATGCAAAGAATTTTTATTCAAAAATAAGTAAAATATAATAATTAAGACAGTTGCTAGTGATTTTTTATGCCATATAAAAGTAAAACTTGTAGAAAATAAATACCAACTGGCTCAATTTAGTAATCTCAAAATAAAAAGGGTTTTGACTGTTCATTAATTAAATGAAAATGATATTTGGAAACCCCAGACCATAATAATAGTAGTGTTATTAATCATGGATTTTATGGAAACACAGATTTTGTTACTTTCCTAATGTTGGCTGTTGTTTCATTCGAAATAATCATTTTGTGAACATATATGACAACTATGATTGCTATCCCTCAAAAAAAACTTCTGGGGTCATTCATTTACTTGAAAACTATAAAAGCTTGCCTGCAATTTTCATTAAATGTAAAACATAGTTGCTTTCAGTTACATTTTCAACTTTCAGAATACTAAAATCACAAAGAGCTAGATACAAAAATAAAGTAAAAGGGAGCAACAACCATATTGATAGGAACTAGAAACTGTGTTGCCTTAAGGGAGGCGAGGGCTGGTAAGCCATACAAAGCATTGGGTTGCAGATTTACTAAATTTAGCACAAAATCTTTGTCCATGAATTGTTTGTTTTCCCTGCTTATTGCTAAATCAAAGACAGCCTAAAACATGAAATTGAAAAAAATTCACAGAAAAAAAATTGCAGGTTCACATGAATCAAGCAATAAATAAGTAGATAAAAGTTGCCGAACTGAGACTTTTCCCTTCTTTGACCCCAATTTCAGTAATACCAGTCCAGAAACTTTCTGATAGCAACTCATACTATGAATCATATATGGTTTCTCTCCATGAATGTTTACATTAAAATATATGTAACTTAATATAAAAATACCTTTAAGTGTGGAACAATTGCAACTTTCAATTCTTCATCCCATTCAGCTTTTATACAATCTCGACTGAAAGGAATATAAAGAATAAATACATACATATAAATATATAAAACCTAATATAATGATTTAGACATATGTAAATAAACATACAGAAAGACATACATATTGATTATATATATATATTAAATCAATAAAAGATATAATAAAATTTTTTCACATTCTAGAATGTGATGATATTTGTATATAAGAGAATAAATTCCCAAACCTTTTAACAACTCTCTGCAATTCTAAAGATTTCTTTTGATCATCCATAATTCCTTTTACTATTTCATCTGAGCAAGTATTTTCACTTGGATAATACATCTTTGGACCCTTATATAAATCAATGTCATCATCTTTATTTTTATTTTTTGACATATTTCCCCGTATAGAACATAAATCTGAAGCTCTATAAAAAAGAATAAAATTACTATTTACAATAATGTAATACAAAAGACTTTTTTCCATTAAGAATATTAAAATCTCATAAAATAACAACTGGGGAATATCTGAGAAAATCCTTCCAATTATTATTCATGAAAAACTTTGATTTTGTTTAGTTCTACTAAATAGAAATTAGGGGTGATTCTGATGGATTTTTCCTTGTGATAAAAAAAGAAACCCTGGTAAGCATCTATTTTTGGTGACATGGTGTTGTCAAAACAGATTTACTGCTTAGCTGTTTGTGCAAGTAAGCCTAACATAAATATGTTCATTAATACTTTTGTTAATAGTTATGCATATTAAGCAAAACAAAAATATTAGGCATTAATGAAACTAGCAACAAGAGTTCAGTCATTCTCCAACCCCAACTCAAGAATGGAAAAGAACATGCACACATAATTAAATACTTTTTAAGTTGCTTATAAGTAATATTTTTTAACTAATTGGAATATTAATATGCAAATAGCCAAAATGGCTTCCTTGGATCATACTCTGTATTTCAGTACATTCAATGCCCAACGGTTCATGAGGAGATACACACATACAAACATAAGTAGATAAACAGTTACAATTAGATTTTAATATATAGGATTATTAGAAGATTATAGAAAAAAACTAATAACACAAAAAATACCTACTTTCCTCTACAAAATATAACTATTCTTTTGAGAACATAATCGACTCATTATAAAGAGAAGTTATCTACAAATTTTGCTCTATTTGTATAATAAAATTTACATTCAAAAATTTAAGAAAAAGGCCAAACATTGCTATGTATAAATGAATGTGAATGTTTCATATACCTGAACATTTGCAACAGCAAATAATTTATTACAAAGACCTTATAGGAGTTTCACTGAGGAACAACAAATAAATTGTAAAACTTAATATTTTGAATGTATGTGAGTTTTGTATAATTTTCTACTTTTTTTATATACATATATAGAGAAAAATCATACATAAAACATAATTTCAAAATAATATGGGTATAATTTATTGAATTATAGCTATGTAAAACACTTCAAATTGAAGGTCTTTTGAATTATACTGATGGAAATAAAATTTACTTCATTCAGCAAATTATTTTCACAAAAAAAAATCATCTGAAAACAATACTCTTTAAACACATGTTCATAATGTTTCACTTGCTTTCTTTAACTGTTAACCCAAAAATTTAAGAACGCATTTTCTTAACATTAAGCTCTCAATTATAATAAACAAAATACCATAAAATAGAGGAGACTGGGGTAAAATGGGCCACTCCCTATTATTTATTTTATTTATTATTTTTAATGTTTAATATTTTGATAGATAGATGACAGCACTGCAGTCTTGAAAATGAATGTATATTTGTGTGTTTAGCTGACAATTTAGCCATTTTATTCTAGAAAGTTGATTTGTGGTAGTCAGAAGTAAATATTTTCATCGTAACATATCTTCTCTTCATTTAAGAATTGTGATTTGGAGAATTTAACTTCTCACAATAAATAGCTAAGATAATGAATTATTATATTTAATGTAGCTAAAACAATTTAATATAAGATTTGTTCTTTTTTTTCGAACACTTTTTGTCAGTATTACACATGGGATAAAATGGACCACCAGAACCTGAGGTAAAATGGACCATGGTCCATTTTCCAGGTTGCGTTTTTTTTTTATTCCTTTATCCCATATGCTTTACTAAGTTGATTTTATGTGTGATACTTTAAAAAATATGCAATCAGGATTTAAAGTAAGAGATATATGGCCATTCAATAAAAACATCTTTGAGGATATTGAATATCTCTCATCATATGTGACTGATCAACCGTCACCAGATTTTGAATTACCAAGTACAGCTGATCATCAACCAAGCACAGGTGATCAACAATCAAGCGTAAGCATAGATGATCAGCAACCAAATACATCACAATCAGTGCAAAGTGAAAATCATCAGTTGAAAAAGATATCACCTTTTGAATTACGCCCCTTGGCAAAAGCTAGCATGCACAAGACAACAAACAACTGAAAGAACAGTGCAAAAAAAATTCTAACTGATACACCAGTAAAAACGATGATAGAAAAAGATGTCAAAGAGAAGGAAGAGAAAATATTAAAACAGAAAAATGCTGCTTTAGTTAAAACTAGGAAGAATTTAGAAAAAATGTTAGTCTTAGCTATACAGAAAAATGATAAAACTGTGCATTTTAAAGAAAATAAAGAAAATTTATGTAGATCAGAAAGGTTGAGTGATTCGGAAAATATGTCTGTTTATAGTGATACACAACACAGTGATAAATAAAGCAATTCACAGCATGATGCTAAATTTGATAATGAATTTAAAGTTGGCAAGTATGTTTTGGTTAAATTTTTGACAAAAAAGACAGTGGGTCATTTTGTTAGTTTAATAACAGGAAAAAATGATGATTACATTCTTCTGAAATTTATGAGGCAAAAACCTAATCAAAATGTGTTCATTTTCCCTGACAATGTTGATTAATCATTTGGAAATGTTCAAGATATTGTGATGAGTCTCCCAGACCCTACTGCTTCTCAAGAAAATAGCAGACTTTAAGTAACACACAAATCTTTTGGTGTATCATTCATTAACTTCAATATACGCTAATATTATGCTTTATATGTACAGATTGAAGCTATAGAAAATAAATATAATACATTTTATGTTTTGTACTATTAAATAACGCACTACATTTAATTTATCTTTAGAAATTTTTTTTGCAGTCCATTTTACCCCGTGCCATGGACCATTTTACCCCGGGGTTGGCGTAAAATGGTCCACTTTGTCACTTGCTATCAAAAAATTATAATAAAAAAAGTAATTATAATAATTCGTTTTGACTGAGTGTAATATAAAGCCTAATATATAGGTAATATGCATATATATTTTCAGATTCAAAAAGTCATTAGTTTGAGAGTAAATACTCAAAATTCACAAAAGTGGACCATTTTACCCCAGTTTCCCCTACTATCCGGTGCCAAAGTATCAATTATTAACAAATGGCCAATTGTGGTACATGTTAAAAAATGTAAATTGAGATTCCCAATAAATCCTATTTCCATTTACAATCATTGTCTGTTCTAAATAAGTAAATAAAATGTTGTAAATCATTTCTAATCTCTAATATTAACGAATTAACAAAAATGATATAAATGTTATGCCACAAATGTGCAGAATTTGTAGATTCTGTATACTTTTCTAATAGAGCTAAACAAATAATTTTCAGTGGAATTAAAACTTCATAAAAATTGCATAAAACTATATATATATAAATGTTCCAATAATATTTTCTTTAGACCTTAAAATCAAACTAAAATATTAAAAACGAAAGTTCATACATACGTGAGAAAACATGAAGGATTAATCTCAGAAATTTCAATTTTTTCAGCTGCACTGTTTTCATTGTTATTGACTACATTATTACCACAAGCAGGAACTTGTGGACTATTATCGCTTTCCATAATGTTTTAACTAAGAAATCAAATTTTCAAATATGATTGAAAAAAATTTCATAAACAGAGAGCATAATAACTAGAATCATACACAAACATAACAAGTCACTTTTCCAATATCGGAAAACTGGCATTATTATACTGATGCCACACTTACTAAAATTTCTGTAATAATAACATTATTTGAAATCATGAAAAAAGCCTTCTAATGGGATATCATGGTACAAGTGATATAACATGACATCGTGTTTATATTCGTGTGGTGTTATTCTGTTTTATCATAAAAAATATATTTAGACAATCCACGAAGTATAATCATTGTTATATTTTAAAAAAATTAAACCATCTATAAAAAAAGAGAGAGACATTTCATATTTTCCCCTATATGTTTGCAATTTATCGCTAAATTTTCGTTTCAAGTCGCAGTTTTAGTAAAATTTTGTTTTTAATTGAATTTTATATTCTACAGTCCTTAAGGATCTCCGGCATATAAAAGGCTAAAAGTGTAAAACATAGTATAGTGTTTTACTTTATGTCATGCGATTTATTTTTCCGATATTTATGATAAGATAGTCCGATAACGAATATATATGCCTACCATTTCTGAATTTTGTTACACATATAATTCCTGGGGGAACAACTAGCCTTTGTTTATATAGCTGCAGCTATAAAGTTCATTAGCAGTGGTATTTTAACATCAAATTCACTCAAACTTCAGAAAAAAAACAATCATGACAGATGTCGTCTTTAAAACTTACTTTTACTACATGAAATTCGAAATATGACAACGTTTCCATTGAAATTTATCTCCTTTGGATAGTGGCTTATATCCTCGAGGATGTGAATTCTTTATAAATTTTAGAGTTTTCTTAAACTAGCCAATAGAAGGTTCCTCAGGGACATTTAAAGACTTCTTTAATTGGTAACTGAAAGCAAACATGTATGGTAGGGATAGTTGCTAAATCAAAAGGACTTTGTAAAAGAAAAAAGAGTATTTTAAAAGCAACTGGAATTATAAGATACACTCTCTTTCCACCAAAGCAATAGGATGGGATTTCAAAGAGAGAGTTCTCTGATAGCAGCAGGATAGGAGATGGAGCAAGTACGAAAATCAAGGAGCCAGCATATTTCATAAAACTGCAAATGAAAATGTTAATGATAAAAATTACGTCTCTGGACGTTGCCAGTCGGGTCGAACGTTTGTTGTGACGTCATTTTGCCGTCAACTTGATCATTTGTTCGTAATATGTCCTGAAGCAGACATTCACAACGAACGTTCGAACCGAACAGCAATTTCCAGAGTAAGGGCTCGCATGACTACTTACCAAACCCCTTTGTGATTAGCTATATCTGTAACGTAATTTAACTTTTTCAAACTTTAATGAACAGAAATTTACAACTGGAGAAAAAAATATCCGGCTGAACTAAATGCTCAAGATCTTCATGGAGAAATTACGGAGGAATTTTTTTTATCGTAGTCCTTAAAGGTTTTTTTTTTTCAGGGTCATGGTGCCCGAAAAAATGAATCACAGTACTTTTTTAAAATGAAACTCAGAAACTGTGAGTCAAGCAATAATAGGCGATTGAAAACATTTTGTAATTCAAGCTAGATGCGATTAGGTTCTAGAACACAGTTCCCAAATGGATTTCTTCTCTCCTGGCATAAGTTCGAAACACCCCAGGATGCCACAGCACCTAATTTAAACCTCATAAATAGAGAAATTGTCGTGATCGCACCTTGAGGTAAATGTAATGACAACTTTTAGAGCATTTTTACAATGGCACACTGATTAGGGAGAACAACTTAAATTTTAACTTTTAAATATTGTAAGTGACGGGCCCACAAGGAAAAAGAGAGATGAGAGTGTGTTTTGTGCAGACTATAAAAATTGCCTATCCATTACCAAAGGCCGAGTTCTCAAGCACTGAATATTTAATCATCTTATATATTTCACTGAATATGGATACGTTTGTGAAATTCACTTCAAGTTCTTGTTTCTTCTACTGCATTACCGTTGTAGACGTGATGTAGAGGTGAATGAACATATTTTCTATTACCTCATCTCTTGTTCACACATCGTAAATTTACAGCAGTAAAAATGGGGAGAGGAGGCTATCCTCTAGAGCCGAATTTTGTTCTCGAAGAGAAAACAACGAATAAAGCAGTGTGATCTTCTGACGCTTGGAAGAAAGACCTGGCTCTTAAAGTGGTCGCCTGATTGATGTGACATTGTAATTTTAGGAATTTGTCTTTCCAGAGATACGATTGTGTTTTAGTCATTTTGCGTTTATGCTTTTCTTGTAAATACATTTATTAAGTTTTAATGTTGGAAGAAAGACCTCACCTATACTTGTTGATACAATTTCCATTCATAAGACCCAAAATGTGTCATGCCAGGTAGATAAAAGTGTTACCAAGTTTATAGTTTCACATCTGACTGCTCAGTGATACAAGTATCTTAATGCTTTCTATAATAATTTTACAAACTTTCTCGACTATTACCATAAAACGCAGCACTATGGTTTTATTAAAGACTGTTACTATAAATCGTTACTAGTATCACAGTCCCGTAGTTTGAAAACTGCTAGATTAACAATAATATCATCCATCTAGAACTGAAGGTGAACACCATGTTCTTCAACCTCGAAGATGTTCGAAAGTAAATCAGGAAGAAGGGAGATAAAATATTGTCTCGAGAAAATAAATGACATGAAATGACATGAGGCGAAAGTACTATTTTCTAGTGAACGTGAATGACAAGATGGAAGGATGTCAGACACTGATTTTGCCACTAATGACAGCCAGTTTGTAAATTAGTTTATCTATATACGCTGAGCCATAATTATATATTTAATGTCTATTTTTCACTTATTTATAAATATTTAATAATAAATATAATTAGAAAATATTTATTGAGAAATCGAACACTTTCCACGACTCGTAAAAATTAGTATACAGTAAATCATTAGGTTTAAGATGTCACACAGCCTAAAGGCGCTTATTACTAAAGAATCATCATTGAAAGAAGTGCTATCATGATTTTGTCTAAATGTCTGCCGAATGTGTTTTAAACATCAGTCCTAGCTGAAAGAAGAGAAAATTAACAGACGATCATTACATTCCTTTCATATTTTGTGACAAATTTACCATTTAATATTAAATGATTTAGCTTTTACTATTACTGGAATTTTCTATTTCTATATTTAATTTTAAATGCGCTTCGTGCAAAATGTGGTCATGTTTTAGGAGTTTTTATTTTATCCCCAAGGTAATTTAAATGATAAGTTCATGACTCGGCTACCTCCTCTTACCCCTGTAATAGCAAGGCTTGTGCGTCTTCCCCCGTACCTGCTCGCTTCGTCTTCCATATCAGCTAGCCTACTTTTTGAGAAACAGACACTGTGGGTTCATTTCAAGAATAGTCTTACCTACAAGAAATTAACTGCAACGATTAACATTGAACACGTTTATTATTTCCAAATTGCGAACACAAAGATTAAACATTAATGATAATAATAAATCACAGTCATCATCAGGAGAAAATAGTGCCAAGCGGTCCGCACAAGTCTCTCTCAGTTAGCCAACTCAAAAGCCTCCTTCACTCCTCAGTCGGAGAGAGGGAAAGTCCCTTCCTCAGCAGCTGGTGAGGGTGAAGGTTGTTATTATAGAATTTATATCACATTTTAAGCAGTGGACTGTAAACACTTAACTTTAACTAATAAAAAAGAAACGCTTCAATTCAACACAAACTCAATCTCACACGCTTTATTCCTTCACACATGCTCATACAAAACTGCTGTAGCTCCTTCTTTTTCAATCCACACATAAACAAACTCGTCGCGAGATGGCGCTTTTACATAACTGCGTATGAACAGAGGTGAAAGGTCCTTCCCTTTCCAGGTCGAACTTTCACTTCCCTGGACTAGGGCATTTCTGCCGTCTCTTGACGAGTGGATCGGGACTGCCAGTTTTGGGTGCTTACACTTCCGGTAGAAAATTGCTTCCTTCTCAGTTTATTGTAATGGACAGTAAATAGCCTGATTTAAACATTAGAAAATTACACATTGAAATGTACTTCAATATAGTACTTTAGAAGCTTATATTTTTCTATCAAAGAATATTCAAGAAAAATTCTCTTTTACTCTTTATTAAGTGATGTAATTATTCAATATTGCTGTATACTTTTTAGAGTAATAGTAAATTTTAAACTTATGAATATTCTTTGATAGAAAAATCTAAGTTTCTAAATTATTATATTATTATAAGATTTTTTTCAGAACAATGTTTTTATCTTTAAAAATCAGGCTGTTTACTGCCCATTATAGACAGCTTGAGGTATAAAGTTCATAATAGCAAAAATTGACTTCAAAATAATAAAAAAAGATAAAAAAAACTGACAGTTAAAAATAAAAATCAATTTTAAAAATTGTCAAAAATGTAAAAAAAATATATATATATATAACGACAAAAACTAACAAAAATAAAAGTAAAAAATTAAATAAAATTCAAATAAAAAGAAAAAAATTGACTGAAAATATGGTCAAAAATATAAATAAAATAATAAAATAACTGTCCAATTAATTAAGTAGTTTTAGTTAATATATTAGTGAATAGATGGCGCCAGTAAGCCAATCAATTTTCTGCCGGAGGTGTAAGCACCCAAAATTGGCTGTCCCGATCCACTCGTCTCTCTTGGTGTGTCATTTTTGACAGCATCATAGAACCGTAGCAAAACACAATCGTTTGTCCACTGGTAAAAAAAAACTGACATCAGTTGTGCAGGCGGGCATCACCCGACGACATACGTCTTGAGTCTAATATAACACCCCCTTTCAAACAGTTAAATTATGAATAATTTAATGTTTCATTAATAAAATACTTTTCTTTCTTATACCAAATGAGAATGTATTTGTGTAAACAATTAATGACTAATCAACAAGTATTGCTTGATACCTTTTTTGTTATAAGAATACCATTCTTTTAGAAAGTATTGTAACTTGTTACTTCCTGTAATGTAACTTTTATTAGAATTTAATGCATTTCTTTGTATATTAACTATTATATTCCCGAAAACTCGGCTAGTTAAGAAATAAAAATAATAGAGGAAACTTAAATTTAAATGTAAAAAGAGAAAGAAGTTCTCCGTAGTTCCAACTTTTATTTTTGAAGGAATTTTATTATGACACAACAGTTACACAACCAACCTGAAAAGGTAAAAAATAAATAATTCTATGCCATTCCAGTTATGAAGTTAATTCTTATAGAAACAAACTTCAATTTTTCTAGAGACTGTTACTGCAGAAGAGACTTTAGATTGGATATTGTTATCAACGCAGAATGTAATGTGCCAGTGGCGTAACAAGAATTTTTGTAATGGGGTAAAGTGACCAAGGATGGAAAGTGGAGTGTATTTTAAAACTTAACACAAGCTTAATTTGCAAAAAATTAATAATAAGACTTTATTAGAGTAAATCAGCTCTAATAAAGCGTTTTCATGAAAGACGCTGACAACAGTTTGGTCTGTCCTGAGGGAATCAAACGCTATCTCTCAAAGTTACAATATAAAGAAGGAGACGTGCTGCCCATAACCATTGAGAAAAGACGAGGTGGGGAGAATGCCGATAAGTACCAAACTTCCCAGTCCATTTTGAAATATTTAAAAATATTTCAATACACGAAGATACACACTTCATAGAAAAATCAATAATTAAATACACAATGCATTAAAACTCAAATTCAAATGCAATAGCAAGTATGTAGTAAGATCGATACTTGACCAAATTGATATTAAAATAAATGTAAGAATATACAGTAGTAATTATAAATTAAAAAATATTTTAAACTGTAAATATTATGAAAATGTATACAATATTAAATCAAATCAAAATTTTATATTTATGCCTAAATAATTATTTTTATAATGATAGAACAGCAATTTTTGAGGTGGCTCTTTTGAAAATACCATTTTTAGTTTTTACTTTGATGATTCTAACTTTTATATCTCCACTAAATGTCACATCTATAATTCTACTGAGATGCTATTCACAACAAGGAAAACTATTTTCCTTGACTATAACCATGGATACTACCATATTGTGGTCGATATATATCACAGGCGACTTCTGCGTCATAATGATGTCAGAGATTGAGATTTATAGTACCAAATTCCCATCTAAGTGAACATCTGATATAATTACGACGCCTAAGTCACCTGTGACATATCTCGATCGTAATATGGTAGCAGCCCATATTACCAATTTTGATGTTTCCCTTCTTTATATGCCACTTACTTCTTTCTTGTAATTTGAACAGATAATTATTATTAATTTTTTCCACACTGATTGCCCGGTGCTGGCCTTCGGAACCGGAGTTTGTGGGTTCGAATCCCACTATGGCATGGATGTTCGTAGCCGTTCGGAATCGGCTTTAAGCTGTAGGTCCCGGTCTCATTAGCCCTCGTGTTGCAAAAAGTAGATCATAGCACTCCAAAAACCAAAAACAAACCTAACTGATTGAACTATCTTTGTTTCTTTGCCATATGTATAACCTATTCTCGATTAACTGAATTAAATTTGGTTGAGTAATGGATGTTACCGGTTTTTCCAGTAAAATGGGTGCCTGATGCTACCATATTACAGTTAAGATATGCAATTTTGGCAGTCTAATGACGTCTGAAGTCTCCAGAGAAGAGATTTTGGTACCATAAATTCCTCTCTTTCGCAATTTCTTACATCATTATGATGACTTCTGACGTCATTATGACGCAGAAATCACTTGTGACATATCTCGACTGCAATATGGTAGCAACCCAATTTCACATAATTCTTCGAAATCAGGAGACCAAGGGGGAAAATTTTTCATTCAATTGGCTCGGAAGACAAGTAAGTAACTAGATTAGATTAGCATCACTTTTGGGTAACTCGTATAATCTTTTTATTATCACAGACAAAACTAATTATTTTACTAATTATTTTTGATGCTTTACCTCGTCTTAGAAAAACATTTTAATGAGGCAATGAGAATTTTGGAAGTTAATCCGACACAAAATCTAAATGAATTGCCTTTGTTACCAGACAAATAAAAATACATATATCTTTTGAGAGGCTTATTTAAGCTGCTCCCTATTTTTGAGATAGAAGGAAACACAGAGATCTACACAAATAAGCTTAAAAAGAAATTGCGTGTTTACTTGTTCTTTATTCAATTCGCCCATTATATGCAGAGGAATTCCACGTTTGACTTTAAAGCAAGCAATTATGCACTGGTTAACAATTTTCCTAAAAGCACCTCTGCCATTGAGTAGCCAATATTATCTGGGGACACAATAGAATAAATTTTGACGACCGAGGTGAAGATTTTTTCTATAAAAATAAATAAGAATAATGTAAGTTAATTTATGCCCAGGAGGCAATATAATAAAGCAATATGTCGCAACGTCACGAACTATTATAATGCCCTTCCCATTCATTTTCATGTTTACAGCTGCCAATAGACAAACAATAAACTGCCCTTCTGTTAGAAACTAAAGCCAGAATTGTTATAAGTTGAGATGTGCCCTACTGCGGGAAATTACCTTTTGTAAGACTAGCTTTTTGATTAGTATCTAACACTAGCATTTTGAAGTTGGACTCCAACTCTTGAAATTCTTGTTTTATTTATAAAGGGTTTGAGATTTCTCACTTTACTTGATGGTGATTCACCTTGAAGATTCTTTAATTTTTCCTCAAATTCACTTTGCAGAGCAATGCGAATGAAGCAAAATGTCTCATTTTGCAGCTCGTGCACTGTGAAGACCAATAACTTTGTTGTCATGATTTTTAAGATAAAGCAAACCTAAAAAGAAAACTAACAATTCTAATTAATTTAGTGAAACTGTAAGTTATACAAAGAAATTATCTAGAATAGAATTCCCCTTCACGTCTGCGTCACTGAAATGTGCATACAACCTTAAGGTTATAAAGATAACTGCTAATAAAATAAATGCTTTTGTTTCTAGATTAAATGAGCCCAAGAAGAAAAAAAATGTCATTAAATGTTACACAGCAGTGACATGTAAAAATGGTACTGATTTACAATTAGATCATTAACATTATAAATTCAAGGAAAAAACCATTTAATTTTTTTTATTTGATATCAATTTGAATCAATTATTTTAAATCGTTTTTGATTTGTAATATTGTTATACGTTCATGAATGAGATTTTAATTACTGAATACTGCCATCTATTGAAGTAAATGTTACCTAAACATGCGAATCGAAAAGAAAACTGCTATAAAGTATTTACAATCTACATACTTACTCTACGTTAAAAAAAATTAAATGGACAGCTAGTGAAGAGCAGTGGCATGTTTTAGTAGTAGAGAGTAGCAATTAAACCGGTGTTTTAACTTCAGGGTATCCTGTTATGCGGATGCACATTTTTATCTATTAATTTGGGTATATATTAACTTTATTAAAATCCACTATAAATTTTACGTTTCGAATCTTTTTATTATTTTACTATAGATCCATTATGTCTTACATGCTATGACTACCTAATATAATCTTTTAGAATGACTGAAATTTATCTTGGTTTCTATTAAAACGAGCCTTTGATTTATTTTCCTTTTCATAATAGCAAGTATAATATGACTGCTAAATTCATTATCAGTGTTAGGATCGTGTAGTGACTATTTAATTTGTAAAACTCTCAGTGAGTAGTTTAGGTAATAAAGATAGAATATTGTTAATGCCTAAAATAGTGATATGGATGGATTTTTTCCCTCCTAGTTTGATATCAATCTTCTAGAAATTGCTTATTTCTTGATACGTTTTCATGTTTTCCTATAAATATTTCGCTATTCATTGCTTTCCGAAATTTGACTAATGATATGCATTAACTGCTGACGCCTCTCTTTCTCGTTAAATAAATATATAGATAAAGACCGTCATAATTCTGAATATTTTATGTGTAAAATTTCATAAATTAGTGATGTTTTGAAATAATTTAATTATGTTCCTGTGAAAAATTAAATTTTAAATCACATTTGTTTGAAACATTGATAAATACTTTTTTGAATAAAATTAAAATACCAATGAACAGTTATGTGAGATTTACACTATATAAAGATATGAATGTAAATTTTGATATTTAAGATTATAGAATAAAAGAAAAATCCACCATGTATAAATAAAGTGGGGTGTAAAACATACTCCACTAGTTTATGATTGAATTTGTTCATGATTTGCATATAAACAGTGCATATCTCTTATATTGGAGTTGAAAATATTTTTCATACCTTTTCTCTGTCATTAAATTTATGTCAAATGTTTTACGAGAGTTGCAACCCTTAAGTTTATAAGCTAATTGTTTCATCCTCTAATATAATTCTATATTTTGAATATTTGAAAATGATTGTAATATTTTATAATGCTTCTTTCAGAATTAATTTTTTTCTCTTTAAAATGATGTCAACAATTTAAGCAAGCATCTATTTATTTCTGAAATTCCCTTCAGAGCAATTTATTTTAGTAATCTGCACATAGATCTTCACTGTATAAATTGGAAGTTTATTATATAGTATTTAACCTTGTGAGTGTTGAGTGTATATATATGTGTGTTTGTGTATGTAATTAAATAAGAGAACCAAAACAAGCATATTTTCCCTGATAGCTAGGTTTAATGTATCTTTTAAAAGCATTCTAGGATCTTTAATTTTTTAACTTTATCATTATTTTTTTGAAAGAAGATTCAACATTTTTCTTTTTAAAAACTTTATTTTTCTGTATTAGCAGATTTATCATATCATAATTCTAAATCTATGAAAATTGTTTTAAGATTATATTTAAAGTTTAGTATGCTACTTTTGATAGCTAAACAGTAGTAGGATACAGGATTTTATATGATAATAGATACATTAGATTATCTAGATTAAAACCATAAGTTAATTTTAAAGAAAATTTAAAGCTGTATTTAGTAATATGAGTCTCAATCAAGTAGTCTCTCAAATTCTGATTAATTTTCTATCATTATTCTTTCTTACTAAGATAAGAAATCTTCAGAAAAAATTAAAATTGGAATTAAAGATAAAATTATACAAAAATTTCTGCCTTGTATTAATTGAATGGTTTGGTTAGGAGTTTATAATGCATGTCATTAACTTATCTTTTGCCTTCAATTTGCTAGTTTAGTTTGGATGTATTCATCTTCCTGTACTACCATTTATATTTTCTAGTTTTATCTCATTCTGTAGGCTTTAAATAAGCTATGAATTTTATCTATTTAATAATCTTGAATCTATTTAATAATCTTGATCTTTTTTTTATTTATTTTACATGGATTGTTAATGTGCAAATTAATTTCTGCTACATTGCACCATTCCTTGATTTTATTTCTTTTGCATTTTCAATTTAATAAATTTTTTTTGAATATCCTGATAAAATATCCAGAATTTTTTCCAGTGTCATGAAGTGAGGATTTTTTTTTTTTTTTTTTTTTTAAACTGTGTTGCCAGGATATGTTACTGCTTTTGGAATTTTTAAAAGACAATTTTTCAAAATATGGAATATAATCTAGATGTTAAAATAGTAGGGAAAAAATTCTTTCTGATGTGTTTTGGGATTTGTAGATGTTTTAAGAATTAGGGAATTTTGTTGCCTAGAAACCATTTCGATAGTTCTATATTTAGTTTTATCCAGTTAAATTCAGAAGAAATTCTTATTTCAGATTATCTATTATTTAATTATATATAAACGATATATTATAAACTGGTTTTTATTAGTTGCTTTTTATATTTATAATTTATAACTTTGTTATATATATATATATATATATATATATATATATATATGTTGATTTGGAATATTGCCTTTTTGAAGGATTTATAATATTTTTCTAATATCATTATTGTTAATTTCAAAGAAGACAACAAAGACATTATTTTTTTTTAAATTTAAGGTTACATTTTTTTTTCAACATTCACGCATACAGCTTGAAAGTGTTAACACTTTATTATGAACCTTATGAGCCTTACTCAGGAATTAAACCCAAAATAACTAGCATTATTTAAGCTAGATCTATTTTCAAACTTATTCGATATACCTCAAGGTCTTTTTTATTAAAGAATAATTTTCGTCATCTATTATGAATGGTGCTTAAAATTTATTTCTATTCTACTCTGGGAAATATTGGGTTTAAAAAAGAGTTTGATCCTGTTTAATATCTCTATATTCCTACATGCAATGCTTTTTGATTTTATTATGAAATTTATTTTATTACATTCTATAATTTATGCACTTTCAAAACATACACTTTTTTTAAAAATCGTTTTGGGCTTTATTTTACTTTTAAAATCTGTCTTAGTACTGATTTTTAACAAGTTTGTATCTGAAAAAATTATTTGTTTTTCAAGTATATTTAACTATGTCTTTAAATTCTTAGCTATGGTTCATGATAAAAGTAAAGTATTGTAATGACAACAGAACAGGAGTATATCGATGCAATCTCGAAAAAACCATGAAAAGTCAACTAAAGCTCCCAAGGAGGTTTGTATAGAGAATTAGTCCCATCTCATTTGTGTTTATTCATATATTGGTTTCTGAAAGTTAAACATGGAATAAACATTTTTAAATAATTTATTTTTAATACAGTTATGAATTAATCATTTTGTTTGAGTATCATATTCTTGATTATAATTTTGTTTTACCCTTTCCCAACTATTTTAAATTAGATTCATTTTATATTTCTGTGGTAAATGCAGGGCCGTAGCCAGAAATTATTTTCGAAGGGAGAAAGACATCTTTATTTGTGAATGATACTTCAATTGATGTAAGGGAAAGCACTGTATTTCCAGAATACAGTGTTGTATTTCCGGCCAGTGGCCTAGCAAAACTTCTATGGTCTTGGCGGTTTTTTCTAAGAGAATAACTGTCCTTGTTCATGAACAGCTAGGCAGATAGCACATAAACACACAAACGTGGGACATTGTCTATCTACAAAAGTTTCGGGGGTGGGGGGGAGACCAGTCTCCCAAATCCCTCCCCCTGCTTATGGCCTTGGGTAAATGGATTTATTTCAGTTTTGAAATAAGAGGTGTTTAAAGTTGGTTTGAAGTGCTATGGTTTACTTTTTTTTGTTACGTGAGGGCTAATGAGACCAGGACTTGCTGCCAAAAGTTGATTTTAATTGAATACAAACATTCATACCAGCTGTATGATTCAAACCCACAAATTCTGATACTAAAGAGCGGCCCCCTAACCATTCAACCATTGTGGGGCAAAATGTTCAAAGGATTATTCTAATTAAACATTGTTAGAAACCAAATGCAAATAGAATTGACTTCTTTCTTATTCTTATGTACTTCTACTGGACTCACCAAATTAGAAATATGAATATTTAATATAAAATGTTTTATTATGTACTTTGGTAGTGTAAACATCCAGACAGTTGAAGTCATGGTCTTTTATATTTTCTTTGATAAATTTTTGTAACAAAAGATTAATGTTAAAATTGTTTATATTGTATCAAACTTAAGAATATTTGATATATTGGATAGTTAACCAGTATGATTACCATTTCTGAATATAAAAGGAAGGAGAAATTATGAATATAAAAAAATTGATTAGATAAATAACTAGGAAAATACTAGCTATTCAAAACAAGTTCACAGATTCAATGATATAAAGTTATTAATAACATGAAAAAATTTATAATGATAGTAAAATTTTTCAAGAAAAAAGTGTATAGATTACTGTAGTGAATAATTTTTGCTTTTAAAAATTATATTTTCATTGAAATTTGCAGACTTTGTCATTGAAAGGGACATTAATATCTTGCATTTGTTTGAATGTTACATTTGAAATACTGTGTTATGTAACTTTAATATGTTAAAAATAACAATAAAAAGCTAGAGGAAACTTTTTAATAACTTCCTTAGATACTTATTTTGATAGATGGGATAATTTTTTTAATCCAATTTTATTAATATTTCATATTAAATTTGTTTATTTTAAGAAAAATCATGATATTTAGACTGTTTCTTAAAATTTAGTGCCTTTAAAATATAATTTATGATAGGATAATATTAATTTTACTGAAGACTTTTAAGTGTTATTTAAAAACCATGTTTAACATTTTGAAACTAATATTTTTGGTATTTTAGTTGTTTCCTTAGTTTTTCTTTTGTATGTTTCTGTACTTAAGTCTTATCGTACTTAAAATTTGCAATAATATTTTTAAATTATTGATATAAAAAAATTCTTCAAATTGTAATAAATGACATTATTAAATAATTTTGTTTAATCTCTATATCCAATTTTTTTCTTGTATAGCATTTTAAAGGGATTTTAGTATAATGTAATTCATACAAATTTTATTTTTTTATCAATTGAATTATGCTATGTCTTTACAAAATCTATAGCTTCATCTCCTGTTTACATTCCTGCCATTTTGTAGAGGTTATTCTACTTGAACCCTATTTTAATAAGTATTTTTATAGTTCTTGAAAATGTTTTGAAACAATTTTTTATGTGCTGATGAATTTTATCTAGCTGTGCTGTAAGTGTATATAAAGAAAATACAGTAGAAATTATGAGCAACATTTTATTTTTTTCTATTAAAATTATAGGCAGATATCCATGTTTCTGGACTTAGTGTTGTGATAACTCAAGGAAAAGTTAATTCTACAGAAAAGTGTAAACAGGTAGACATAAATTTTTGAATTTCACACTGATTACCCATAAATATTTTTGCTGCTAGTGATCTCTTTTATTAAAATAACTACATTTTTGTACTAATCTAGGTGGTAAATAAATTTTTTATATGTTAGTTTCATTTTGTGTTTTTGAAAATGTAAAAAAGTTAATTTTTTTTTTTGATAATCAAATATCTAGAAATAACTACTCAACTTTATAGTTTTGATTATACTTTTTTACTTTGTATTTGTTGTCAGTAAATATTAATAGTTGATGTATTTTGATGAGAATCGTAAAGAATGCAGGCAGAAATGAATCGGTTTATAAAAAATGTTTGTTAAATTGGTAAAGGTCTGATATAATTAAAACTTGGTGGTAATATTACAAATCATAGTTCAGCCTTTTTACTTTTGTGCATTTTATATATCTATAGCTTTTCTAACAAATAATTTATTTTTCAATGTGTTCTCGTTCTTTAAAGTTAACTTGCAATAAAAGTATTAAGTCTTCATCAGCAATTACTCTGAAGGTAGTTTTGTATGTAATTATCAACTGAAGGTTACCTCGATTTGTTGTAGTACAGTAATAACCTTTTGGAATGCAACTTTGCTGACACACAAATTAGTTTGGTGGATGAAATAAAATAAACTACAAAACTATTTCAAACTATCTTGTTTTAACATATTATGACTAAATTTACACTTCACACAAACTTCTCCCTATTCTAGGAAAAGTGACAGAAAATGTATTTTTTGTGAAGTGTATTATTGTTAGCTGTTCAGTCACCAAATATCTTAGAATGACTGTGAAGATAATTGCTTCATGTGAAACATTTAAACTGAAAAAAAAATGTGTTGGCATATAACCATTTAAGTATAATTTATAAGATTTTAAATATTGTTGTCTCTAAAAGAAATGTAGTCCCATTAAGTTTTTATTGGGATTGCTGATTTTTGCCTAAGATATTTGCATGAAATTTAAAATATTTATACCAAATTTTCTTTCTTTTGTCATTAATAACAGTATTTTTTGAAATATTAGGAAATTCTGTTATTAAATTATCTTTTGGTTATTTATTGGTAAATTCATACTTTAGAATGAAATAAAATATAAAAATAACTGTTCCCATGTATTTAATAATCATATTTTCATATCTTTTCAATGCAGATAGTAATACTTTTAACTCAAATATTTGAAATATTAAAGGGGTTGTATTGAATTAATATATCTAGATGGATTTTCATTTATAACTTCTAAGTAACATAAACAAAATATAATAAATGATACCATTATCTTCCTCTAATTAAATTGCTGGTCAACAGGATTTCAAAGTCACTTTATGATACATATGAAAGCCTAAAAGGAAAAAAAAATTAAAGGAGGTCACTTATGTGGCATTGCTGTAAATTGATTTTTTTTCACCATGACAATGCTCTAGTTAATATTTTTGTGGTGCATAAATTATTGACAAAGTTCTAAAATAGTTTACCTGAAGTATTGTCCTTTATTCTAGTTAATTGTTTTATTAGCTCTTTGATTGAATTAACAGAAAAAAAATAACATTGTTATGATTATAAGAAACTAATTTGTTATTCTCCTTACTATTCTATGTTATTTTGTAAAAATAAATTGGAAATGTAAGATATACTTGTTATAATAACTATTTAAAGTTTTTATTTGTGCAGTCTTACTTTGTAAGTGTTGAGTTTAACTATATTTAAGTGTTTGTTGGCTAAAGAAAATTTTTGTACTAAACTGCTTTAAAGCTATAAATTAGTTAACATTTAATTATACATTAATATTTTGTCTAGGAATCAGCAGTCATTTTCTCAGAACATTTAATTAACCTGACTAAAATATTCCTTTATATAAAATCTATTTTTTGTTAAATTGGAATATATAACCCTCCCAAGTTTATGTACTTATGTTGTTAACTTACTATAGTTACTTACTATTTTTAAATCCTTAGTATAAAAAACTTTATCATTTATGAAAAATTAGAACATTATTATCACTTTTATTTAGAACATAGCAAACTGACATAAAAGATTTTATTCAGTTACGAGACTGTTGAGAAAATCTATGAATGGATTTAGTGAGCATACTTCTTTATTATATTACTTAGTACCATTTTAATTATATTAACTGTTATAGAATTTTATGACTGGCTCTATATATTTTATGGGAATTGTAAATTTGAATTTTTAATTTTATATTATTTATCTGAAGTATTCATTGTCTAAATGTAGTTTGTATATTTTGTAGATTTTATGCTTTTTTTATATTCATGCATAAATTTCACATATGAATTATACTTAGTTATTGAATTAGCCATACATTTTAACTTTATTTAGGTGCTTGATAAAAATTAAGGTGCAACTCTTATTGAAATCTATTGCAAAAATTAAGTTTTGTTCCAAATGTATCACATTTAACATGGTTTTGTTTTCTTTTCTGTGTCAGTTACCGTATGCGCAAAGTCATGGCTTAGTTTAGTACAATAGTATAGATTTATTAAGCTGTAACATGGCTTCACAATCTATTAGCATGTAAGATGCACTAGGAAAAATATAATGGGGACCTTATTTTAAGTTTATAGGAGTATTTTTTTCCCTCTTTTTTTTTTCTTTTAAAAAAAGAAAAATGTGCTAAAGAGCTTAGTAGTCATATACAGTTTTATATGCTGAGTATTAAAGCTCCTTATGTTTATATAAATTTTACAGGATCAAAGTTCTGTTTTATATAGTTTTCCTAACATACCATTATTTAGAATAATTTTGTATTCAAATTATTTCTGTTCTTATTTTTGTAAATGAGTATAACGAAGCATTAGTTCTTAGCTTCATAGTTTCTTATAAACATTTAATAATGGAAGTTTTTCAATCTTGTATGCTTTGTATCATATCAAGAAGAATATCAGTAATTTTCTACCATTTTATATCAACAGAAAACAGATAATTTTAAAATCATTAAAAATTAAAGACTCAGAAAATTATAGCAATTAATCCCTTCAGGATCAACATCACACATGTGTCACTAAGAAGTCAAAAATCCATTGAATCCATTTTTTCATTTTTCTGTTTTTTTAATTATCTTTTTAGTCATTAAAGAGTTTAGCTATTGTTTTGACAGTAATTATCCTTGTTTATTATTAAACTTTTTCATAAGCATGGCAGATGTATCATGTATCTCAGCATTTTATATATTATATCCTTTTTCAAAAGAGTTCAAGAAAATAGACTTTTTTAGGCTTCACAAAAAATTTAGACATCTAGATGCATTTGAAAATAGACATGGACATATTAAACCCAGTTTAAATTATTTGCAAGAATCATTATTTAGTTTACAACAATGTGATAATGAAAATATTCTGTGTGGTTTACAGTGAGTGGGGAAATAGGAGAATTTAAATTCAAAAATTGAAAAGTGATTAAATATATTTAAAATAAAATATAAGGAGTGTTTCCTTCTTGACTTTCTGAGATATTTTCATGTGAAGATGTCAATTACAATATGCGATCAAAATTAATGTGCTCATCTATCATCTATGGCCTAACCCAGTGTTTCCTAAATTTTCAACATCTGTGTAATTTTTCTACAGTTTTTATACATTGAGTATTCCTTTTCAAATTTAAAAAAAGTATTTTAATAACAATCAAAATATAGCTCTTTTATAAACAAAAAATAATACATTCATAGTAAAATATAAGTAAAACAAATGTTGTTTTATAGATAACATTCATTATAATCAATCAGAAGGATGAAATTGCTTATGTTGAGGTGACATATCATCATAATGTAGTTGTGAATTTAAATTCGAGATACAGTTCCACATGCTAAAGCTTTGTACCTCCTCCCTTTCCTTCTTAATATCTACAAATACTGGGAAAAAAAAAAAAAACTTTGCATAGATATGAAGTTGGAAAAGGCTAGATGTATTTGAAGATTTTATCTGCCAAAACTGGATACACATGTGACATTTGCTGCCAGAAAGATGTTATAGTACACTCTTTATTCTTATTTTTCAAGAATCCATTTGAAGCAAATTCTAATTGCTCTTCTTCTAAAAGTGCTTAACCTCCTGCATGGGTGTAAAATATTAATAAACTCTGACATACATCAAAGCATGCATATACAATTCTAGCAGGTAACAAAATTTATTATTTTCCTTTGTTTGTAATAGATAAAAAAGTAAGCTCAGTGCATCATATATCCCCACCCAACTCCTCCTCTCCTCCAGGAGTATGTTGCCCCACACTCTGAGAAATGCTGACCTAATGAAACAATTATTTGGTCTGGCCATAGACAACAGATGAGTCTAATATCATAGTGTTAAACCGTCCCCAAAGTTATTAAATATTGAATGTCCTATTATTTGGAATAATTTTAGGGTAGGTATTTAACCCATATTGTACCACACCAACTAAATATTTCTGTAAGTTAATAAAACTTCATCCATATCATTAATATGGTGTAATTAAGCTTATAAAACCAAAATTTTGAAAAAATATTTTTAATTTTTTAAGTAATTAGCTGTCCTATATATAGGACACCGGTCCAATACACTAATAAAATTTAACAAATATCAGTTTCAACACATTAGGCTCATTCATAGGTGAAATTTGTAGAAATAGTAAATGTAAAGTCCAACATTACATTTTAAGCATACTGTTGTTGGTTTTTTCTTACAGTTTATGAACTATGATCTTTGATAAGGGATAGAAAAAAAATGATATTCATTTTATGATGCTAACATACATAATTTATATCCAAATTTTAAAGGTTTATTTTTCATGAACATCTTGTAAATGTGCCTTCCTATATAATATCTTACCATTCTTTCATCGATGGTGAGATTTTCAGAAAATATACCAAATTGCTTCAAGGTTATGTTGATTTTGTCATAAAGAGGTCGAATTTTATAATAAAAATCGTGTGGATCAATTGAAGAATTATCGTTAAATTTTATAAAGGGCTTGGTGTCATTATACCTTTTTCTAGACATAGAGTTACTCACTAATGTAGGTCCAGTGTCTGGAGCATTTTTCCAGTACATTTTTTCGCGTGGTAACTAATAGTACCTACTAAAGAAATTGACACTTAGAAATTGCGTGAGTTCGGTTTATGTAATGCTCAAAGAATGTGTTTTTTTGGGGGGGAGGGGGAGCTGCATACCGATTTGTTTCTGTTTCAGTATCAGATATTATGCCATGAACCATCATGTGGAAGAGTTCAAATGAAGTTTTTCCTTCAACCACGCTTATAATTTCATAATCTCGTGTTGAAATTGAATCACTTAATAATTCAAATTTTGGTTGACGTTTTACCTACTGGGTTTTTTTTTCGGTGGAAGATGACATTCTTAAAAATTTGTTAAAATTTCAATACCAGCGGTATCTTAAATTTATAGCCCATCATGCATTCATGGCTTTTCACATTTTGTGGCTGAATCATCTATTTCTTCTTCATCACTAACAGAGTCTGGATTAGGAGGAACAATACCAATTTCAGGATCATCAATTCCTCATCACTTAAAGAATTCATATATTCGAGAGCGTCTTGGACTGTTAAAAATCTACGTGGCATTTTTACAGAAGCAAAATGCATAGTAAAGTATCCAAATTCTTAGCAGAAAAGAAATAGAGCTGCATGCAGCACTAAACACTAAACAAATTTCAACCAAGCATGAGAATAAGAGATTAAGTTTATCTTGTAATCTCTAGTTTTCCTGATTACAATAGATCTATATTTCCCCTTGTGTCCAGGTGTGCGAACAGGTGTTTGAACAGGTTTTCATTGAAAGATAAGAAAAGAATGTGCGCTATGAATGCAATAACGAATTTGTGGAAAAATAATCGGGAATGGACCGTCGTCCTATATTTAGGACACCTTTTAGTATTTACAAAATACATGTGTAAAATATATTTTTGAACAAAAACGCTCAGCTACATTATTAGTTCTGTTTATAAACTGCAAGTAACCTCCACGACGTTTGAAAATAATAATAATAATGAATATAAAATTAAAGATTAAAAAATCACGATTTTTAAGGGGTTGCTGAAAATAGATTTTACAATCCAATATAATTTTATTTCTCACTTTTATTTACTATTATACTAAAGTGTGTCTATTTGAAAGGTGTTAAAATAAAATCCATTGAGGAAATATTTATAACTTTGTTATTAAATGGATTTACATTTGCTGTCCTATTTATAGGACAGCGGTCCAATATGGGTTAAAGAAATTGCTAAATGTACCATCAAATTACTAAACTGTATTATGCAACTAAATATTCTAATGTACCTCTTCTAATTTACTATTTTTATTCAAAATAGAATACAATCTACAATTTTGGAATAAGAATCATAAATAATTCTTCCATATGTTTTATATTGAGTGCTCACATACAAATACATACATCCAGACATAACTCCAAAAAAGTTTTTTTTTTCTTTTCAGATTTTTGGGAAAAGTGTTGATAATACTGATATAAATCTTGAGGTTGAATTTCCAACTGTTAAAACACTTTTTGTATACTTTATGTATGAGAAAGTTAAAACCCAATGTTTAAGCTCATTTAATCATAAGTTATATGAATTGTATGTAGTCATTTAATTGTGTTTAATTATTTTTAAGATAAATGTACTTATAAATAAACTTGTTATATTTCAATAAAAAAAATACCCAATTTTCGCCTAATTAAAAATTTTATTAAGTATTTGTCTTTTTTGTATCATCTTTTTTATTATATGATTAGATAAGTAGATACGTAGATTATTATTAAAATGATAAAAAAATATTTTTTTTTAGACTCCTCCCAAAATTTCAAAGTCACAAGCATCAAAAGCTTCTCCAAGGAGGAAATTTCAGACAAGAACAGGTGGTGTGTTAACCTTTTTATTTTTTATTGTTATGCATCCCATATTTTATAAAAATCTTTAAATCACAAATTTATTTTTATGGTTAGGGAGTGTATATTATGTAACTAGTATGAAGTGAATGTGCTTATGCTTTAATATCTAAATATTTCCATGTAAAGTTATGATTATAGTTTAAAAAATAAGGTTTTAAAAAGACAATTTAGTTTTGTTTCTATGCTGTTGTATCTAGTTCCAGTGTTAGGTACTCATATGTAGGAATGTAAACATTTTAACACTTTTAAAATGATAATTTTTCTCTTATCATATGCTAACTTTATTCAATCATACAATGTCAGTACAGAACCTAATTTGTCAGTCCTTTGATAATTGGTTGATCCCCCTTAATTTATTTCCAAAACTTTGATTGAACACAATGTAAAATATTGAAAGGAGTTTTAATTTAGCATGTCTGAGAAATCTATTTGGTAAAATTTAACCTCTTACTATTTCTTTTATCTTTACAGTGTTGTATAACTCTTTCTGTTAATAAAATTAACAAAAACAGTTTTTAAATCTTTTGTTTTTGTATGAGGTTTTTTTTATGTTCAATTTGTGTAGTGATGAACAAGTTTCCATTTCTAGACTTCAGTTTATTTCTCAAAGATGGCTTGGATATATTTATGCTGTTCTCTCACAGGCAATTTACTGACCACTTATTTGGTCTATGGGTGGTATGGCTATTTCTAACTATTTAAAATTGGCTTTAAGCTGATGTGACAGACTAATTAACTATTATGTATCAAAAAATGCACTATAATGCAAGCATAAATACTTTACTCATACTGAAAAAGGAAAGAAGAATAAGAAGCATGGGATAGATATTTTATGGATAGATCCTGTATTTTGTATAGATAACACAATGCAACCATTATCATTAGGAATTAAACATTTTTTCGTAGGTGTATTTGTACTATTTGCTGTATTTTGAATTGGTGTTATTTTTGCTTTCTTTTCTAATGGTTACTATTTTGACAATTTTTTTTTCTAATGGAACTATTAGAATTTACTCCCTTGAAGAACCAGAGATAACTTTGCCATTTTTGGTATCAGTTCCAAACTACAATGAGAACTTGTATGCATGTTGCAATTCACATTTGTGTTTACAAAAAATATCCAATGTAGCTCAACTACTAGGCTAGGTATCAGAAACCCATGACTTGTAAGTCACTGAGTGACCCACTTGATAATTTCAAGTGACTTAACTTGATTTCCAAAAATAAGTATAATAGTGGAAAATAAATAACAAAGTATAAGTACAAAATGTGCACTTTGAAAATGCATTAAAAAGTTGAACTAAAAATAAACAATAAGAATATTTTAGTTTCATCATTAAGTTGCAGTAACAAACATAGGCAGAATACATAAAGCCTGAATAAATGTAATAGTTACTTCACCAGCATGTTTTTATCTTAGTTGTAGCACCTGAACTGTACAGTTCAGTAGTGCAAGAATAGTGGCACACTTATTCTTATAAATAGAAATAGTTTTATTATTAATCAAAATATAAGGAGCACAAACTAAAAGGAAAAAAATATTATTTCAAGATATAGGGAAAGAGAAGTATAAGGATGTATCTAGATGGATAAAAAATTTATATGAACTTTATGTACAGGTTTTGAGTTTTTATGTTGTTTATGCTTGTTTTGTTTTTTATGTATTGTTGTACTTAATTTTATTAACATTTTAAAATAAAATACCACTGAAATGTCTTCTTTACAATCACACTGTGGTTAATTTGACAAGTAGATAAAAAAAAAAAAGCTTGCCAACCCCTGTGACTAGGTTAGTTTATTATTACTGTTATAGTATGTCTTTAATTAGTTACATTTTAAAACTGTCTCATGCTTAATGCTAGTTGTTAAATAAATTTTATGCTGATTTCTTTTTAAATTATTTAATATATAGGGTACTTTTGTTAAGATTAATTAAAAATGCAGTTTTTATTCAATAGGAATATGTTTATACTGAGTTATGTTATAATCTGTCAGTATGAAAATTCTTCATTAAATATATACAAATATTACTCCAAATTTTGGGGTATAAGGATTTCTTAGGTAGCTTTTTAATTATTCATATTTATTTTTTCATTATTTATTGACCTATAATCTGTGCATGTCATGGTAATTCCTTTTTGTGGTCTATATGCTGAGCTTTGTTGAAACTTTAGTTTGGAAGATCTTTCTCTATCTCAATTTTTTTGTATACTTTTAGTTCTTATATAAATGCATGGTGAGAAAAAATGATAAAAAAAACATGATCATAATATATAAAGAATTCTATACATTTGCATAACTTTTTGTATCCTCATTTTTGTGTTGTAGTCTGTCACTTTGTATGGCCATTTGGGCGATTAGTTTCATCATAATAGAAAAGAAAGTATAGATTATTGGTGTGGGGAAATTAAAATAAAAGGAGCACTTATTTATGTTTAAATTATAAGACAAAGTTAAACAATGGCCAAATCGGTTAGGGTTCTGCTCTTTGGCATTAGTTTGTGGTTTCAAATCACATTGATAGCATGGAAGCTTATAGAAATTTGGAATTGACTTTAAGCAGCTTGTCCCAGTTGCAGTAAACATGATTCAGTGTTTAGTACATTTGTATATCATATAAATTAAGTTCTGACAAAATTGATATCTCTATGACATTATTCAACAGTTGATTGATAAAGCTTATTTTGCAAGTTATAAATCACTACCCTTTTTGCCAGATGACATAAAAAATGTGCAAAGCACATTACATCGCAACCAGTCCCCATCTCCATCCAGAGGTTCCAGCCGTGCATCATCCAGCCCTGTATCCTCAACATCTTACATCTCAGATGCCTGCACTTCACTTTCAAAGGCAGAAGATGCTACCACTGCCACTTCGACATCCATGTCATCATCGCCTGTCAATGCTGGGCCGTCCTCCTACAGAGCTCAATGGGTATTGTCCAGGAAATTGTCAGGGAGGTCCCGATTTAGTGAATTACAAGGTATGATATGTTATGAAATCATTAGATTTTAAAGTCTTTGTATCACTCACTACCTTGTAGAAAAAAGTTTGTAAAAATCTTTTTTTTTCTTTTAAATTCACATTAACCAGATATTTTAATGTTTTTGGATAGTTGGATAAAAAAAAATTTTTTCACATACTAAACATTACTAATGAAATTATTTATGTTAGAATTAATTTTATTCTGATTACTAGTTTTCATGCACATACTTGTTACAGAAATAACTTTGTATTAAAATCACAAATATATTGGAGATACCAGAGGTAATTTTCTCACAAGGGTATATTCAAATTCTTTATGTTAACATATTGGAGACAGTGTGCGCTGAAAAGTGTCTAGCCTCAGTTCCCGCACATTTTTTGTTGAAATGATAACCAAAAAAATCCAAAAAACGGGAATTTCCATCATTTGTCGGCAACAGTTGAAAAATAAAAGACGGGAATTCCCGTCTCCCATCTTCAATGTGTTAAGATAATTTCCATGGAAAGTAATTAACACTATTAAAAAATAAGTATTTTTTGTTTTTAAGAAATTTCCTTTTTTTCCACTTTTATGTTTAAATTACAGAAATTTTTCTTACACACTTAATGTAATATATTCTAACATTTGATCAAATATTTTTTCATTTGAGCTTGTTGAGATACTAAAGGTTAAGCATCAGAAAAGTTTAGGTTACAGTAATTGTAAAAAGAAAGTTATCAAAATTATGGGAATTTATTGTTATGGTAAATAATGCTCAATATTAGATTTGTATTTACCAGTCAGTGTTTGGAAATTTTTCCTTAGTATTAAAATTCTTTTGTATAAAATTTCATTACATACTTTTCACTATGCTTAAATGAATATTTACTTTCAATGAAGTTTTTATTTAAAGTTTTTGTGAAGTTCTTAGTTTTAGAACATGGAATTTTATGTGTTAAGCATAGTGGTTAATACTGATTTTGATTCAGAAATGGTAGTATATTAGTCACATTATATATAATTATAATATTGTTTGGTATAATGCTATTCCAAACTGCTTTTAAGCTTTTAAATTTTCTTGTTTGCATAGTTACTGATAGTCTTGCTTTAGATAGAAGTTCCTGTATCTGAATGCCATAGACGTGATTAGTAATTGTTGTATAATATAGAAATAAATTATTTCAAACATACAATATTCTGTGTTAGGGGCAGTGCTGAAAATTTCCATAGTTTAGTTTGTTGTTTTGGAAATGTTGGAGTATATTTGGTGATTAGAAAAATGTTATAAAAAGTTTTCAATGAAATGCAATATATACATTCCCCAGTATCACAGCAATATCAGCAATATTATAACAGGGACTTCGCCGATATCAGGCAGAGTTGGATTATTTAATATTGTATAGCTAACCCCCCCTTTTTTTAACATTGGACAATATGTATGATTGTCAAACAGAATATAGGATTTGATGCTATAAAATAACATGTCACTTTTCACAATATGGGAATCTTTTGACTACCAAGCATTGGTAATCAGTATCTCTCTGTATCAGTAAAAAGACTTACCATTCTGTATTGTTAAGTCCAGTTTTCATTTATATAATTTGTTTGTACTTTTTTTAATATAAAAAAAATTCAATGTAAAACAGAAATACACAAATTTTTCATGCTTACTGTTAAAAAATATTTAAAAATTTCTGGTATCTACCTATATGGGCAGAATACTTAGATAAATTCTGATATGATAATAGCAAAATTAGACTCATACAAACACAGTGATCTTTTGATCTTAAAATGCTGAATAAATTGAAAATTGCCTTCTATCAAAAATAAGTATGGCTTAAATGTTTTAATAAACCTAAACAGGTAAACATGTGAAGCTGGAAGGAAAGAGGATAAAGTAGCAACAATTTTGCACATGTTTGCCTGTGGTAAGGTGCTTGCTTTTAATTAGCTGAATAATACTTGCCATTGTACACATCCTTGCGTGTTGATTTTGGCTGAGATTGCCCAATATGAATTTGTCGCTCTCAGAGATGTAAGAATTTTAAATGTTGTTTGTGTTTTTTTTTTTCAGTCCTCCCTATCTCTTGTCTTCAAGAAAAAAAAAAGAGAAAAACTGAATGTTGAAATTTTTTTTAGGAATTTTAATATTACAGATTCAGCATTAGCCATCACCAATCAGTATTGATCAACATCAGTAAAACATGCTTGACCTTCTGTGAAGTATGTCATAATGGGCCAATATTAGGAAATATTATTATACTACTTGGATTTGTTTGGTTATATATGCTATTTCTTAATTTATATCTTGAAGTATTAAATATTCCAGTGGATCTGAAAAGTTTTATTTTATTCCTTTTTTTACATAAGCTAACAAAATTGTACAAATTGAGTATAACTTAACAATGTGTTTTCCAAGAAATTTTATTTGGGATGATTTATAACATGAAAACTGTTTTTTCTTTTAACTATAAGGAAAATCTAAGGTAGCTGTTAGAGTGGCAGACGATGGAAAAATTTTCATCAAACGTTCATCTGAAGACAGGACTCTTGATCCTGATCGCCTTATGATAGATAGGTACATAATATTTTAATGTTTTTCATTTAAATATGATGTGTTTAAGATCCACCTTTTAAAAAATACATGTAGTAGGATATCAATTATTATGATTCTGTAGATTATTAAAGAATAACTAAATTTCCATTAATTTAGTGTTACTAAAAACTGTAAATTAATTTTTTTTTTCAGCATAATGAATCATGTTTGAGGGAATTTTTAAAAATATGTACATATATTATGCCTTTACCCATTATTTTCTACAGCTAACAGGAAATCACTTTGATAATTAGGACATTTTTTTTATTGTGTAATAGAAATTTTGATGTGTCCATTTTTTTTCATTTCAAAGAAAATTTTTAAGAAATGTATCTAAATATTAAAAAAGTAAATTCTACTCTTCTAATTTCCTGTTTCTATGTATTTAAGGGATATCTTTTTCATTTATAAGATTCATAATTTTTTATTATGCTTACAAGCTTGTTAGTCTTACATTTTAGATTTAATGTTTAAAAGCTTTATAAAAAGTATTACAGAAAAGAAAGTTACTTAAATTTGTAAATAAATTACCCATTTAAAAATCATAATAAAAATTACTCTTATTTATAAATTAATGTTATCAACTGGAATAAAGAAAATGTTAAGTTCAATGTATTTTATTTTTTGATTTTAGACTGTAACCAAAAAATTTATTAGTAAAATCTAAAAAAAAGAGAAAAAAATTGGTTTATTATATGAAAGGATCTATTTAAAAACTCAATAGTACCACAGAAAAATTAACAAAAGCTTTTTTCTTAGTGTGATGTAGCATGGTATTTTAATGTATGAATGGAAACAAACTCTTTTATTAGCTTTATTTTCAAGTTAAGAAATTAACACTTCAAAATATATTTTCTGATTTTATTGCAGTGACCAAAAATCTACCCTTTTATGATCAATGCACTTTTTTATTAGTTTAATTTACTGATTCAAAATATTATTTGTCACTGAATTTTCACTTAATCAAAATGTAATCTTTGAATGAGTTATAAAGAGTATATTTACTTTTTAGGTGTAATCTGACGCGCTGTCCTATAATTGAAGGAGAAGAACAACTACATTTATTGAATTTGCAGCAGAATCAAATCCCAATTATTGAGAATTTGGAATTATTTTCCAACCTTAAGTTTCTTGATTTATCAGATAATTTATTAGAATTTATAAGTGGCTTAGATACTTTATTTTCTCTTAGGGTGCTAGTTCTTTCAAGAAACAGGTATGTATAGTTTTCATTATGCATTTACAATTTGATTAGGACTGGACAATATTGAAAATCTTACATTGCAATATATCAATGTAAGAAATAACATTTTGTCTATCCCCTGCTGCGTTGGAAAAAAAATATTTAAGCTTGCTTTGAGCTTTATTACATTATATTATTATACAATATGCCTAAAATAAAAACATTTTATAAAATTGTTTCTCAAAGGTGTTTTGCTTCAATAGAAATTAATATTCTTTAAAATGATTTGGAATTATTCACCATGAATTGTTATGAAGAAGCAAAAAATATTAGTGAAACACTTAACTTTTTATTCTATGTACAATTAAACAATAATATGGTAAAAACTTTAATATGATTTTTATTTTATGACAAAAATACAAGTAGCTGCTCATTTTTGAGCATTGATGTAGCCAGGGTAGATATTGAAGATCGAGAGAAAAGCTTAAATTGTTTTAATTATACCCTCATTCATTCCTTATTGAAATAAATTGCCAAACTTAAAATTTGGAAATCAGTGTCATGATGTAGCATGCTACATTGATGTTTTGTAATACATCCATACATTGTTCAGTCCTAATTTTAAGATTTATATTTCTCATTTTATATTTTACAATTCTGTATTTTTTACAATATTTCCATTAACTCATTAATGCCTAGCATTGCTTTCTGAGAATATTTAAAAAATGGTTTGTAATTTTTTTTTTAATAAATGTAGGTGGTAATTGTATAAACAATACCTCCAAATTTTCGAGTATTTATTTGTGGTTTTGTCAGTTATATTAGCATTTTAGGATTTTTCAAGTCCTGCACATGAATTTACCTTTTCAGATGATGCATCAACTGAAATCATGATGAATATCTACATCAATTATAAAACTTCACTTTACAGTTATGTGTATATAAATGACAGTAAATAGTTCTCTTATCACAATTTTCCTTTTCTGTAAATGACATCTTATAATGTTCAAAGACAAGCTGTAATATTTAATATTGTTTAAATTTCATATTTTTGTACTTACAGGAGTCCATAATAACTTAAACTAAAGATATTCATCAACAAGGGCAGCTTGTTTATATAGGCACTGCAGGACTGCAGCACCCATAATTTTGTTGATACAACTATATATTTATTAATTTATTATATTTACTTTAAATAATTTATTTTATTCTGAATAATAAAAAATGTATTTTACAATTCCTCATCACTAGATGATGCCAGCTCACTGGAGGCTAATTTAAACTTGTAGCACTGTGTTTATTACAGTACCATAGCTTATGCACATTAAAGCAAACAGAAGCATTCTCGGTCATAGCAAAATGCATAGCAACACTGTGCATCAAATAGTTCCTTTACTCAGTTTGTAGCATTTTTATTTACTGTCTCTTTAAGTATTTGGACATTATAATTATATGGATGTAAAATGTCTCACAGCTTTTATTATTTTTATACAAGAGCCTGAAAGGTATTTTTCAATGTTGAAAAGACCTTTATAAGAATTACTATAGTTTGGCTAAATACACTGCAATGATTTCAACTGAAAAGAAAATCATACAAACATTATTATAAAGAAAATATTATTGATAAGAAGAAATGAAAAGAAAAATTTAATATTAACTATTTTTAAAGTAAAATGTACCAAAATGTAAATTTCTGTTAAAAAAATTTTTCTGATTTTTTAAAAAATTTTAACAGACATAGATTTGTGATGTATTTGTAGATTTCCAAAGTTACAGCTCCATTGCAATTTAAAGTCACAGGCTGCGACTGTTCATCAATATACATCGAGCAGAAATAATTCAGGCATTAATTGGTTAAGCTATTTTTGAAGTTGATATGCTAACTTTTTGCTAATCATTAATAAGCTTAGAACAAATAAGAGTTAGTGTAGATAAGCAATTTTAGATTGTTACTGAACTATTATTAAGTAAACTACATTGATTTTCTTTTAAATAAAAATTTTAAATGGATGTACTTTTAATATTTATGAATAATATGGAACTAATTCTGTACTTTATTTCTCCACTCAGTGGCTATATATTTTTTTTGCTTATATTTGCAGTACAGAAAATTTCATTAATTCTTAGAATTGGTTGAGGATATTTTGAATTAGAGATATTTTTTATTGCTATTTCATAAATAATTTTAATCGAATTTACAGCAACTTTAAACTGAATAACTGAAAATGTTGTATGTATAACAATTGTTTTATAGTTAACAACTATAAAACAATCAATTATTTTATAGTTAAATAACTATAAATCAATTGTTATATATATATACAACATTTTCTGTATGTATGCAAAGAAACTGCAGTAAGCTATTAATAAAATTAAATCCAATTTGAACCATGTTTTGCTAAATTTTTGTTTATGCAATAATCAATCTTTTCTACTACATTGCAATTTTCAAAAATTTCACTTCTATTTTCTTTTTTTGTTATGCAAATATTTTTTTAGATTGATAATAATCTTTGTAAAATCTGCTGCAAATTTTAATCATTGATAAAGGATCAAATTTTTTAGTCAGCATTTTAATACCAGACAGATATTTATCAGTGTTTAATATTTACAGAATAACTTTCATTGATGGCCTTCAAGCTCTGCATCACCTAGATGTCCTAGACTTAAGTGGAAATGAGGTAAATTTTGTTTAAACATTTTTTCTTTACACTTAAATAGTAAAATCTAGTATATTTTTATATTTCTTATAACATATTGGAATGTTGTTACTGCCCTACTGTACATCATAAGGAGCTTTTGAAGCCTTATAAGAATTTCCAGAGAAAGGCCATCTTGTTACTAGTCACAATGCTCCCAGAAGACATCTTAACATATTGGAGATCAGTTTTCTGATCCTTCTTGTCATGGCTGCCATCTGAGACTCAATAAAACTCACCATATCTTATGATATTGTGAGTTTTATTGGCTCATAGGTTTGAGCATCTTAGTTTCTACAATATTGTGTCTTGGGAGCTGTAGGATATTCCTGTCAGCTGTCTGTGGAGATTTGCTTCAACTGCAGCCATCTTGGGGTTATGTGTTTTTGGGTATAATAGACCTCTGATGCTATGCCCTGCAGTTGGAGCCCACCTCCCAGGAGCTACCATAAAGGTGATTTTATTTATATATTCAACCTAAGAGTCTTAATGTAAAAAAAAAAAAAAAAAGAAAAAAAGAAAAGTGTAGGCTTTATAATGTTACAACATATTGTCATTTTCTGAATTTGCCTCACCTCTCTGTTTAAGTCTCCATACAATTAATGTCCCTCTTTTTGAGTTAACTACCAGAATGAATTTGGGTTAAGAGAGGGAAGAGAAAATGCTAACAGGTTTTTAGAGCATTCTAAGAGTTGGTGTCTTTGCATGTAAACTTCCATGGTAACTTCTAAAACCTTGCTGATTGAAGCAGACCAAGAATTTATCTAAAAGGAATACTCAAATGTTGATAGATTTAAAAGACAATAAATTGAAAAAGAGAGACATTCTCTTTTTCTTGGTTGAAAACATTTCAAGCCTTTCTTGAAGGGGAAATGAGGGTTACCTTTTAAGTTTTTATGAAAATAAGGACAAAAAAGATTTTTTGGAAACTGTTTAATTGCTTTTCAAAATATTCACCTTTAAGATTTATACACTTTTTCATCCATTCAAACCAATTTTTGAAACAGTTTTTCTACTCTGAAGTTGATGTCTAAGAAACATGGTTTTGGAAGGCATCAACAGCATCTTCAGGTGATGAAAATTACTGTCCATGCATTTTTTGTTTGACATAAGGGAACAAGAAAAAAATCATTAGGTGACAAATTAGGAGAATATGGGCTATGGGACATTAATTCAATATTTTAATCCTTCAAATAATCAATTGTTTCACATGCTGTGTGGGAGCTGGCTTGGTTGCGAGGAAGAATGAATTGCTGAAATAAAATCTTAAAATTTCTTTTATTTCTTTGCTTAACAAGGTTTTTCCACTTCATTATGCTGCATGAAATTCGAGTGGAACCCTCTTCCCTTTGTAATGAGATAAAAATCTCATTACATAAATTGGCTTTTACATATAGAAAATTAATTTTATGAAATATTTTTATTTTTAAATTAAGCTTATTATAGACACTGTATACTGAAAAAAAAAAACTCCATTATTTAAATATTTTATTACAGTTTTTTGTAGAATTTTGAAAACTACAGCAAATTTTTTTAGTGTGTAAAAATCATGATAATATTTCTTTATTTTAAAAATTGCATACTATCAGTAAAACTAACTCATTAGTTTTCTTTAATGTATCATTACAGATTAGAGAAATCACAAACATAAACCATCTTCATGAATTACGTGTATTAAACCTTTCATCTAATCAAATAAATCAAATGAGTGGTTTGAGAGGTTTGAAATCTTTAGTGGAGTTAAATTTAAGTAAAAATAACATAACAGAAGTGGTAAGTATAATTTTCTCTGTTATATATTTCGATATGTATTTTACATTGATCTTATTAGCATGAACATATTTAAACAACTATACCCTTTTCTGTTTAAAATTTTATATTGCAATGATTTTTTAAAATTTGTTTCAGTGTGAGGTTGATATTTTACCACGTCTTCAGAGATTATTTTTATCTCAAAATGGAATTGAAAGGTATATTTTATGTTTTGACAATATTTTATTGTAATTATTATAGAATTAAATACCTTTAAGTTATTTTTTCATCAAATGTGTTGGTTTTTTTAATGAGTTTAACACTAGATTGCCCGAGATTTCTTGTATACCTATATTGCCCCAAAACAGTCAAAATGACTGCATTGTGAAGAAATAACATATGTAAAGAAATTTGTTTAAAATTAATTTTTAATATTATATAATAAAGGAGGGCAGAAGTAACTACAATCATTCATAAACCCATTTATATGTTATAGAAAAAGTCACCAAATTCTAAGAAATTGTGTCATTATATTTCATAATTGTTTTTCTAATTGAAATTAAAAAACAGTCAAAATGACTGCCTTGGGCAATCTAGTGTTAAATATGTTTGATTATGTGAAATAAGATGCTGACATGCTAAAGCATTCAGAACAACCTGTATCAATTGTTGTTATTAGAAAAATAGTTTATTAATTTGTAATGCATTCAGTGAGAAAATGTAAGCATTGTTAATAGTAATGTTAAAGAATTGCTTAGTGTTAAATTCCTTTTGCTTATATTAATATGAAATATTTTAGAGTTAAATGATTACAACCTAATTATCAAATACATCTATGTGATTAAATAAAGATATAAATGAAGTTTAATGGTCATAGTATGTTGAGGTCATTTTCATAAGTTGAGTAATTAATTAATAGGCATCAAAATGACTAAACAGTGAATATTCTGTGTATTACTTGAATTAATATTGAGAAAAGTATAAAATTAAATTTTTGTTAATTTATTGGGCTGTTACTAATATTACTAAGATAGTTGACTACATGGCTAAAGATTATGTATGTACATTATTTTTGACATGTTGACCACAATATGAATCAAATGATTCATACAATTAAACATTGTTTGAGTAATATATGCTTAGCATACAGATTGCTCAGTTGTACACACACACACAAATAAAAAAAGTGATTAGTTTATGCATTTTAGGGCAAAATGCAACACAAATAAAATTGCCCGAGAAACTTAGTTTTTTTGCATTGGGACAGTCACTGTGTTAATGGGCATTGAGTAGCCTATTTGCAAAAAGTTTCTTCCAGTATCAATATGTACCAAAAAAATTTGAATTATTTTGAGAAATATATAAGAGGTAAAGATATATATTGCATAAGATGCAAAGCCAATGCAAGGAACAAATAGAGAGAACGGATGCAGATGAATGTTATGCTTTTTCAAATGAGCAGCATTCTCATTGCAAGAGAGTCATTTTGAGTGGCTTGTAGAACTTGATTGAGCAAGGAGACTTAAGGTCAATAGTTTAAATAATCATTCACTTCTAGCCAGAGACATTCACTAGACAATTGGTAAATGGTAGCCTCAGACAACACACACACAATAAATGAATAAAAAGGCAACATGAAAAGAGTAAAAGAGGAAAAAATGTATGGATAATTTATTTTGCATTTTTATTTTTTTTTTTCAAAATTTAACCTTTATTTTTGTTATTTGTAACATTGGTATTTAGATAAATGATTTCCAAATTTTAGAAAACTTAGTGTTGTTAATATTATTTAATAACATAAGAGAATTTTTGAAAAAATAAAAAGCTTCCCAGAAATTAAGGTCACAATGTAAACAATATTTTTAATAATATAGGTAGAAGAAAAATTGAAATTAGGATTGTAATTTAATGAATACTGAGTGATTGTAGAGCTTTTCCAATTTTGATTTTTGATGTAATTCTCATGCTCTTTCAAACAAAATTTAAGAGCATATTTGGTCTAATCAATGTAAGAAATGCTGCACAGATAAAATGTTTGATTGATACCTCAATTATTTAAGCATTTAATATGGTGTTTGAGATTTGACAATAGATGTTTGCATTGTTTTTCTTGCATCTTAGGTCTTTTGTATTTGTGCTATAGTTACATTGGTTTTACTACATTTTCTATATTCTGATGCAAAGGTTTTACTGTCTTGTAATGATTTATATTGTTTATCTTTTATAATACACTACTGTATGCCCAAAATTTTCCATAATTTTTACTAAGCTTTGTTTAGAAAACATTTAAATGTAATGTTATTAATAAATTAAGCTTTCTTCTTATTTGTCATAGATATTGCATAAGAGAGAGATCTCTCTATTTTTTTTTTGCATTTTTCTAAAATTTAAGTCATTAAGTATTTTTGGCTGAATAATTTTCATTAATGTTTTTCTAATATTAGAAGAAAAATAGTATTCTAAAATGACTTTTTACTCATAAAATTTTATTCCTGTTTACCTGCAATACAATAATGCAATAGATATATGGAAAACAACCTGAATAGTGTTTAAATTTATTACAAAAGGGGGGGGGGCTAAAAACTGCCAAATCTAATTTACTCTCCTTTCAGTTTTAACTAGACTGTAAAATTTCTATACATACCAATTTGTATACTTTATATTTCACATTAAATTTTTCAATGTTTTTTTAAATCTAAGGTATGTTTCTATATCCTAAAAATTTTATATAGCTAAAAAGTGGTAAAAAATTGAAAAATTTTGTTTGTTTTTATGGCTTTAAAATAGTTAACAAGAATTAATTTATTTATGCATAATTAAGTCTTTTAATGCAATTTTTGCAGATAACTTTCCTTTCTTTTTTAATGCAATTTTTGTAAATAACTTTCTTTTCTTTTTGTCTTTTTCATTTAACTTAATGTAATAAACTAAGTTTCTTTTTTAACAAAATATTCTGAAATTTTGATAATTTCATTTTATATCATAAAACTGTCTTAAAATCCTGCAAGTGAGTTTTTAGAAGCTTTTTTTATATATAAAGTTTAGAATTATTTTAAAAATGATTCTAAGAAATTTATATATATATATGTTACATGTAATAGAATATGGGGTAACACATGTCTGACTAGTTATCTCTTCGACCTAAAATTTTAAACAAATTTTTACTGTAAATTTTATATGGTGTTTTAAAGATTATGAAGATTTTTTTTGAAAAAACAAACTTAATAAAACAGCATATTTGCTGGACGTGTATTTTTATTCTAATTTTTAAATTATAAGTCCCTTTTACATAGTTATCCAAATATATAGGAAGCAATGGGATATATGCTCTCTAGAAAAACCTAAATCTTATAAAATGTTCTTTTATGTGTGTTTAGATAGCAGCCATTTAATTTGGTTTTATATGTTTCTGATTCAACACAAATCTTACTCAACAGTCCATTATAAAAGGTTTTAGTAAACTGTTATATCACTTGCTGATAAAATGTCAGAATAATGATTAGCTGGTTGATTAGATTACACTTAAATATATTTTGTTTGAAATGTGTTTAAAAAAATTGAAATTAACTTTTGCCACAATGTTAAGTACATGTTGCAAAAATTACAATTTTTTTTCAAAATTTTATGCAATTCATATACATTATAAATAAAAAATAAATCTACAGCTGTGATTGTCGTATAATTCATTTTTATTTTCTTTAATTATTAAACCGTAGAGTTTTATTACTTAGTATGTATTACAGGATTAGTAAATATTTTACCAGTATTCCTAACATAAATTATTTAATGCTGTTAATATTAAAAATTAAATACTCATATTTCTAAAAATTTTGTATGCTTTGAACAATATATAAGAACTCTTTAACAAAAAACTTTTTTTTTTAAAGCTAATTTTGACATTTACAGTTGGGGATCACCATAGATTAATAGTTTTTAAACTGTTCTGTATAATCCTGGGGTTCCATAGTACATCTCTGGAAGTCCTTCTAATCAAAATAAGAATTAATTTTAGTAGTTAATATTTTTCAGGAGGTGAATCTAGGCATAACTGGATTAAAAAAATCCATTTGAGCACTGGGATACATCACAAAGCTTTCAATTGAAGAAAAGGGAACAACTTATTGATATATTAACAGATATGGCTTTGCAGTCTAAATTTAAGTAAAGACAACTCCTACATTTTTTAATGAAAATTAATTTAAAATGCCAAGAAATTTCTATAATTATTTTAAATCCATTCAGAACTATATATTTAAATTAAAAATCTTTTGAGAAAAATGAAATATAGAAATGGATTTAATGCTCAATAGGAAATATGGCCAAAGGTTACTTCAAAAGAGCTGATTTAAACTTTTTATGTAAAAATATATAAAAGCACACTCCAGCATTAAATAAAACACAAAGGTAGGTGACTGGTATCTACAAATTTATGCTTTTAACCAGTAAATTACATTAATTTGATATTAAAATTATCATGAAAAATTCTTTTCTTTAAATATCTTTCATAAAGGGCCTATAACATATTGGTCCACTAAAACTAATATTAAAAAAAAAAAAAATATTTTTCTAAACGTGGAATGGTGTTCACTAAAAATACATTGCAGTTCTAAGGGTTCTGTGAATCAACAGAGTTTGAAGATCATTGCTATAGATTGCTCAGAAATAAATTTTCTTTTTTTTTTATTATTATTTTTCTAAAATTTGCAAGTTAATTTTTAAACATACTTTTCAAAGTAAAAGGCATTATTTGTGTGACCTTACTTCTTAGGCCTGTCTAAAAACAAATAAAAAATATAAAGAATTAGGGCTGAATCCCAATTTAGTTAAATGAAATTTAAAATTTATTTCTTTCCTCAGAATTTTTTCATGTGATGAGGAAAATATATAACTTTTCTGTTACAAAACAATTTTGTATATGAATTGATTACAGGTTTGAAGATATGTACTGTGTGAGCAACATTCCATTACTTTGTGATTTAACTTTAGAAGGGTGTCCCTTAAGTGCATTACCAAATTATCGGCACCTCATCTTATTTAACATTCCACAACTGAAGGTCCTGGATACAAGACGAGCTTTGGTATAGCTATATCACCTAATCTTTAGCAATTTTTTTTCTTATGCTACCCTTTTCTTGTTGCTTTTTCTTACATGAAGCTTTTCCTTCCTTTGCCTTTTAATCTCATTGGCAGTATCATTTAAATCTTTTGAAGCTTTAATATTCTGATACATAGGTATCTTCAAATTTGTATTAAAACCAAGCACATATTTTAAACTATTGTTGTTGGCATGCTCATAAACTTTTCTGGAATTATTATTCCAAAAAAATTCTTTTGCTATTTTCCTCTCATTTCATAAGTTCTACAAATTTCACATTGTTTTAACCATTAGCATATTGCTGAATATCTACATAGTTTGATAATTTTAGGGTTATATAAAAGTGCTTTGAATTTTGTAGAATTTAAATTCTGAGTAAGCAGTTGATATTGTTCTTTTAGAAAATACATGTGTAAAATATGATCAACTAAATGTCATATAATACAAGTTGACCATTTTAAGGATTTATTTTACAAAACCGTTCAGGGATATAATGTTTAGCCTATAGGGCAACTCTTGGGGCATTCCCCAAGAGCAGGGCACTGTGAACAGAGGTCTATTATATCCAATATATGTTAATTTAGTCTAATAAGAAATCACTTTTGCTTTTACAAATCACAAAAAGGTTATTGATAATAGTTTAATTACAGCTATTTGGAGTCTACTGATATTTTATATTTTTGGGGAATTGTAATTTTGGGGCTTAAGTTGCAATATTTTCCTGTAGTCATTTAGTTGCATGCTTTTATTTTAAAAGCAATTTTTGTAATTTTTTTTTTTTTTTTTGCCCACCCCTCTTCACTTCTTAATCTGCTCTGACTATGCTTATGCAGGCAAAGAAAGGTAAAAGTTGCTTAAACTACTGGGAATAGCAATTAGTCCAGATATTAGTTTTGAATATTAAATGCAAAAGTGAACAATCAATATATATGTATATATACAATATATTTCCATGTATAAGCTGAGAAATTTAAGAACTTTTTCTAAAGCTAAAACTGAGTCAGTTTCTATAAGAATCAACTAATTTTTCAAGGAAAAAAAAAGAGCCCTGCTTTAACATTAACTGGATACAAGTGGTAAATTACCAAATTTTGCCAAAAAATTTGACAATATTTGGTATAGTTTTTTTAAAGTTTATTTTGCTTAAATTTATGAAAAAATTAGTTTTGAAGGAAATAGATTTTTAGTTTTATGAAAGTTACTTTATTTTTGAAGTTGTTTATAACTATCCACTTCATGTCCATCCTTGTATATTTAAGGCTCCTGAATGAAATGTATTTATTTCAGACTTTAAATTAATTTTTAAAATGTGATATCTCAGCAGTTTTAAGAATTACAAAAATAAAACAACTCAGTTTTGAAAAACGAATAACACAATTTAAAATATTCTTCATAAACTTAACCCTGTATTAGGTGAATTATCTTTACTCTCAGCCAAAGGAAAAACAGCTACATTTCTTCCACATTTATTTAAAGAGAATCAAGATACATGTACAAATAAAAGTATCAAAGCTAATCTTACCAGAGGTAATTAAATTTTGTTAGATTTGTCTAGTAAATAATTGCTGATTATCTTAAATTGACTTTCGGGAGATTGGTTGAGACAGGACAAAAACAAAGGATGAGATACTTTTAATTTACGAAAAATTCATTCTTACAGTAATAATGGAAAAGATTTTTATTTGAAAATATAACGAAATTGAAGTTAGAGAAAGTATAAATATTTGACACTAAATAAGTCACCCAGTAAATCTCATCAAAAAGCCTTAAAACTTATTATAAAAGCACATTTTAAATATTATCTTATAAATTGAGTGACTTTAAAAAGATTTTTATTTTAGCACATAATTAAAAAGAAATTATATCAAATGGCACTGCAATAGTTGCCAAACCCAGTTTAGAATTAATGTCATTAGTTAAGCTTCTGCAAATCTGATAAATAAAATTGGCACAGCTGAATTTAAGCTGAAAGATATATTCCAAATTAAATTTAATGAAATGAAATGAAATAAGTCAGGTAAATACCCATAGAGCACATAATGTATGATATAAAATGTAATTAATCAAATACGTATCATTTATATGATATGTATTTGAAATGTATATGATACATTGTGTGCAGTATGAAAATGCAAGGAAACTTGTATTATCGTAAATGACATTTTAAACACTATCAGATGAATTAAGTTACTGAAAAGATTTTAATTATTCTAGTTATTATAAAGAAAATATATCAAATGATGCTAACAAAGTCACCAAATATTATTCATAAAAGCATTCTATCTTCACATCTCTTTGACCTCTGAACAAATTTGATTTGTTTAAAACCTTCCCAATGTTCCTTTAATCATCATGGCAAATGCTATCAAGATTGGTCAAGTCAATTAAGCATGTGTAGTGAACATACTTTTACACACACACACACATACATGCAAAGGATATATATATATATATATATATATATATATATACACACACACACATATATACATATATATTACACAGATAAATTAATATTTTTTAATTGGAGTGATATGCTGACCCTTAAGTTTCTTGAAGCAAAAGAAATAGACTAGTATTACTTTAAAAATAAATGTCTCAAATAAGAATATTACCTGGTGACATAAATGTTAGGAACTAAGGTTGGTGTCTAAAAATTGGATTGGGCACAAATATATTCAAAATGAAAGATGTATGTCAAATTAAAATTAGTAAAATTGAATAAATCAGGCAGTCATGATCAAAAAGTAAGAAATTTTATCTGAAAATACATTTTAAATGCTATCAAATGAATTAAGTTGCTTAAAATATTTTTATTATTTTAACACATAATTAAATGAAAGATATAGTAAATAGGAACAAAATAAAGTTGCCATTTAATGCAATTTAAATTAAAAAAAAAGTGTTCTATCGCTACATACCCTTGTACTTAAACAATTTTATCTGCTGAAGACCATTCCTGGGTTTACCTGAATCATCATGTAAAATCCCATCAAAATTGGTCCATTTCAAAATGAAAAGTTAACATACATACAAAGGATTTAATATATGTTGATATTGGTTTGTTATGCTGTCTAAATGTCACACAAATCCTTCAGAATCAGAGAAATGCCAATCAGTAATGTTGTTTATGTTCAGCAAATGTGATCATCTATAGTTGGAAATTTTCTGAATAACAATTTCTTTTTGTACTCATCTTTTAGATAAAAGATGCTGTTGTAGTAAATAAGACTAGTACATATATCACATATATACATAACACATGAATGGAAAAAATGTACTAGCTTTAGATATGGCTACCAGAGTTAAAACTGTTGTTGGCATATAGTGTAAAAATTAAAATTATATTGATTATATACTTTATGGTCTAGTATTTTACTTATATATTAATTTGATTGAAAACTATTTCATTTGTTTTACCTGCTTGATAATATTTTTGGCTCATTAGGGACATGTTTGAATGTAACAGAATTTTTTGTTTCATTTCAACTTATGAGTTTTGAATTTCAGATAAATTTTTGAAGAGAAAATGCACTCTTAGCTTATACATGAACATATATTCAAAAATATACAGTGTGTATATATATATTTGAAAGTCTATTGTTAAAGTTCAGAATGTTTATTTAAAATCATTTTCTGAATATTAGTTTGAAATGTTAAATTGGTATCTCTATTGTAAGCAATAATTCAGACTAGAAAAATTTTGCTGTTTTAATATTATTGGTGTCTTATCTGCATAAAAATGGAATATTTGAGAAAACCATGTTTCGGGAAAAAGATAAAATTTTGAATCTTAAGGTTTTACAGCTGTTTGGGATGCAAGAATTTGGGTTTTGAATTTTTGAAATTTTGCTTTTTTTAAATGTAGAACAATTAGTTAACCCTGATAGTTGCATGTTTCTACCTGCTTTATTAACTTCAGCTCTTTTCTCTTCTAACTTTTTTAAATGTTCTTTTCTGCTAGCATGCTCTTTAGTAGATGTTTAAATAGTAAAATAATTCTTATTATCTGTTCCTGCATTGATTGTGTTCATTAACAAATACCTGTAGTTTTATAAATATTTACAAGTTGGTGCTTTCACACTTGGAATTATCCTTTTTAAGATGGTTAGTATTGTAACTTAAATGTGAGCTGTTAAAAAATACTTTTATTTCAAGGATGAAGAAAGGCGTACTGCTCTTGCTTTAATGAGGAAAGAAGAACAAAGGAGACAAGAGGGTATCAGACAAGCAAAAGTTAAAGTGAGTTTAAAAATTTCTGTTTCAAACATTTGATTGAAATAAAATTAATTGGTTTTATTGAAAGCTAATTTTACTGCAGCTATTCATTAATCCTACAACCAATCTTTTTTGTAGCTTAAGAAACCATGGGTGTTGCATACCTACATAACTATGAAATATTATTTTTTTTAGTTTATTACACTTTTTATTAATGTACTTTTATATGTATTTTGTCATTGTCTTATTTAGAATCATAAATATTTAATTTACCGTTATGTGGAGAAGAACAGCCATATTGCCTTTAACATAGGAATTTATTATCTGGTACGTTAAGATTTTCAAACGCAAGCTCCTTTATGTTGAAATATTTGAACAGGGAAAGTTTTATGCCATTTTGAAAAGAAATTAAAAATTTTGAAAAAAAAAGTAATTAAAAAAGCATAACTTTTTATAAGTCTTAGAACAAGGGGAGAAATGTATGCTAACTGGACTATTGTTATGTTATGCTGAATAAGTTTTAAGAAATTTCTACATTTTCTTTTTAATAGAAGGTAAGTTCTGTATGTGGGAACTTCAAGTTCCAACTAACGCTATTAAAAGCTGTCAGCTCTGTAGTACACCAGCTGGACTAGTGCTGAGAATGTGAACAAACACTATGGGTATCACATACCTATGTTTTACCTGAAGGGTTAATCAAATATTCTGTGATTATTAACTTATTTTAAATGACAAATGTATAACAGCCAGTGTACAAGGCATTAACTAGTAATAGAATATAACAAAATACCTTTGTCCAAATTCATGTATATTTTATATTACTGAGTGTGTATTAATAAAGTTAAACTAGTTTAATGTAAAGAATGAAATTATTCTGATATTTTAAATAATAAAAGATGGTCTTTTAAAAAAGTAAAAAGAGAAAAAAAAATATTGTCTATAAAGAGAATATTATATAATTTTACTGAATGTCTTTTTTATTTTATGAACTGTAGTCTAAAAGAGGAAAAAAAACTTTTTTTTTCTGCATTGTTATGTTGACACCAAAGGAAGGCTTTTCAGTATGCATTTCCTGTTTTTAAAAATTTTGCTCTTAATAGTATGTAAAATTTTATTAAAATGTTACTGAGTATGATTGTTATATTTTAAATATCTAGGAAGCTAAAGTTAAAGCAATAGCTACTGCTCGTCAGCTATGGGAAGCATCTTGTAAGGAACCTGAAACTCCTACACAACGAGAATTACCGTCTTCTGTTTCTTCAATAGCTTCTGCTGTTCCTTTGCATTTACTTGCTACTAGATCTAGTCATTCATTTAGTGAAGAAGAGGAGGATTTATTTTGTTCATATTGGTAATTTAACTTTATGCTTTACATAAAAAAATATTGGCTAAACTACTGTTTGATTGAAATAGTTAATTTCTTTGTTGATTTGGGTAAAAAAAATTTGCCTTTTTATTTAGGTAAAATACATATTTTTTTTTTCAATGAAGTCTGGTTTTCATCGTAATAAAAAAAGTAAATCCTTATCTATTTATTTTGTCTTTTTTTAATTATTTTCAGTTGTCTATTTAATTGCAATTCATAATATTTTACGCAGTGATCAGCAACTTTTCTTTTTTTTTTTGGAGGGGGGCAAGGAGGGGGGGTATTTGATAGCTTGATGTAAAAAAAAATTACCTTATTACAAAAATTGTGTTAATATGGTAACATTTTCTTATAGTTATCACTTTAATACAAAATAGAATAATTTAAATACTTTTGCAAATATGTTATATAATTAAATTATATCATTGAATAATATAGGGTAGAATTAAAATAGCAGATAAAATGTTACAGAATTCACTAAATTAGTGTGTTTTATATTTATGAGTTTTAGAAAATTAAATCCAGATAATTGCTCTTTATTATGATTCTTTCTGCTATGTCTTGTAAAAACTTGTATGCTACATGCTACTGATTACTGACTTAATTTAACTAATATTTGACATTGTATTAGTAATGGAAAATGTTTTTGAGGGTAAATATAGAAAAGCTGCTTTCTTACCTTCAGCTTGTGTTTTTAAATTTAGTCATGTATAAATACAATAAAATTATAAATTAAACAAAATACTTATGCAGAAGTAGTAAATAAAAGAAACTAACACATAAAATGTATGTATAAATTTAGCAAAACATGCAGATGTTTTGCAGTTTAATACTTTTTTTCTCATTGGGACAGTTTTTTTTTAAAATTTCATTTGCATATTTTTTTTTTATTTTAATCTCTCTTATCTATCCTACAAGTTTCTAGAACTGCAAGAAATTTGTGTGATTCAGATGTATTGTGTGATACAATGTATTTGTATTATACAAATAATACAAACTTTTGCATGTTAGATATGTGATTTCTAACATGTAGCGTTGTTGCTGTTATAATAAATTACTGAGGAACTAAATTTGAACTAAAACTTGATTATTGTAACCCCATAGACTCAAAATACCTTAGCATGCCACAAAAGTTATATGCAATCAAATAACTTTGTATATTGAAAAATTATTTATTTGTTTCAAATGTTTGTTCTTTTTAGAATTTCTTATACATTTTAATATTTTCTGCCTCATTTAAAATTATGAAAAATAAATAAATGGAAACCTTTAAAATATAGATTATAATAAACTGTGCCCTGTAGGCTAGATCTGGCACACCACACGTTCTGGTACAGTAATTGAAAAAATTTCAGTGTCAATGTTTAAAAAAGGTTACTTAAGAATATGTTCAATTTTTCTAATGTTAAAATTTCTCTAGAAACTAAAATGTGGTATTTCTTCATATTCAAAATATAATTGAAAACTGTTATTAAAAACAGTATAAAACTTTTGCATATGCAAGAAAAGGAACACATTGTAATAAATATGTGTAAAAATCATAAAAGCATTCTTTTCTAAGTAAATTTTTAAAAAAATTTTGAAAAAGATTTTGAATTTACTGATTACAAATTTTAGTACAATGGAAATGCCCATACATGTCCATTTTATATAATATTAATCTTCAGCAACGTGTGGAAAATGAGAACATACTGTTCAATCAAAAGGTTGCTGAACCTTTATAGAAATGCAATCACATTAATCAATTAGCATTTAATTTTTTTTTTAATTCTGAATTAAGTTTTATAACTAATTTTGACCTACCAAAACTTTTCTTCTCTTTTCATGTGTTTTTAAAAATATTTAATAAGTTTTTTTTTTTTTTTTTTTTTTTTTTTTTTAAAGATCATTATTCATTATAAAATATAATTCTAATATTATAGGACTAACATTGTATACTTTAGAAGAGTAAATTTAAAGGGAGATAAGGTGTTTGCTTAAAATTTTGTATTTTTTAATTGGTGTAAGTAAATGTGCATGTATTATTCAGTCATAAAACACATTTATATACCACCATTATTTGATTATCGATAATACAGAAATTAAAGATTTACTATTTTAAGCATTATCTGTCCATCTTTCCAAAATCACATAACTATTAATTCATATTGAGTTAAAGATTAAAAGCATATATTTATTTTAGTGGAGGCCAAGGTGGAGAGTGCAATGAATGTGATGGGGGAAGACCAAAAGTCCTTTCAAATGGACTTAATCAAAAATTTAGAAAATCAAAACAAAGATCTCAAAAGAAAGGACATGATGTTTTAAAGGCTAAGTACATATCCTTTAGCACTTTTATAATAATAGCTTTACTTTTTATTTTATGCCTTTACTTTTTATTTTATTGGCCAAAAATGATGTTTAGAAAAGGGGGTTGCAAACATTTAAAAAAAATATATTCAAAGGATCATGATTAAATCAAAGGTACTTTTCTTCATATACCAAAAGAGGGGAATCCATATTGCACCATGAAGATAGGTTGTCTTCTGGATTGCAATCTGTCAATTGCTGGGTAAGCCTGGAGGGCTTCACTGCAAAATGGGCCTGGCTTGGTGCATGAATTGTTTCATAGATTGCTCTTTCCAAGCTACTGTGTGTGTTGCTTATAAGAAAACCCAAAAAAACTCTTTGTAGCTCGTGAAATTGTTTGTTAGATTCAAACCTCTTATCTAGAGAATGGATTTGGCATAGTAAAAAAATAGCACTCTAAGTCAGTTAGTTACATTTTGCCTGTGCTTATTAGGTTAAATGGTAAATTATTAGCCATTTTATGTGTTATAGTTAAAGCATAATATATCAGGAATTTGACTGTACCTCATTTAAAATATTGTTTTTCATACATGTGGTGCTATTCCTATTCCAAATAGATTATTACTTCTAATTAAACAGTTATAGATTCTTGATAAAATACTAAATATTCAAACAGATATCCCCAGGCTTTTAAAAATATTAGTATGCTTTTAAAAATTATAATAAATTGTTAAAAATATTTATAACACTATTTTTAAATTTCAGCAAAAAGTCAAAAACTTCTCTAGCCTTAGATTTGGAAGTTGCTGATTCCAGATTAACGTATCTAGCTGAATTGGAATTTGGAAATTTACAACTTTATGGTCCTGGTGCTGTAGCTGCAACAATAAGCAATACATGGGCCCCTCAGACTGTTTCACTTATTCACACTGTGTGCTTCCATTTTATTGTTTTTGATAGCATATCTCATTTACTAGGAAAAATGAAAACACAGTTCCCCAACATTGAAGTAAGTGTAAAAAAGGTTAAAATAATTATTTTCTAAAAGGTTGTAAATTTGTGTTTATTTTCAGGTCTTGATCATGCTTAAATAGAGCTCAAGGCAAGTGGGTGCGTAAGAGCCCTCTGTATTATCGCAAGCATCTTAATCAATACCTATACTAGTTAGCATTAACTTAATACTTGTGAAATTGGAAAAGCCACAATAAAAATTAATTCAAATAAAAATAAGCTTATTACAAATTATATTGACACTTAATATACAAGGTGTCTATAATTGGTCAGATGCATTTTGATGTGTAATATTTTATGAAATTATGAAGATATATTTAAAGCAATAACAATAATGAAAAGATAGATTAAAAAAGTTTTGACCCTTTTGTATAAACTTTTATATGTGTGACCTTTGTTGCATGGAGAATATCAAGACAGTAGTCAGTTTCACACCAAATATAGGCAATGTCCATTAAAAATTTTTGAAAGTGTTTCTTTTCCTAATCTAAAACTGTTCAAAAGAATTTTTCATATTAGTACCCTTTGTAGCTCTGTCAAGTATGATTTCAGGTTGCATCATCTCAAAAATTTATTATTTTGTGAATTACTTGTATAGCCCAAATCAAAGCACATATTACCTATTGTAAATGCTTGGAAAGTAATATCATGGAGGTTTTTAGTGAAATAATAAAAATGATTTTTTCCTTTCATGTGTACATGTATACCATTGCAGTGAAATCCAATTTTAATATCACTCAGTGTTATAATACCATGTTATGTGATGTTATTTTATACCACTTTCATAAATTATATTAGTTTCTATCAACATAACTTTTTTCAGTATAAATTCAATAGCATATTTCTAATTAAAAATAATCTTTTTTCTTTTCATTATTGAATCAGGTTTTTGTTGAGATCTCTGAAAATATTAATATTTTTATGCTCTTTATGATTTTATGCTGTATATATAATATAATAAACTATGATTAGTAAAAGGTTTACTTGTTTTGTATGTTTGTTTTAGAATTAGAATTCAGTACTTATATTTAAAACTAAATTTAGTCATTATTTTGTAACTAAATTTTAGTATGGGTTTATAATATATATTGGTATTCTTTAAATTTGTTAGAATCTATCAAATTGCTTATACAAATGATCCAAAATTCTAGTAGAATGCTGACTTTACATTATTTTATATTTTAGGCTGCTTCTTTTGAATGTACTTGTTTGGAATCTTTATCACAAATCAATGCTCTTGGCCAAATTCCGGGTCTGAAAACTTTGACTATAGAAAGTGAAGGAAACCCTCTACTTCAGCTTTCTCTTTGGAGGATGTATGCTGTGTATAGATTAGGTCCTACTATAGAGCTAATAAATGGCTCAATGGCAAGTATTTTTTTTTTTACTAATTTTTTTTATGTTAGATATTTATTTTTAAATACTGCTGTTTGATGTCTATTCTTAAAAATAGTGGAAATGTTTTACAATTTCAAAAATAATTTTCATATATAGAAATTTTGACAGTTAAAAGCAAGCTTCATTAAATACATGTATCCATAGTCAAATAAAAAAGTTTGTTTATAGCATACTAGTTGAAACACCCATCATTAACCATGCATATATACACATACATACACATGTTTATATAGATATATATCATAGATGGGCACACATAATTTGAATGAAACCTACTCTGTATTTTTTAATTTTCTGCATTATTGGAGTTGGGGGGTTTAAACTCCACTACAGGTTTGGTTGATTATAGTCACTTGGAATCATCTTTAAAAAGTAGTTTACAGTCTAATAAACTCGTATGTTAAATAAAGATTCACCAGTATACTCCAAAGCATATACATGTACATGTAACAGGACGAAATTATACTTGCTGTTACACAAAATAGCCCCTATTATTTTCAATTGCCTTAGTTTACTATGTAATTTTCAGTCATGGTTCCATCAAAAAGAAGCAGAGAAGTCCAACATAGAAGAACTTTGAAGTTTATTATGAATAAAAATTAACATCTTTACAGGACAGGAGCATTTCATTGAATGCTATCAAATACACACATCTATTTCACCCAATAGTGAGTGATTAACTGAATTTTTTCCCATGAGCATTATGCAGCAATTATGCATTGAAATAGTGAACTTTCTTGAGACAGCTGGAAAATGTAGCCAGTGGACAGAAAATTAGCATTTATTCTAGCGTTAATTTTGGGAGACAGGTAAAAATAATTAAAGTTAGCGAACACTCTTTCAAATCTGACTTTATATGGCTGGGAAATTGGGTATTAAAGAATGTTAAGAGAAAAAGGAGAACTTAAGATTGATATTTTAGGTGTAATAATTTTGATATATACATACATACATTCCCCATCTCAGAAATTAAAATTTCATATTATGAAATTATGCTATTGTGTTGCCATCTATCATTGACTGGCAAGGTTAATAATCATCACCAAGAGATATCAAGGGACAGTGTGAACAGAGGTTTTGTTTATATATATATATATATATATATATATATATATATATATATATATATATATATATATATATTAACAGTATAAAACACAGGTGTTCAGAATTTGGTAAGTCTGACAAACTGTGTGGATTTGCATAAAGGACAAATTTATTTTCATACAAACATATGCTCATTTTTATATACTTGTAAATTATGCCAAAATTATGTAATATATTCTTATAATTTGGCAGATTAACCTACAAGGAAAAAAAGTGATGCAATAGACCTTATAAATATTAAATTTTTGTTGAATGTTATAGTATAAAAGTTAATAAAAACATATTTAAAAATATTTGTTATATTTATGTTGTTCACTAAAGGTGACAGAAATGGAGAGAGATAAAGCTGAAGATATTTTTGGTGGACTCGGATTTGCTGCATCGTTGCTCCTTCCTAAATATAGATTGTCTTCTCTTTTAAATAGTCCAAGGTAATTATTACTTTAAGCACAAGTTTTATAAGATTTATGGATTCATACAAGTAAAGATTCATAGCACATGCTGTTAGGAAATAGCTTTGCAATTCCTATTCCCATCACTCCTATTTCTAATGGTTTGAATGGGTAAAGTGCTACTCTTCAGAACTAGAGTTCATGGGTTTGAATCTCACTACTGGCATGGATGTACATAGCATTCAGAATTGGCTTTATGCAGTAGGTCCTGATCTCATTAGCCCTTATACAGCAAAACAGTAGATTGTAGTGCTCCAAACCAAACAAACCTATTTCTAATGTATTTACAATTGAAAGAAAAGGTTTCAATTTTGGTATGTTATATATTGAAGAGGAATCACCTGCAGTGAGCTGTTATGTACTTCAGAAACCCTTGACAAATACCAATTTTGCTATTGATTTTGAGTCTTCTTGAAATTGATATATTCTTCAAGATGGCAATATCAACATAGCTGAAAACAGTAAATAATTTCACAATTGTTTTTCTCTTATAGAGAGTGATTTAATTTACATAGACATGTCGGTATACAAGTTATTGTTGAGTTAATGTGGAAATAATGTTACATTGATTTAGTGTTTGAGAAAGAAGAAATTAAAACTCATTAAAAAAACACACCTTGACTAATGTGTCTTTATTAAATGATTTTATACAATGAAATGCCTAAGGAATACAACAGGAATGCAACTTATTGCTTGTAGATGTGGAAGACTCCTCTGAACTCTGCGTCGGTCTCCCAAAAAATGGTATTGCATTTCTTTTGTCTCGTGTCACTCCAAATATCTATCCCGCATGCAGTGGATGTAAGCAGTGTCCACCCTCTTCTTTCCTCTGGTAACAACCGCATACTGAAAAAAATCAGCCAGCCCCCATGAAGAAAAAACAGGGGTCAAATCCCACCAAACCAACGGGCCCTTCTATTGGTTGGGAGAAATCCGAAGTCTCTTCCTAGCCCAGACTGCTCCTGTTCTGTTTGCCTTTGGTGATGGCTTACGAGAAGGTTAAAAAAATATTGAAGCACCAAATGTAACTTATTGTTACATCTCATCTGGTCTTTCAAAAAGAAAAAATAAATAAATAAATAAATAAAATAAAATAAATAAAATAAAATAAAATAAATAAATAAATAAAAAAGAAATTTTAAAAAATCATACATTTAAGTATAAAAAGCAGGAAATGAATATCATAATCATATTCTTTATCACAGATTCGATAAATATTTGGATATGATGAGCCAGAGTCACCTTTGTATTAAAGAAGAAGTTGTAAAGAATTATATATATCAAGCTGTTTTTAGCAGGTATTTCCTTAGACATGTTTGCTGAATGTTAAGTAAAAAATTTTTTCTAGTATGTTTGATAATGAAAAATTAACAAAAATGCATTATTAATATATTTAAAACTAAATATTTAAATTACACAAAAGTATATAACCTTCCCCTTTCAAACATGTGACTAAACCTATATCACTTACAAAACTGGTAAACTTTACACTTATAATTATGTGTTTAAAAGTTGCACATCACACCACAAAATTTTCTATTGTTAAAATATTTAATTGTCAGAAACTTGGCACATTTCATTGGTATTAAATACAGCATAACAGGCTTGTTTTTTTATAATAAAATTCAATTATTTGTGCAAAATTTACAAGATGTCTTTCACTTCACAATACCTCAAAGCATTTATAGTTATGGTCAGTAAGGATATCACAAATTCGTGCACAAAATTTAGTACTCTGTTGCTTAGCTCTTAAAAAGATATCCTATACTTATGCTATTCATCAGGTGATTTTTACTTATTTCTTTTTATTAGAGTTTTTCTAAAATTCCCTTATAAAATTTGGGCCTGCCTGCAATCCTATCAAAACTACAAAAGATGTCTCCCCCATAGTAGTAGAAATTAATTTCAAATCCCTAAATGTTTAACAAAATGGAAACTCCTGATAAGAATCATATCATGAATTTTAAATTGTTTACAAGAATAAGTTTTTATTTTAAAATAATTTTTCATATTTAACTATCTCCTGGTTGGTTCAATTTAAATAATTTGCTTATGTGGAGTTTATGCTTTTACTATCTTTCTCATTTGAATTTTTTATTATGAAATTATAATTTCAAAGTTTTCTTGTGCTTGTGAAAGGACCCTTATATTTTGGTTGCAAAGAGTAGGGAATCTTGAAGGAAGTTACATAAACCTGACATTTCTAAATCCTAGCACATCACTTTTTTAAATTAAAATATTAACATTTTTCAAAAGTGTAACCATTCTTTAGTAGTCATTAAAACATTTTATGGTATTATTTTAACTAAAGCTCAATAATTCTCAGTATTAACAATATTTATCATATAACATAATCACTTTTATATTCAATACCAAATGGTAACACAAAATACCAAACAATAATAGAGCTTATATGAAAATTATTTATATAAACACAAAATGCACAAATATGTGGAAAGAATCATCTATATTCTGAAATTCATCTCAATTAATAAGATCACTGTGCAACCATATGAATGCTTTTCAAATCAATATTAAAAATCAATTTCATGCAATTAATTTCAGATATATACAAATTAACATTCGTACATAGTTAAACCACCACAAAACAATTCATGTTTGAATGGGGAAGAATAATAGTCTTTCAAACACAGCCATGGACATACTATTTAGTAAAAAGAAAAAAAATCATCTTATCCATAAAATATAGCCATGGTCGTCTTAATTATTTAAAAGTTATATTAATTTAAGTTACTTAAAAATTAATAGTTTCAAATTATCCTAATCACCAAACCAACATACATAATCTGGTCATGGCACCAAAAATGTGGGAACAATGTTATGCTGATTTAGTGCTTGAGAAAGAAGAAATTAAAACTCATTAATAAAACACACCTTGACTAATATGTCTTTATTAAATGATTTTATACAATGAAATGCCTAAGGAATACAGCTTATCACTTGTAGATGTGGAAGACTTTTCTGGACTTGGCATCGGTCTTGCAAAAAATGGTGTCGCTTTTCCTTTGTTTTGTGTCACTCCAAATATCTATCCTGCAAGCAGCAGATGCTAGCAGCATTCACTCTCTTCTTTCCCCTGGTAACAACCTCATACTGAAAAAAATCTGCCTGCTCCGCAGAGAAAAAACAGTGATCAGAACTGGCTAAACCAATGGGTCCTTCTATTGGTTGGGAATAGTCCAAAGTTTCTTCCTAGCCCAGACAGCTCCTGTTCTGTTTGCCTTTGATGATAGCTTACGGGAAGAGGTAAAAAAAATGTTGAAGCACTGAATGTAACTTATTGTTAGTTAAAAAAAATAAAAAAGATACTTGTAACAGACCATATATTATTCTGTTCAATTCATAGATATAAATTTTTCTTTTAAATTATAGCAAATAAAATATAATTTTCAAAATAATCAGCATTTATTACTTTTAATAGCAATAAAAATAATAATCTTAAGTATGTTTATGGTTATGTGGAAAATAGAAAAATAAAATCTTTTTCCTGTTTGTTTTCAGAGTACATTTTATAGATAAGTCATAGCTCCTAAAGGAGTTGCTGGATATTAATTTAAAAGACCTTTAGGTATAAAATGTTAATAATATAGGTACTCTTGGAAACACTCTCTGAACAAGAATCTGTATTAGCATAAACCTATTTTATATATGTTTGGATTTCCCAATAAAGTGCTAGTTGAATTTTTAGCATTACAAAATTACTCATCAGTATTCAAAATTAATTGACAGTGATAAAAATAAAAAAAAGGGATATGTATCAATAGGATGGAAATGAAATTCGATTTTTTGTAACCAAAGCTAAAAGAAAATTAGGCTTGATTAGTTCTCTTGTTGACAAAATGGTGCATTATAGTTCATTGGATTTGTGTTTTCTTGTACTGTGATACATTAAATCTCAGGTTGTAGTTCTGAGCTCTTGAGAATCCCCCCGCCCCAAGCGGTGCCCTGCAGACCATTTCATTCATTCATTCAACATTTCCTGTAGTTATACATGCTGCTTAAGGGTGCCTGCTTCATACTAAAGAATCTTAGATTAAAATTTCAGTCCTTGGGGCAGTGGTGCTAAATTCACCTTTGTCTTGCAGACTGTAAATATAACAGTATACACCCATGAAAGTGACACTATCACTTTCCTTATTTTCAAATATAATAGAGTTCTTTCATGAAGAACACTATTTCTTAGCATCAGTTACAGCTTTGATTGCAATTATCTCATAGGTGATCTTTAAACAGATTACTGCTTTGTGGTGGTAGAAGACCATCAACATTATCTAGTGATAAAAATTATTTGTTTATGTCACAAATAGCTTCATTTCCATGTGTATGGTACAAACTGCATTTTTTATCCTTATTTGTTGTCAAATAAATTTTGAAAGTTTTTCCTGACTTCTAGATCATTTTGTATTTTAAGAAAATCCTTACCTAAATTTTGGTGTGAAATGCATCATTGTAAACAGCCTAGAACTTCCATGCTGTCTTTTTGAATATTAGTGTCATTTGCTTCTGCTCACCCCTATGAAAATAGACTTTCAACTATTCTGCCAAAGAAGACAAGATGGAGATGAGTTGAATATTCAAGATGATTGGTCTTAAACACAACCAAGAATTATAATGCTTGTTATACAAGCTCAATCTTTGCATCAATCATTAATACTTAATAAAAAGAACACAACTTCTTTTATATCATAAATATATATTTATAAGCCTTTTAGTTCTTATTTTATTGATCAAATAAATGTGTGGAGGGGGCTACAAACCTTGAAGAAAAGTATTAAAGCTTGGAAACTTCTGTCAATATAGACCTTCTAAATACAAGATGCCATTGAATAAAGGACAAATTCATAGGTCTGAAGGTATCTGCTTTTTAGAGGTTTCACCATATTTTGTTGCATTTAATGTTAAAAATAACTGGCAGATCATTACTGTTTCTAATTAATTTATATTTTTTAAATATAAATGTCTCAGTTGCTATTTAATGAAAATGTTAATTCCAATTAAAGGGTTTTGAATATTTTATAATTTACTGTTCCATTTGTGGTCAACAAATAAAATTCTAATTGTTACTGTTAAATAGTATATAGTTTTATCCTCAATGTAATTGAATGTATTCATGCGAAATTTCTGTATTGTAATTGTAGTTTTTTCTTTTTAATTTTTTCTTTAATGCATATCTTTTCAACTAAGTTGAAATATTTTTATATTTTACAATAGATTGTAAAATATTCTTTACATTTTTATGTTATATATATATATATATATATATATATATATATATATATATATATATATATATATATATATATATATATATATATAGTTTTATATGTAAATTGGGAAATTATAGTTTTCAATATAATTAACTTAAGATATGAATGACTTGCTTGTAAGTATTTTATTTCTGAAATTAGTAAAGTTTTTCCCTTTTTTATTGCAAATAGAAGTATACTTTGGATTAAGTAAAATATTTCAAAAATAGACATGCCTGTCATGTTCAACATATAAAGGGAACAGTATCTTTATGATAAATATAAATATAAAACGGTGAACATTTTTTTACTTTTTAAGAACTTTTTTAAAATTACATATCACTACTGTGTTTTTATTCATCTTATTTCAAAGAGACATTAGTAATATTTTGCATTTTAAAAGATCTTTTCTTTTTAATTGATGGGAGAATCATTTGATTAACATCTTAACTGCTGACAAAATCTCATGTAGTATGCTTTTCAGTATCACCCTCTTCTTATACAAGGACATTTGGATAAAAAGCAGTGGAGAAGTTAAAAATTAAATCAACATGAATGTTATAACAGAAAAATCGCGAAATATAAAATCTAAATTAAATGTTATAAAAACAAAGAGCTTAGATTTGTGCAGTTAATCTTGAAACATTTTCAAGGCAACTATTCTTATTTGTTCATTGATTGAACTCTTAAACCATCATCATGTTTAGCACGTTGATAACCTATTCAAGCACATTACAATGGACAATCATAGAATTTGAACAGTACAGCAATATTCTAAGTAATTGGCACATGGTGATGACCAAATGATATAGTGTTGGAATCCAGAGGTTTGAATCCTATTTGCTGCCATAGATGTTCATAGCCATTTGGAATCAAATCTAAGTAGTACATTCTGTTCTCATCAGCTCTTGTGTAGCAAAATTTAGACTGTAGTGCTCCAACCCAAACCAAACCTAAAAAGTTAGCATGTTGACATCAGATATTTTATAAAGACATATGTGCCTAGTACAGTAGATGCATGTGCATCATAATGTATATATATTATTTGGGCAGTTGAGGGGTTAAAAACAATGGATGAAGCAATGTTATTAATAAATATCAGTATTTTAATCATAAGATTTGTTTGATTCAAAATTCTAATTTCAAATTCATTTTGTACATTTTTCAGAGTCAAGCAAATGTTTTTGAAAGAGAAAGGGTATTCTCCTAACAGTCTACAAAGGCAACCAGATTGTCAAGTAGCTGCTGAAGTTATGAAAGCTGCATTTACTTACAATCCGGACTTTGAGGTAAATATGTTAAAGAACTTATTTTGTAAGTCAACACATGAAAAACTTTTCCTACATGATGTTATAACATGTCTGATAAAATGCCAAACTTGAATGTATGAAAGTTATTGATAGTTAACTACAAGTTATTTATAGATTAAATTAAGGTCAGTTAAGAGTTAATTTCATGATTTATTGTAACAATCACTTTTGTTTTTGTTGCTTTAATAAACATGTCATAATTTTGACCATTTTAAGTCTTAGATTATTAGTAGTTCTGTATGGTGTTCAGACAATTAGGTGCCTTTTCAAAATAAAAAAAATTGTTATATTTATGTAAATTAATGTATTTATTTAGCTTTCTGTTTAATGCAAAGATTTAACATTTTGTGGAGCAATGGAGAAAACGTTATAATGCTGCTAAAATGGAATATTTAATTTTTTTTTCATATATCGAACAATGATTCACTTTCTTTAGTGAATTAAAAATTTTGTGGTTTTGAAAATGTAATAGTTTGTAATGTATACAGCATATATGTACATATTATAGAATTGTTTAATTTAATTGTAAGTTTTTTGCAGTATTGCTTTTGTATCTGTAAGCAGGTATTTGGATTTATAATTTTTAAACAATTTAAGCATAATTTTAATGTAAATTCTTTATTTTTCAGTATTCATTACCTGGGTATAAAACAACAGCAAGTAAGATATTGGAGAAAAATCTAACATGTGTGGAAGAAGCTCTGAAGAAGCGTTTAGTCTTTCAACGGCTTTGGCCGTCCATGTTTTTAGGGATAGTCAACGATGCTTTAGAAGATTATACTGATCTTAATCGCCATATGAAACTGTCCATGCTAAGCTTGCTGAAAAAATGCAAATCTTTAGAGGAAAATGATAGTAATGACTAAGTTCAAATAGGCTTTTTTAAACTTTTTACTAATAAGGTTTCCAGAAAATGAAATTAACAATTAGACTGCATTTGTTAACTTGCTATTTCTAATCAAAATTTCAACTTTAAAATTTTATTTATTGACAATCAATGCTCCATCTAGGTCACACAAACTTCTATTTCAGGTATGAATTTAAATGTTAAATATGAATTTTGTTTAAATAAAGCTTCTCTATTTATCCCAATTTTGATTAAGAAAGTAATTTTTGAGAAAACTGCATCCTAAAGAGCATATCAAAAATTGTAAAATCTAGTCACTCTTTTTGAAAATTTAAAAATTTGATATCTTTTACTGCACTTATTCTATTATCACAGTAAAGCTTTTATTCTCCAGTATACTAAAAGTAGAGAATGTTTCTCATCTGGATTTTGAAATTTATAATAAATACTAAAATATTTCGAAAGTGCTTCATTGCAAATACTTTACCAATGATTGTTAAGTTTACAAACCCTTGATTTAATATATTTAGTTTATGTTCAAAATGATACTCAAAATCAGATGTAGTTTTGAAGATGAAATAAGTGGGTAGAGAGTAATTCAAAATTTAAAGTGTAATTCAGAATTTAAATTTATTTTTGCAAAAATGACAGTTTTTATTGTTATCTATTTAAATATTTAAAACTCAGATTTTAACTTATTGCCTTGAAAATGATGTTTTAGTGATCCAGTTATCATATTAAGCATTTTTTTAACTGTTCATATAATCTGTACACTATTTTTTAAAACTTGTATAGCTGGTTCAGTTGAAACTCAAAATTTATATTTTTTAATATATTTAACATATCATACTCAACAATTATTTTTTCAATTATTTTATCATTTGCCTCATGATTCGGCATATTTTTGCTTCAACCCTGTGTATTTATTTATTAGTTCTATGTATTAAATTAATCTGTGATAATCATGTTCCATTAAAACTCAACACTCAAAATTATTTAAATCAATTATCTTGATGTCTTGAATCAAAACATGGAATTCTTTCTTATATATATAAAAAATGGATATTTTTTTGTAAGAAGTTCTAGTCATTGATAGAAGTATATGCTGAAAAGTAGCACAGGTTATTTGAAATTGCTTGTACATACATATAAGTGAAGCTGCATATTAATTCGTTAACTGATTATTTTATACGGAATATAAGTACAAGTCTATATGCAATGAATATTTATCAAATGCACTAAAATCACACTTGATTTTTAATGAAAACTAATAAACATTTACCTTTCAAAGTAAAACTATTAGAAAATATAATTTATTTAACATAAAATCATCATTATTATCCAGTCATGGTTTGTTCATATTTTTAAAATAAATTTTTAAGGCACAATTTAGAATATTAAATTACTTAATAAATTTTTAAAGACTTTCATTAATGTTTGAGTAAACAAATCCCTGCAACTTTATATTTCAGAAATCACAACTTATCTGTACTTACAACTAAAGGTATATTGCATCTAATTTTAATGTTAGAAAAACTAATTACATTTTCCTTCTATATTAAGTTATGAATAAGCGCTCATCTTCTAGTGAAATATAAGGGTTAAGAGTATATAACCCAAGAGTTTCCATATGTGCCTTGGCTTCTCAGGATGCTGCAAAATCACCATAATTAATTCAATTTAATTAACTCAATCCAGCAATTCCAAAAGTGCAGGCTGCAGCACTCCTGTGCAAAGTTCAAGGCATTTATCCTAATTGAACAAAAAACAGGGTATACATGGAGTTTTTTATAAAATGGTTTGATTTTCATTTTACCCATACAAAGCTACAAGTGCTGGTTCAGAACATTTGTGTAAATATGAAAAAGTATTGATAACAGATGCTAATTGAACTGTCTTGCAACAAGATTTTGAAAAATAAAATTTGGTAGTATGGAATCAGCAGAATTTTTGGATGATGTCAACAAGATTATTAACCACTTTTAACTGATAAAGTTTAGCAGATACCTTTTTCTGGTAAATTGTTTCATTGAAAAGATGGGATTCTTTGATTAAATGCTTTTCCTTCCTTTGTAAAAAATCTATTTGACGTTTTTACTTTTTTAAACAATAAACAGAAAGGAAGGAAGGAGTTATGGGTTATTTTAGTTTAATACAAAATAATGAAAACACAACAAACAGTAGAAGTGATTGATAATGATGACTCTAACCCACCCTTGGTGTAGGACAATTGGTCAGTATATAGTGGGGGAAAGAAGTACTTGGTGTATATTTCAATATATTCAGTACTTTTAAAACTTGCTTGTCTTGGTCAAATTATCAACTACTTGTCTTCAAAGGGTTTTTTCCATTTTTGAATTATATTTTTTTTTTTTGTGTGCAAAGCTAGATTTTCTCTCTCTCTCTATATATATATATATATATTGTGAGGAAATGTCGAGACAGAAGTGAGAGTGCCAGTGCCCAGTTTGATTCCTTAATTTCAGAAAATGTGCAATGATTTAAAGGTTCATCCATACATTAATTTTTAATGTAAGGTTAATGAGATGAATAATAATGAATGAATTTATTCAGTACAACAAGCACAGAAGTTTTATTTTTACTTATGGTTAGTCATAAGTACTTTATTACTTTTATAGAATAAGGCATGATTGGATGATCTTGCTATAAATTTGTGTAGTTAAGCCACCCCAGTATATATGCTGCACTTGTGATTGACTAAAAAAATGAAAGTTTACTCGATTATCAGTCATCAAAAAAAAATTTTTAATTCTCATTTTTTAGCAGTTACATGTGCTTGAACGTGAATTCCAACTGTTGGAACTGATAATAGTTTTTCTCTCTGTCACAATGCCCACTTCTCTAAATTACCACTCAAAACAATCCAGGCTATGATGCCAGTCTGATGTTTTTTACTTACACAGTTTTTGCAATTCTCTTTGAAACTTGATGATAACTGAATGGATAGAACAATGTATTTTAATGCCAAAATCCTGCTACTGGCTTGGATATTCATCGATCCTGGTCTTATTAGTTCTCACATTGCAAAAAAGTGCTCTCTAAACCAAACCAAACCAATTCTAGTTCAGACTTCTGGTGTATAACAGAAAAATAAAATTTCTTTATATATACTGCAGATATTAAATTTCAACTTTTAACCAGTCACTATCTATTTGTAATTACAGTAATTTAAAAAGGTTCTGGGAGTGATTTAGGAACAGCTAATCTAGTCCCCTAGTTCTAATTTTCTGCATGTTTGAATTCATTAGAACATTGTTTAGCAGTTAACAAAAACTGAAAAAGTTGTTTGTGTAAGAGTTTAGAATGTCAATTTTTTTAAATGAATACAAGGGAAAAAAATGTTTAAAGGTGAAAATTTCTTTGAATTTTTTCAGCTATGTATTTTTCTCATTTCTTTAAATTTTAAGACACGACTAAACGGAAATATATCTTATGAACAATGCATACCAATAAAGGATAAAAGTTAAAAATTTTCTCTTCTACCACATGCCTTTTTTTTCTTTTTAAATAACTTCTGATACTTGTTCCATTACTTTAAATTTTTAAAAATTGCCCTCTTTTTTTTTTTTTTTTTTTTTTTGCATAAGCAGAAATTTTACCATAAATGTTAGAATAAAACTGTCTTTATGGTCCTATAGAAATTAAAGTGTTATATCATATCACAATGTTTTTGCAGTTAAAAATATATTCTAAAACTGTAAAAAATTTACATAAGCAAGTACAAATGTTGATAAAAATGTGCAAGGTAAACATAGGTGCTCATGAGATTGGAGTGCACACTCCAAGATGCTTGTTATAAATTTACCAAACATATATCATTTCTTGTATGTGTGTGTATATATATATATAAATGAATATACCAAAAGATAATACAATATTATATCTATTAAGAATGTAAAGCTCAAAACCAAAAAATGAGTTTTATAAATAGCAGTGAACTACACCTAAACTCAATTTTATACAAATTAATGATTGAAAAACTTTTACACCAATATTACTTTTGTTTCTTAGGTCATCAAAACAGTTTTATTTCTAGTTCACATAAAGAAATACTTCACATATTAGTAGTTTGCTGAATTGTGGAATTTTAGTAATTGAACAATTCCACAATATATTTACAAAGCTACTAAAAATCAAAATGGCTAAATAACATAACAGAACATACATTAACTTCAAGTTATGCATATCACTTATTTTCAGTATTTTACAATTATACCATCTATTAGGGAGAATATCTAATTTTCTTTGTTCAAGAGTCTTTAATTTTATTTTCCTTTCTTTTTTAAATTCTAAGCAATGTTGCTTATTATTGAAATTATATAGCATCAATGAAATATAACCAATATCCAAGTTATGGCACTACATTGAATCAAATGAGTAAATTAGTAACAGAATGAATAATCTAGAATGATATGGAAAAGGATTGAGCATGTTTTGAATTTTCATGTATTGCAAAATTAGGTAAGGTCTTGAACAAGCTGTTCTACAAATAATTTAATTTAGAGCAACAGATCAGTTTGAGCTTTTTTTTTTAAAATTCAAAAATTAAATTTTAAAGTTACTAAACTAGTGCTTGTTCTGGTTCAGGCATGTAATTATACACACCACATGCATTTTGCATTTCATTATATTGATTTTATCAGTAAACAAAACAAAACAACTACATGGTGGGAGAATGGCATGTATTGTCCAATTTTCTCTCATTTTTTTAAAATATTTTAAAAGCAAGCTAATAATAAAACAGAAAAATGAGATGGGACTAAATTTTCCCGATTTTAAGTTAATAAATGTATTTTCAAATTTTTGGGAGACCATAAAAACAGGCCATATTTTACAAAGTATTCTTTGGCATTATTTCTAATATAGCAATAGGAAAAATATGCGATGAAATAATTGAGCTAAATTGCTATTGACTGAATATCTACCAATTGTCATAGACAAGGTTAATTACAGTTACACCTATTGGTGACAAAATATTTTCTACAATAATGAGCCCAACATATTCTTGTAAACTCCTTTACTAAAAAATACTTTGGTGGAGGTCACTATGGCTTTTTGACATCATGCCAGAAGGTTAAACTTTATACCCCAAAAGAGTTAAAATGTTAACTTTGCAATAAATGAAGATTGGTAGAGTAGAATGGTACAGATCTTAAGTACCTGCATTCTTACAAAGGGAAAATGTTTATGTATTTGATTAGAAAACTCTGAAATTTATATCATTTGTAATAAAAATAATTACATACAACAAAAAATTGAATGTTACACTAATGTATTTAGTAAATTTCAAGCAGCAACTGCTTTGTATTTTAACAATTAAAATGAAAATTTATCAAACTTCAGTCGAAGAATCTTTCTCTTAGGAGTCAAGAAAATTAGCATTCTTAGAATTTGATTTTTAAATCTAGAACATCAAATAAATTTTATTTGCAATAAATAATCTGATTTCTGGTACAATAAGAGCTAGATTAAATTATTACCAGACACAAATATAAAATATCCCCCCCCCTTCAAACACCCACAAGAATATACTCTCTGAACTCTATACAAATCAATCAACACCCATTTGAAGGTCAAAGCTTATAATTCAGCTAATCACCTCTTCTATATCCCCATGACCAGAAATGCCACTAGCAGAATACTTACTCTGTAGCTAAAACACAAGCAATATAGCAGAAGTTTGACAAGAAGTCTTTAATTTTTTTAATAACTACCAAGGTGGTAATTAAATTTTCCATCTGGAAGATATTATTTGCAAACCTGTTAGGATACTTGACCCCCCCCCAGAATTCCAGAGCACTATCACTCCTGTACATAATAATGACTTAAATTTTATAGCATAAAACCAAACCTTTAACAAGTGTTAACATCAGTATTGTATGTTTTAAATTAAGATCCAAGAACATTCAAAATACCTAATTTGGACTGACAATGGTAATTGATGAAAAAGTTCTGAAACCAATATAGATAATGTTTTAATCCTTTAATTTTGTAAGGGATAGAAAAATAACTTAGACCCTAGACATGACTTAAGATGCTGATGGGTAACATTCTGTATTGATATTTAGTACAGCAAGGAATATGCACTCATTGCAATGAAATGTGTTGTAAACTGAAGATGAGGTGACTTGTCCTAGATAATTCCTTTCCCAATTAGTGCAACAATGAAATTAATTATTTTCAGATGTTTAGGGTACCACTTAAGATAAACCATATTAATAAGCAATACATCCCTGCAAAACTAGTTTGATAAATTCATTGACTTTCCCTTAGAAAATAACATTAGCAAATTTAATTTATAGCTTTGAAAGTAGTGTATTTTAATAGCATTTCAGAATGCAAGAATGATTGTACCTCTAAATAAACCCTCAACTAGAAAGTTATTACTAATATTAGATTTAATGCATTAACAGTAAAATTTCTACTTTAACAATTTAAATGAAACTTTTGGTTTGGAGCACTACAATCTACAGTTGATACACATGGAGTAATGAGCCCTTGACTCTTTCCGAGAGCTCATACTTCAATTTGCATGATGCAGTAGTTCCATTTCATTTGACTCTGTTCTAATAAATTCAAGGCAGAACAATCCCTTGCCAAACATCTGACTAGTTTAATAAGAGAAGCTACAGAACAAGAAAGCAAATGCTGAAAATGAAATCACTAATGTGGCAGGCTTAGCTTTTCTAGTAGCTGTACCTACAGTTCAGCTTTGATCACTATGTATTATATTACTGCTGTCTAGAAATAGTGAATAAATCTAACCATTTATTGTGTACTGACTACCTAGAATGATGCAGCAGACCAGTTTTATCTCAAGAATCTCCAGCGTTATGCCATTCCCATTTTTTTAGCCTTCAAGTTTGGCAATATCAATCTTTACAGTTAAATACTAGTGTTGAAAATGATTTTTATAAGAAATGCCTTAGATTAAAATTGCTTATTTTTTCTTCAAACAGAAATTAGCCAATTTCATCCCATATATTCATAAAACTTCTGTTATTCCATAATCACTAAAATATACCCTCAATTTAGGGAAAAAAAAAACCCAGAATGATAGCTTATGACACTGAACTAAAGAGCTGCTCGTGTGAAAATAAGAATATAGTTATATATTCAGAATACTAATTATTTAAGTTGATAAGACTGAACTGATTATGACAGCCCAACTGGCAGTGGTTTTGTACACATTTTACTTAGTGCAATCTAATTTGAATATAAAGTATGCAAACAAGAAAATATATCTTTTTGGATTTTTTTTTATTTGCAATGTTTAAGGAAAGCTATACCACTGATTGCAACATTGTTTTTACAAAGAGGTGTTATAAATGCATATCTTTAAGAAGTTTTGAAAATAGTAAAACACTAATAAATACCGAAACTCAAAGTGGGAGTTAGATTTTCCATGTGAAAAATTGTCAGTTATATATCACCTAGAGGATTGACATTTTTGATACCTTTAACTTACACCTTAAAAAACCTGTATAAAGGGACAATCAAGATGTTTCGCTTGTAAATGTCTATGCAATAATGTTTAAACACAACACAAAAGAAAACTTAAAGTAAATTATTTTTTATTTATTACTACACCCTCGGTCCAGCTGCAAATGGCATTGCAACTTGCAGTCCTGGTATCTTTCCAACATCCTGAAAAATAAAATAAAACATGAATACAAAGTTTTTCTTAATGATAAAATCAAGTTTTTGTGAAAAAAATGTGCATTCTGGCAAATACCTTGGTTGATAAAGCAAGAACTATAAATAAAAGATTACTAGAAAATCTGAAGTTACTATTATAAGTGATATAAATATATACATCTGAATTTTTCTTACACACTATTAGCAAAACCTGGTTGTACTATTACCCTAGTGATCCTACTCATACAGACATGTCTGTCAGTAGCAACAATGTGTATTTAAAATTTAACAAGCTACCCAAAGTACATGTGCATGCAATTTACAAATACAATTGTTTCTAAATTAAAATTGAACATATTAAATTACAGCAGTAAATTAAAAAGGGTAAGTTAAAATTTATGTATTTAATAGTGTATAAGTAGCTCTTTTAGCTTTAACAACTTTTCTAGGAAAGTTTATTTTGTAGCATATTGATCCAAATTAAAATATTTACTTTTTCTATCACAAGGGATTCTAAAATTCATTTACTTAAAATTTTACCCATATTGTTTAGTTTTTCCACACAGTACTTTTTTACATTCAGCATTACTGTATAGAAAGTAATATATTCAACATTATCTTTTGGGAGAATTTGTATTTGATTGATGTTTTAGTTAATCAAAATATTAGATATTTTCCAGAGTAATTTGAGGTTTACAAAGTTATCAAATTATCTAGTTTCTCCATAGAATCTGGAGTAATTGGCAACTTTGCTCATACCAGAAAAAAAATTCAAGGGCATAACTTGGTATAAATTTAGTACATGCCCATTAAAAATAGGAATAGATATATATTTAAACAAACATCTCAAATTATGGCAGCACAACTTTGATCTAGTTGCTAACATACCAAAGAAGTTAATAAAATAAAATGACCCCACTTCCTGACTTCACTTGTTACATGCTTCTGTAGGAAACATGCAAAAAATTACTTAGTGATTCTTATAAAATTAAGGGTCATGGAAACTGTCAGGTTCAAATGCATTTTTGTATCAAAGATGTTTATGGCAAATAACTATCTTTAATTCAGCCACTTGCCAAAGTTTTAAACGTTTGCGCCAATATTAACTACCTAATACCATATGGTTAACTTAAATTTAAAATTACACACCATTTGTTTCAACATTTCTTCAGTGTCAGGATCTACTTCAATGACATCCATATCAATAGCAGATACTTCTGGAACATAGTTGTCACGACGCTCTCTTTCTTCCTCTTGTAATTTGATGGAAATACCACGAACTGGTCCCCTTTGAATGCGCTTCATTAAATGTGTAACAAACCTTGGAGAAAAATAAATACATATAACACCTGCTAAGACAATTCAATGCATTAGGGCTGGAGAAAATCTTTATAACAAACTATTACATGAATGTATTGGGATATACTTTTACAAACCTTCATTGCATGCAATAGTACTAAAGGGTTTGTCCAAGTGTACTAAGCTACTAGTCTAATAGATAACATTCAAAATTAATCTAGTATATAAAAGTTTGAGCATTGTGCAGAATATTTATTAACATAACCACCACAAAGCAATGTTAAATACTTCCAATAAGCAGATCAATTTTCAAAAACTATACCTAACAACTTCCATTATTACAATTAAAATCGACTTTGAAAACATTTTACATACTTAATCAAAATTCTGAATTGTATAGATTAATAAGTTTCATAACTTAATGTATAAAAGTATGGCTATATTATATGTAAAACTTACATATTTTCTTACAACTTATCCATCTAACTTGAAATCCAGTTATTTTAATAAATGCAAAAATTTTCATGCAGATAACAGCGGAACTTTTAAAAACCAATTGTAATAGATACAGCACAATCACTGATATACAATGTCTCATCATAAGACATAATATTGAAGTAGTATCAGTAACATTCATGAATATAAGAAAAATAGCTAATTGGCCACTTTAAACGGTGATCCATTAAACACACAGCTATGATTCTTAAAACTATAGGTGGCTGTTTCCCAGGTATTCTGCTTGAATCAGTTTTTTTTTTTGGTGACAGCCAAATGAAAACATCACACTTTACTGCAAATATATATATTTTTTTACATAATCTTAAACAATGGCAACATTTATCAGCACTAATTCTGATAAAATATTTAAACTCGCCTATTTATCTCAAAAAAGTAATATGATAAAATCATATTTTGCAAATGTTTAAATGAAAATTACAAAGTTAATAACATTGCTTTTGTCATCACCCAATAGCATCGGTAACACTAATTGCAACAACATGAGCGAAACTGGGTGCAACACAAATACTCAAAATCAATGATAAAAATACAGACAAGAGCAACAAATGCATGTATAAAAGGGTTATAATTTGTTACTCACCCAGCTATTTTATTCCTCAGTTTTTTACTAGGAATGATGGCGATTTCTTCACATATTCTTTTATTGGTGTGAAAGTCTAATGTTAAACGAGTGTAGTATTTCTCGATGATGACTCGAGAAGCTTTTTTAACAGTTTTGGTTCTCACACGACCCTGAAATATGAATTACATGAATTCAAGAGAGAATCATAGCTGACGAATATATAAATAACTATAACCTAAATAATGCAACCATTAAGTGGAAGCTAAAATAAAGTTACATATGACATATATGACAATTTACAACATTGGAGAATGCAAGGGTTAGTCATTATTCATAATTATTTTACGAAAATAATACAATAAAATATGAATAAAAACGGTCCCTACCATAGTTTATTACAGATATAACAATTTTGTGTATTTATTTTTAAGATTAAGAAAGATTTATTTTACATACCATCTTGTGTTATTTCACAAGTACCCACTAACCAAAAACATACGGATCCGATTGGCTTCAGCTGCCAACTTGAAAAATGAAAATGTGTTAATAATAAAAGTTACGGTTACAATATTCCTATTTTCAAATAATAGATAATTTTAAACATAACTGAAATTTTGACTATAAATGCATAAAATTCTACTTGAATTAGTTCATAATTGTGTTTTGATAAACAATTTAGAATTTAAAACTTATAAAATACAATACTTATGAAATAAAATTTCATGAGTTTAAAATTTTTTTAAATCTTTATAAAAGTGTATATAATCTTTATAAAAATGTTGACTTTGAAAAGTTTAATGACTCTTAATTAAAATCAAAATTATTTTTTATACAATTGGGCCCTTACTCTGGGAGTTGCGGTTCGTACCGCAAGTGCGGTATGACGTCAAGTTGACGTCAGCTCGAGGAAATTTTGAGAGCAAACGAAATTTTGGTACTCTGTGGGTTACATGAGGAAATTTACATCAACCTAAACTATTGGTAACTTTCCGCATGTAACCCCCAGAGTACCGAAATATCGTTTGCTGTCAAAATTTCCGCAATCTGACGTCAAGGTGACGTCACAACGAACGTTCGGTACGAACCGCAACTCCCAGAGTAAGGCCCTTGGTATTAGTTAAAGACAGTTTAACTTTCAATAATAACTGCAACCTATGTATAGGGGAAATGCTTTGACTGTTTTGTGTAAGTTGTATGATCTTATTTAAAGTAAATAAACATTGTATCGTGTTTAACTTATTTCACGGGTTAAATTTGAAGGAATCTGTTTTATCACCAGAATAAGTATTGATTATCTACTTTTTCTTCGTATGTTATTTATCGTTTTTTGTTTAATTGTAAAATGATGAGGTTATCTTGGTGAAAAAGTTGGTTAAATTGTGTTTCATGTACTTTATTATTTTTTTCTTATTAAATATGCGTTCAAAATTTTATTTATTAAAGTAAACCAATTAGAATTTTTATTGGATCTTGGTAACATTTAGGGCAAACAAATACTTCAATGTATAAGGCATTGTAGAAGTGTTTGTGCATCAACGTTTATATTTAGATCATATAATATTGAAATGGAATTAAGGATTATAAAGGAGATACTAGAGTTGCTGCTTCGCCCTGATCTTCCTTTTAAATTCTTAAAATATAATGTAGTTTTAACTTTTTTGATTCACAATAACAGTTTATTGTTATTTTAGTATTTTTATAATTGAAGAAAGTGTAATTCCCAAAAGTTAGTAAAAGACATAGAATAACATTGATCTGAGTAACGTTTTAGACCAGTATTTAAGCTGGTGTTTTAATCAGTTGTCTTTATTGTGAAACTACATAAAGATTTAAAAAAAAAAAAAAACATTATTTTAAATTGCTTCTCATTTGTTAAGATAATTCAATAAAGTTAGTTTGATTGAATATGTGCAAAAGTTAGTCATTTGTTTTTAAACTAATAGATATGAGTAACCTTGTATATGGTGTGTATGCAATGGTAATTTCCTTTATAATAATTTGTTTAACCCCTGTAAAAACTCAAAAAAAAAAAAAAAAAAAAAAAAAAAAAAAAAAAAAACACTCTTAGCTGTTAAAATTATTTGCACAAATTATCTTTTTTTTTTTTTTTTTTATTCTTTTTCGGAACAAATTTTCAGTCTCAACAAATTAATAAAATAGAGGTATAAATTTAAATTTTAAGTATCAATGGATTTTTTTTCTTATAAAATACTTTTCAGTATTTATTGATGAATGCATAGATACTCCATAGGACAATAATGCACAGGACTTAAGAGTAATATTGGTGTCATTTTCCTCATGTATTTTTTATTTTGAAATTTCTGTGCAGTTTTGTGTCACATTAATTTTTATATAAATATAATTAGTAGATATCTAAATTGTTAAATTAATTTGATTCAGGTAAACACATATATGTTTGATAGTTCTAAAGATAAATTAAAAAAATTAGTATACATGTTGCAAATTTTGTACATGCTATTTAATCTTTATCATAACCTCAAATGTATTGTACTCTCTACCTTTCAAAAAATTTAACTTGCATTAAGATTTGCATTGTAAGACTATTACAGTTTAAGATACACTATACATAGTTAAATACCTGGGAACAACCATCGCCACTAATAATGACTTGAACATTGAGATAAACAACAGGATCGCCATGTCAAATAAATGCTATCATGGCTTTAAAAACCAATTAAAATCTCGATTTATAAGTTTAAAAACGAAAATTGACATCTATAAAACTCTACTTCGACCTCTTCTGCTCTATGGAAGTTAATGCTGGGCAATAACCAAATTGCATGAAAATAAATTGCTGGCTTTTGAACGGAAAATCTTAAGAAAATATTTGGTACAGTTCAAGAGAATAATTTTTGGAGATCTTTATTCAATTTTGAAATTTATAAAAAATATAAGCAACCTCATGTTGTTAAAGTCATAAAAATCAATAGACTGAGATGGCTTGGACACCTATTCAGACTCGATGACATAAACCCAGTAAAACAGATCACTTTCACTAATCCCATGGGGCAGAGGAAACGAAGAAGACCACCAATTAGGTGGCTTGACTCAGTAGAGAGGGATTTAACTACTGTCAAAAAGGAAACTGGAGGAGTCTTGCAGCAGATAGGAACAGATGGAAAAAACTGCTTGGGACAGCCTTGCCCTGTAACAGGCTGTAGTGCTTTAGAAGAAGAAGTACATAGTTAAAAGAAATATTATTTTTACTTTTTTTATGCAGTTAATACATTTCAGAAATTTACTTTTTAATTTAATTTTCACATACATAGTTTTGAAATAAACTGTGTATATTTAAATTTTAAATGTAGGATTTCCTTTTTTTAGTTACCAATGATGTTATTTTGATGTGTGAAGTTTATCATGCTGCTGACCAAAAGAAAGAGAGAGAGTAGTGAAAAAGTAGAGAAGGAAGAAACTAATAAAGTGGGTACTTCTATAGTGTTACCAATTCGTCAGACAGCTTCTATTTTCAAGCAGTCTGTAACAATTATTAGAAATCATGATCCACAAATACATTCTGAGTCAGTAAGGGGTACACAAGAAAAGCCGAAACAAGTAAGAGACAATTAATTATAAACAATTTTATCAGTTTTTTAGTTATTTCAATTGGTTTTTATCTCTAGGTATTTTGGGAAAAAAGACTTGAAGGATTAAGTGCCTGTGACAAAAATGGAAAAGTTATTGAAACATTTGAATTGCCATCTAAAATCAAAGGTAATTGAATATTTTAACTTTGAATTTTGTACTTTATAAACATTATGACTCACTCAATAAATCTCTGATCTAGCAAAGGAAAACATTTCTTTTAGAAATTCAACTTTGTCAGCATACTCTCCTTCATGATACGTTCATTATGACACTTCTCTAACTTTTTAGTGCCTTTTTTGTAGAATGATTTGTCTTAGCTGTCAAAATAAGCTCCAGTTTTGGTAACCACCTCTTTATTTGAGCCAGAATTTTTGGAGCATCTCTTTAATGTTTGCAAAAAGCTAATAGTGGCTAGTTCTAGAGAATTCTGTAAGTGAAGCTATTCATAGCATAATTCATTTAATTTAGCCTTTGTTTTGAATCGTGACACAGGGCATTCTCTTGGTTAAACATAACTTTTTTTTCTTTTGCATAAAAGACTTTTTATTGAAAAAAATTCTATTTTCAATCAATCCAATAATGCCACGTAATATGCAGTATTGTTAGTTTTTATCTTTCTCAAGATAATCTATGAACAAAATATTGTGCACATCCCAAAATATAGATTCTATAACCTTGCCAGCTGATTTTTTGAGTGTTTGGTAGCTTTAGATGACTTTCACAGACTTTTACATTTTTTTGAAATATAGGAAATTAAAGAAATTTTAACTGAGACAGAGGACAATTATTTAAAAATATTTGCAAACTAGTTAAAGATTAAATGAAATTTATTAGACTGTTTTATTATGGACAGAAAACAAAATTTCTTGATTAGATATATTACAGCAGTACTAAATAATTTTACAAATCAATAATTGTTCATTTACTTCTTGTGGCCTGTAAAGTTCTTAGGGTTGGACAGGCCAGCTATTTAAAGCTGAACTGGTTGTTGGTGATTACCTTCCTTTCCCAAATTACTCAGTAGAAGATCTTCAATGTGATTAGGATTATGAATTACAGTTAGTTAGATCCAGGACAGGCAAAAGCAATATAAAGTTTTTATTCAACAGAAGTAAATTCTTACAATGGGGGCAGATTATCCTGGAAATTTTCAGATACTTGGGCAGCAGTTTAACAATTTAAAAGTTATTTTTTTTTTACAAATGTTGAACAATTAGCACCTAAGCCATTAGCTCAGGGGCTCTCCAATACTTTTTAACAATGTCCTTATGCTGAGAAAGTACAATGCAATTGTTTAAATGCTCAAAAGTCATTGATGACAGTCACACAAAACACAGTCCAGTGAATCCACCACCCAAACTCGGTATAGATGGTCTTGTAAACAGTTATATCTGTCAGACCTCTAAAAAGGGCCACTTTAGTCTTTCTTGGAAAACTGTAAACAGCTCTCTCTTCCCCCTAAATCCTGCATCTCTTATTCATTGCATGTTGAACCATATCTTGTTGAAGAGTGTTTTCAAGAGTCAGATTAACAAACAGTTTAGTTGTATGAAATGAAAGAGGGTAATTCATGCTGTGATCTATCAAGGTTCCCTTTTTAGCCAGTGTATCAGCCTTTTCATTGCCCAAAATTCCTCAATGGGCAGGAATCTACTGGAAAGAAATTATGTATCAGTGTATTAAGCAAAGGCCTACATTATAAAATTCTTAGGAAACAATTTTGATTGTTCAAAAAAGCTTTAAGTGTACTCTTAGAATCCAACAAGATGACCTCTCTCGTAAAAGAGTGACTATGAATCAATAGCTGTTGAATTGCCCCTGCAATACCATAAATTTCAGTATTGAAGGCAATGGTAAGAGGACCCATTGGTAAATAAAAACTAAAGAGTTCACAATGGATCCCTGCTCTAGCACCGTGTGTTCTTTCCGACAAAGAACCATTAGTGAAGATATGCAACCTCTCATTTTCAGTATATCAAACCTCAATTGTCTCTTGTGTGAAAGATACTAAAAGATTAAAAGTAAAAGAAATGATAAAGGTATTTAATGAGCATTAATAGTAGGTTGTTGTGACAATGTGGTATTAACTAAATTAATAACTGCATTACATACATTCTTTGTACCACTTGGTTCATCTGCATTCAGCATTTTTGTTTCTGTTATAGAATTGAGCAATGGAGATTACTTTTAGGCTTTACTATTCTTATTGCAGAAAAAGTTATAGTACCTGTTTTAACTATTATGCAGTTAGTACTTTAGCTGAAACAGTTGAAAATACTTCCAAAATTTTGATGCTGTTTTATACATGCACTTATTTCTATACTTATATTAAAAGGTATTTTATTAATATTTCTGTGTGTCTTTACTTGTGTAAATACACACAGATACATACATATATACATTTTTTTATTATCTGTTGTTTCCTGAACATTGCTGATTTATTTTGTCTTTTCAGCTGTTGGCTTACAACTAGGTGATGAAACTATTCTTAGAAGCATTGCAACAGCACTTCATATAAATGGTCATCCTATAACTGGTCAAAACAAACCCAAAGCTCTTTTAGATAAAAGCCCTGGAGTTTTTATTAACCCTACACAGCCTCTAGTACTTGTATGTACACTTTAACTTTTTAATTTTAAATCATTATGTATACAACTATAGAGTTCATTTATATGTGTATAAGAATGTAAATAATTAGTATGCCCAAAATGCTAGTATGTTGTTAATATTTTACTAGTAAAGATTTTACCAGCATATATAGATTAATTAAAATTTATTTATTGGTCTGTATTTTATGTATACCAATAATAAAGAGATATTTTATGTACATTTAAAGTATGTATAACTTAAAATGATTTATTCATTATACAATCATTGAAAGGTGTGTATACTTTAAACGTATATAAAATTAAATATTTTATATATACTAATGAAATTATTTTTATATTTTAGTATGTGAAAGATTATATATATTTTACCTTTAAGACTTTCTTTTTATTTTTGAGTGTTCTGCAAATGTATCCTATACTATTCGTGGGTAAAATGCAGCCTATTCTCTAAAACTTCGCTATCTATTGTGAGGAGCACAAAATTAATTATTGAAACAAATGCTGCACTGATTACAGTAAATATATTTGATTGTTTTGTAGATTATTTTTGTTAAAGTTATTTATTTATAATTATAAAGTTTTGACTGTCCTATTGTTAATTTTTGAATAATAATATTATAACACATTGTTTTAAATTTTTACCTAAATTTATGTGTACAATTAAACTTCAATATATCTGTACTATCTGTTCCAATACTAGTTTGGCATTATAACAAATTTGATTGTGTTTGGTTTAATTATATCATGTATCTATAGTTAAAATTGAACAAATTCATTAAATTACCTCTTTACACTACAGATACTTTTTTCTACAAGTGTTTTTAAAAGAAAGTGAAGCCTTTACTTCTGATTTATATATCTGTTTTTTTTTATCTTTAGAAGATTCAAACTTTTAATTGTAATAGCTAATTTGATATCTTCATTCATCATCTTTTGGGCTGATGTAAATAAATGATGCAAATCTGCTAAAATTTTAAACATTTGAACTAAGTATTTTAAAAATGTTGCATATCTGTCAACTTTTATGCATTACACATAAAATACTTATTTTAAAATTTTTATGCCTTTATCGTCTTTTTTTATGCAATGTAGGGCTGGATTGTTTATCAATATATCTTCAAATATTGATATACTTTAAATATTGAGATAACAATATTAAAATTTTGCTCTGCTGATATATCCACATCTGCACAATAACATAGGTCGCCAAAAAACATCCTTAATATTCTGCATAAAGTAATATTTTTTCAAGTTATTGCATTCTTTGACATTCACTTCATGTATTTACCTGCGTACTTGATACAAACACAAGGCAGAAATATTTTCTTAAGGATTATCACGTCTCTGTCCAGGTGTTCCATACATCCAAATATCTCAGTAACGAAACACATGGGTCAAGACTGGAAATTGTACTGCTTAAAATTTGTATAGATAACTCAGTTGTTTTGTCACCTGTGCTCTGGTTTATTGGAATAATATAGGGATATATCAAAAGTATTGACCTTGAATGCATAATCACAGTCACTTTTCCCAATAATGAGGCCCAAATGATGGCCGATTGGTTAGGGTGTTGACCTTCAGTACCAGAGTTCATGGGTTCGAATCCCACATTGGCATGGATGTTCGTAGCCGTTCGGAATCGGCTTTAAGTAGACCGTAGCACTCCAAACCAAACCCAAGAATGAAGCATTCGCATCAAGACACAAAAAAAAACCCCCCAACAACAACAACCTCTGCTCGCAATTGGCACTAGTTCATTAGAATAATCTATAAATGACTGCTTGATTGCAACAGTCAGTGAGATATGTGCACGAGTTGACATATTTTGATAGCTTGCTGCTTGCTTGTTTGTAACTTCTACTAATATTGGAGGCATAGGCTGTTTTGGGTGAAAAAGAAACAGGATAAAAAATGAAATCCTGAAATTGTGTTGATTGGCCAAAGTATTGTAAAATTGTGTAAAATAAATGTAACAAGAAGCATTTTTGACAAGTTTTTTTTTTTTGTTTACTGGGGATGAAAATGGCAAAATAATCTGTGAAAACATATTGATATGTAAATTAGATCTGTGTACAGTTTTTTTAAAGGATGCATGTAATTTATTTAGCTATTTGAAATATCACAGTGCTCTACAATATCGGGATGTCAATTACAGATAAGAATTGTCTTTTTAATAGTTTATTGAGTAATTTATTATTAATTTCAAATTTTGTTTTACTTAATTTCAGTGGACTGTTGAAATTTTATTCTTATAAAAAAAAAAAAATAAAAAAAAAAAAAAAAAAATCTGCATCAAAATTAAGAAAGTAAATTTTTCAGACTAAATATTTATTGTGTTCAGAGAGCACCTGAAAAAGAAATGTTTAAAAAATTATCAAAATAAATTCTTTTTTATTGAAATAAAGTGTTTGGGACATATATTTATTTTTCTCTCACATAATATACAGAGACTAGAATTACAAAATGAATTTAAATGTAAAGTAGCAAAGTGTTACTGTATAGTTTTGCTTGCAGTCTTCTCTGTGTAAGAGCACAATAACTTATAAGTATTTTGAGCATAGTCATCAGAAATGTTAAAATTGATATGTTCATTAATGTGCATGATTGATTTCTAGAATACCCAAGTCTACAAACATCCATGCCAGGAGCGAAATTCAAACCTAGGGAATCCAATACTGAAGATCAGTTTACCAATGAAAGGAATTTGATTTTGGAGAAATATAATTAGGCAATGTAAATTAGCAGTAATTTGAATAAACAATTCTGTTTTGTATCTGAACAAATTACTTCTGTACAATTTATATGTTTATCTTATAAGTGTTAAAATGAATTACTCCTAAAAAGTTGTTTTTAATTCTCAGAAATCTTAATTTTTTAAGATCAAACTGTAATTCTAAAAATGTTGATTACAAAAAAAAAAAAAAAAAAAAAGTTTGGAATGAAAGAAAGCTGAGGCTATTTATAAAAAGTAATATCTGCAACAGTAATATCAAAATAAAGCATCAAAGCTAGTGTTTTTATTGAAACAATTAAATCTATAATTTAGTGTTAAAAAAATTGAAATAATTATGATTTGTTTTTTTAAATAAATAGTTTGCATTAAAAGGATATTTAATTTGCATCTTATTTCGGGAATCTTATTTATAAAAGGAAATTTACATCTTATTTAGTTTGCACTATCCAATTACAAAATAATGGGATGTATTTAGATTACAATTTATATATTTAATTTTAGGTAATCAGTAGATAATATGTTACTTCTATAACAAACTATTCTATGTATATTACAAAAAACATAAAAACAACAATTAAAATTAGTATTCAGAAAAACAATAAAAAAATCCAATTTAAATAAAAAAAATCTGATTTTTTTTATTCTTTTAAAAAAATCATGATTTTTTTCCAACCCGGGTTAGAACTATAATTTGATGCTTTAATGGATTTTTTTCTACTCAAAAGATTTGTTCCCTCCCATGTGGGGTACTGGGATGAGATTAGAACTAAATCATTGTTTGGTTATATATATATATATATATATATATATACACACACACACACATACAGTGTGACAGCCAAAAGTTGAAATATATTTCCAGGTGACTCTAGAAGTCTCTTGGATTGAACAGGCCTGTTCTACATAATCTAAATTAATTGTAATATATACACACTTTCATATATTAATACATCTTTATATATAAACACTCCATGTATTTTTTTCTTGTAATGTCATTTTAGTTATATATCTCCTTGGCGCAACAGCCCCTAGGGGGTCAAGGCTTACGGTGTCAATCTCAGTTTGTGTGACCAAAGGCCCTGGGGCGCAAAGTTTCGGTTAGGTGGTCAATCTTACTTGGAGCCCCCAGTGTTTAGTCCCAAGCATGCTTGGTCCTCAATTTCTCTACTCACTGAAGGGATGAAAGGCTGAGTCAACCTTGCCCAGCCCGGGGATCGTATCTCGGACCTGTGTCGTGGGAGTGCGAAGTGCTATCCCAATGCCACTGGGCCTTTTAGTTATATATCACCTATATGCTAATTGTAATAGGCCAATTGTATTAATTTCATTAGATCCAATATTTTCATTATGATAAGTATTCAGTAGATATTTTTCTAGAAAACAAAAAGTTTTATTTCTTTTCAGAAATAAATTATATTGTTAATGAAGTATCTTATATTTAGTTTATAATGTATCCTTTTTGAATTACAAATGCTTGTAGTGAAAATTAATAAGACATTTTCTTTCTTTCATTAAAATTTAGGGTCTTCATGTTACTGATGAAGATATTGCTTTACAAGAAAAACGAGTATTAGAAGCACGAGAAAGATTAAAAGAAGCTTTAAATGAATAATAATTAGTTTTCAAGGCTTTTATTGGAATATTGCAATAAGGTAAGGCAAATTTTAAAAATTAACTAATAAAATATCGTTTAGTTTTAATAGTATATTAAATTTGGCTCTCTATATTTAACCTATATTTTATTACTTATTTGCTAAATATAGGCAGCTGTCTTCCCAGGAAAATTTTTAATTTCTTAAATTTCTTAGAAGTATTTTTGGCTTATAATTATTGAAGTGTTTCTAACTGTTAAAAAACCTGAGAAAAAATAGTGTAATGCCAAAACAACAATGTCATTACAATGTAGGTCTGTATTTTCATTCAAAAGGAAGATTTAATTTTACAGTAATGATTATTATTTATTTTGAGTAACATATAAAGCTAAACAATAAATATTGTTTACCATGCATGTAAATTTTGTTTGAAAAAATTATGCCATAGAAAATAAAATATTAAAGTGAATTGTTTGAATCAATTTTTACTATAAAAAATGTTAAATACTTCTTGATTAGGGAACATGTACAAATGTCTAATGTAGATCTTTCAAGTTCATGCTAGTTAAATGTTATTTAGCATACTAACTATTAGGTTTGGTCATTTTGCCAGCAAAATGGTATTTTTGCCAGGACAGTGGTAAAAACTGGAAAATCTAGAAAAATTAGCTGAATTTTAAAAATGTACAAAAAAGTTAATAATAAATAACAAAATAATAAATAATTTTGTACATAATACAATTCAGACTTAAATCAGAATATTAATTAGGTATTTCATTAGTATCAATTTGACAGTTTAAACAATTTAAAATAATTTTCATTGATGTTAGCAATGAAAATACAATATCCTCTTTTTGTAAATAAATTTATATGATGGAAGCATGACATAAAAAATGTTTTCTTTATTTATCAATTTAACATAGTAATGTTGTCTTTAATTGTAATGTGCATATATGCGTATATAAGACATATATATTATATAAGTACTAAAAACATTTAAACTTTCAGTTTGTAGGGGCAAATAAGCTAATAATTACATTAAAAACAACATTGCACATAAAAACTTCAAAATCAATCTTCATTTTATCTTTTTTTTGTATCTCTAGGTAGTATAACTTTAGATTTAGATTACTGTTTCAATAACACATTGAATATTCTATGTTTAAAAAACATTATATTATGTATTTTTAGGTTAGAGTTAAAATTAGTAAAAGTTAAAATAGTTACATCCCCGTAAATAATACATATCCAGTTTTTTGCCAGGATGGTTTTTACCAGTTTTTTTCCATGGTTTTTTCCACCTTTGACAAAAACGTGCCGACCCTACTAACTATACATATTTGCTGCAACTTCTTTATATGCAATTTATATGCTCACCATTCATTAGTATTTTGCATTTGGAAAAAATATCAACTGAATTGTTACTATCCATAAAAATTTGATAATATATATTTTTCTTGCTATCAATGACTCTGGTAATTTTATTCGTTCACTTCTAAGTTTTTTTTTCTTCATGAAATGTTCCTTTTTATTTTATTTTTTCAAACCAATGTTTGTTTAGATTCAGATGTAGTATAGGTCCTCTTGGCATGTTTTCAAAACTTCTTTCTGCTATTTTTGTAATTTTTTTGCTGTTTTAATGCAAACCAGATATTGGAATTTTTTTTAAATCTCTGCTTTTGTTAGAATCACAAATCACCATTTTTTTTGTTTCTTACAGATTGTATTTAGTAATTACAAAAACAAATCATTGTTAAAAAAAATTGATTTAAAAAGCATGCCACATCTGTCTTTGGAATTGTAGAAGTAAGACTTATTTTAAGTCTTTCAATTTTTGTGTTTTTTCTCAGTTTAAGATTTTTGTAAATTTTATTAATTTCATTAATTATTTTTCATCATTATACATTTTCTTTTTGTTATATTTTTGTGTTTATTAATTTGTTAATTATTTGTGCTAACATTTTGTGGATTTTGGAACTGTTTGAATGCCAGTAAAACTTATACTACACCTGTTCCATTGTTTTTTTAAAATAAAATTAGGGAGTTAATTGCAAGGATGTTGTAGAAAATATTGCATTATTCTTTACTTAACTCTGTCTTTAGTGTGTAGTTTTATGCTATTTGATTAGCAGTAACTAGATGTAAAATTATGTTCCTTGTTACTTATTTCTTTGTTTTAAGTTTGTAATAGATATAAAATTCTAGATTTAGAAAGCATTAAAATTCATGATATAGCCTATCATTTTCTAGATATAGAAAGCTGCTTAATATATGCTTAGTATTAGCTTCAGATGCAAATAAAAATTTTATTCTAAATTTGTCTGGTTTACCTTACAGATATTAGTTAAACCAATATCTAGGTTTTTTTAGGGAACAATTAGTGATAAACTGCTGTATAGAGCTTTGGTTTGTAGCAAGTCATCAAATTTTTAATAAATTTTTCCCATATATAGGAACAAGGCTGAATTTATCTATTTGAAGATTGTCTAGATCATATTTTAATGTCCAGTATTAAGAATTTCTCAATTTTTTCAAATATAACTCACTGAAACTTAAAACTATACATGCTGGAATTAAGTTTGAAACTATATACAATGTCATCTGACAATATGACATCTTATAACTCAACAATGGCTTTTTAAAATTATTTACCAAGTTTTGGATTTCTGTACAAGTGTAGAGAACTTGCTGTTTCCACACTTCCATGTTTAAATGCTTTGATTATTACTGTGGCACCAGTATAATCTGGCAGGAATAATGAGTTTGGAAGCATCATATTCTGTGTGTGATTGGAGATTTGTATTGTTTAAATTTTGACCACCATTTAATGATTCTGTTCTTTTGTGAGCAGTCTATATACCAGGCATCTGCCAACTTTTGAGAGAGAAGATTCAAATTGTCAATGAAACATGATAATGAAGGCATCAGAGAGCCCTTTATATTTATATAAATTATTGATAAAATAAGTAAAAATACTGTGAAGGACAGCCTTTCACTGCAGGTGTAAGGTTTTTATGGTGTTCCTCTGAGAGATTAGTTCATTAAAAATAAACACAAAAAAGAAGAACAGGATGGGAGATCCTCTATAATTGTTTGCTTTAACAGAGCTAGGGAGAAAAAGTAAGGGAAAAAATTAAAATGTACTAAAATATTACATTTTTTATAAAATATTAAGCAATTACTGTTGAGAAACTAGTCATTATTTATTGAAGTGACTTTACACAGTTCCATGTTCACATCCACAAATTTGATAGAATTTTTGTTTTGATAGTGTCTTATGAGATATTTTTATATGAGTTGACAGTTTGAATAATGCACTGGTTTTATAAATTTTTGGTAATGTAGTATTTTAAAACCTATTAATAGATTATTGAATAAACAATTTAAAGGCTTCCCTACATGGAACTTCAACTATCCAATTTTCTAGGTTTTCATGTTTTGATGAAATTTTGGTTTCATGCATACAGGCAAAAGTCTAAGGAGTCTCAAGCTATACCATATTCAGCATCCTTGTCTTATGAATCATCTTGCCTTATGAATTAAACGACAATTGTATGTGCCACTTTCGATGAAAGCTTTTCTCATGCGTCGTAACCAGAAGCAATTTCATCACTAACTAAATTTTGCACACGTTTTTTTTTTTTTTTTTTTTTTTTTTTTTTTTTTACAGGACAAACTACAATGCTATCTTCAGATGTATCCAAATTGGTATCTGTTTCAGTTTCTAATGTGTAATCAGGACACTTTCCAGCACCATCAATTTTCCTTTTTGCCATTAGGTTAAATTTTTAGATTTTTTAAAGAATTTTTTAAGCACCAACAGTTACTTATTTATTGCATATAATATAATACTCTATTGCAATTACGCCTAAGAATTAACGACCAACTTTTATATTGTAACTGTAACAAACAATAATGCAAAAACAAAAACTTTATTGCCTAAAAATAATAACATGTCTGATATGAGCTTTTCACTTTTGGCCAGAAAGAATCATCACGTGTCTGCCACGAGCTTTTCTTTTTTGGCCAGACAGAATCATCAGGTGTGTGATACGAGGTTCTCATTTTAAGCACAGCATCATCACGTCTCCCATATGTTGTTTTAAGGCAAAGGGTTAAAATTCTCTCATGGCGTATTTATTGAATTTCAATTATGTTCCCCCAAGCATGTAAAGTTTGATTATTTTGTCTGCTACAACAAGCTTACTTCATTCAGAATATGAAGAAATGCTCACTTTTTAAGTATAAACTTTTATTTACATTTTATTTACAGCTCTGTACAGTGTAACAGAGGATACTCCTGCATTCCCTCAGCAGCATATCCAGCCCTCTTCTCAAGCAGACGTAGGTGGAACCGTAAAGAATGTTGGGGGGAAAAGTAATTGAAGGAAGCAGGATGGGAGAGGGATATTTTGCAACTGCATATGTGAACCCTCTATTTTAATTTCAGCCCAAGCCTCCACACCTTTCATATGTTTATTCTGAAAGAATTCAATGATGAACTCAAAATGATACCTGTACACTTGCTGAAATTACCACCTTAATTTTGAGCTATTTTCACTCATACTATTCAAATTGTAAAAATAGAAACTTCTTTTCTACATTGAGTAGAGAAAACTATTTTTTTGCTTCATAGTAATATTGTTTTCTATATATGGAAGTATACAGCCATATTCTGTGTATATTGTTATTCTATTTTGTAACAAAAATGTCTTTTTTCTTCACCCTTTTAGAATCCTAAATTCAACTATTGTAGTTCCAGTTTCAAAGTTGGGATTTACTTGTATTGCTTTCATATAGAAACCAGCATATCATTCAGTCACTTCATTGGAAACAGATCGGTGTAAATACTATCATTTGTGATTGGAAATGCCCTGAACAAGTACAAATCAGTTTTATACTATTCATGTTTGTAAAATTGCTTGTCCAAATAACATCAAATATCATAATGATACATGTTTCATAAATTGTTTGTACTCATATTTGTAATTTAATTCTGGCATTTCAACAGAATTTTATCTAATTAAAAGATTTTTTTAATTAAAGATGCATCTTTTATGTCTGTGTAAGTGCTTTTTATTAAGAGGATGGCTTAAGGAGATTAAGATCATACCTCTATAATGTATATCTCTGTAATGAAAATCAGAATATAATACATGGTGTTTGTAAAGAAAGTTTTGCTGATAATATTTTAGATGCTTTGGCATTTTAGTTTAATTACAGTACAGCATTTTCTCCCTATAGGTTACAGTTAGTGGCAAATTTAGTACTTGAGAGGCAGTTTCAAGCAAATTCAGTTTTGAGGCCTTTCCTAAATAATTTTAGCATTCCTATTGTAGACTCCCCTTTCTTTGTATAGTGGTTATCATATCATGCTTGACCCAATGGGCTTAAGTTCAAGATCTGCTTACTAGAATGTATTTGTCTCTTTTTAGAGAATTAAATTGAACACAATGTTTCCATAATAAAATGGTTTACAATCAGAGTTGCAAATAACCCAACCCGGGTGGGTTTTATTGGGGGTGTGATTTTAAGAGGAGAGGGCAGGGGAAGTACCTTATTTCAGAAAAGATTAAATTGCTAAAACTGATTATATTTTTATTAATTAACTTAATATTCAAGAAATTATAATTTAGTTAATACAAATAAATCAGTGTAAAGACTATAAAAAAGTTTACTCTGACATCAAACCCAAAATGTTATATATTGACATATACCACATATTTGAATGGTATTTTAACAAAGGATTACTTTTTATCTCTATTCTTTCTCCATTTAAAAAACATTTTTGAAACTTTTTAGCATAAAATTTTTGTCAAAGGTAATAGGCAATTAGTGTGTAGCCAAAAAATGAGTCAAATCCCAGGAACAAAGTAAGGTCATTTCTCAAAAATCAACACAACCTGTTTTTCTCAATGAAAGAAGAGAAAGGGGGATTTTCACGTTATCCCTTTCTTGGTGACAAAAGAATTGAAAATTTTCTAAATTGTTATGTTGGATTTACTTTAGATTTGCAAATATTTTTCTGAATTTTGATAGACTGTATATATAATTCCACAGAATAAATCTTTAAAATTGAAAGAGGGTAAAAAACTAAGGTAAGAGTTTCTGAAAATAAATAAAAATATCATCAATTTTTAAAAAACCCAATAAAACCCGCTTTAGAGTGGGTTTTTTAGACTGGGTTTTACCCAGAAAAAGCCGCCCAATTTTTCAACAAGTAGGTGGGTTTTTTGCAACCCTGTTTACAATCTTTACAATGGTTTACAATTATCAGGTAAATTCTAATAAAGACAAATGTCTACATATTGGCAAATAATGATTTATATTGTAAATTTCCTATTAACATAAAAATCAAACAGAAACTCTTGTTTCTGTGACTTCTTTGACAAATCTTAGATATTGCCTTTTCATCTTTTGTTAAAAACTGGGACATTTAAGAAAAGTATTGAACACTCCAACATTTTGTCTAAAACTGAGATTATTTTGGGAAAACACAAGAACTTACAGTTTGGTCACCTTATGTTATTTACAAAGAGAAACTAGTTTCTAGACTAGTGCTCTCATATAGTAACAATAAATATAGATTGTCAATAATATATTGAGTTAAATTGATTGGCAATTATTTTCGATGATATTTCTTGGTCTCAATTTGAATGATAAAATAACTTTTAATAAGTTTGTTTTAGCTTCAGCAAATTTATGAATTTGAGTTTAGTAATCTGATGACTGCTATGACCATTGTTAAACATATCTCATAGGTGTTATTATACATTTATTAGTTTAGATTAGAGTATACTGTTAAATTTTTAAATATTCATATTAAGAAAATAACAATAATAAATAAATAAAGTAAAAGGGTTTTTTTTTTGTTTTGTTTTGGTACCTGAAATTTGAGTCCCACTATATTGAGAAAGTCCCAAGCACATTTGTATAGAAATTCTCCAAAGGCTGAGGCTAATTTTTTTTAGCATAAGGTCTAAATAGATTGGAATCAACCTCTTAAGGCTTTTGAGTATCAGCCAAATAGGATATCTCTATCTCCATGTGAACACATGGAGAAAATTGTCCTGATTCTGAGCAGTTTGTATTTAAAGATTTCTTCAAACACCTTTTTTTCTCATGTGATATATAGGAAAAATTTCCAGAGTAATACATGACACTTTTACAAAAAGGGTAAAATGTTCTTATTTGCATTTGAAAAATACTTCATCAAAACTTTTCACAAACAATATAAAGTAAAATATATTTTCTCTCTTTTTAAAAAAAAAATTTCGTTACACAATGACTATGTTGTATCACATGGTAAAATTTATTTAAATAAATTTTTAAATATAAACTACTCTAGAGATTGAACAGTTTTCCTCATAGGTTAATGTAGAGCTAGAATCATCATATATGGTTGGTACCTAACAGCATTAATATGATTGAAGTTCACATATTAAAAGAATATGTTTATCTTCAATTGGATATAAAAATTTAGTTTCTAATTTATAGGTTTTTAAAATGTCATTTTCCCGCAGGCAGGGTTGGCAGGATTTAAATCAGTCGATTTTTTTTAGAAAAAATTGATTTAAATAATTTTTTTTCTCTTCTGTTAAAACCTATATTCCAAAGACAGGAGAATGGGGAATCAGTCAGCACAGTAATACCAATAAGTAAATAAATGTAAATAGATAGCAAGTCCTTTCCAAGAATTTAGGGGTTGTTATCAGAAAGTATGTCGTAGGGGTAGTACAATGATTGATTATGACTGGTGGAATTCATTTTATGTAATGGGAGGTAAAGAGAGTATTACAGAACTTGAAATCCAGTTTGTCTACCAAATAACAACAGCTGTGGCTTCATCTGCTGGAATGGAGAGACAGTTTTCTTCTTTAGGTATTATTCATTCTAGCCTTCATAGCCAATTAGGAGTGGATAAAGCATAAAAGATAGTGTTTTTATTGAAGCAATTAAATCCATAATTCGGTGCTTAAAAAATATTCAAATAATTGTGATTTGTTATTTTAAATAAATAGTTTGCATAAAAAAATATTTAATTTGTTCTTTAAATTTACATCTTATTTAGTTTGCACTATCCAATTACAAAATAATGAAATGTATTTAGATTATAATTTATATATTTAATTTTAGGTAATCAGTGTGTAGAATCTACTAGATAGATAAGATGTTACTTCTTATAATAAACTTATAATAAACATACTTCTAGTTATAACAAACTTCTATGTATATTGCAAAAAACATAAAAACAGCAATAAAAATTAATATTCAGAAAAAAATCAAAGAAATCCAATTTAAATAAAAAAATTGATTTAAAAAAAAAATCATGATTTTTTTTTTTTTTTTTTTTAAATCATGATTTTTTTTTCAACCTTGACTTCAGGTAAGTTTTACTGTTTTTCATTTTTTGTATATTTGAGTTGCCAGTTCAACTAGACTTTTTATAAAACAACACTATGCATATGCAAATGTTAAAATGACAGGTGAATATGTATGAAAAAAATGTTTCGAGGCCGATATTTTAGACTTCAATTGTTAATCTAATGTAATTTATGTTTTTTATGGGTTAGCAAAATTTAATAAATTAATGTTTAAGGCTATTCATTATTTATTATGTTTTTTGAAAAATATAATACTTGAAATAACAAAACTAAATCATTTTATAATCTTTGAGTCATATTATTAATGAATTTGTAAAAATCATTTTATTTATGATGAATAACAAAAAGACTTGTAGCAAATGTTTATTGGTTCAATATACTACAAAGGGATTAAAATAAATGGGGAAAAGCTTAACAGGTTCATACCAAATACAAAAAATTAAATACAAACAATTTTCTTAAAAAAATATACAAACAATTTTCACCAAAGAATACAGGATCTAAAAATAATTATAAACAGGCTGCAGTGTTAAAGTAAAATTGAGGCATAATGTTTTTTCTGCTACCACTTGAATAAGCTTGGACCACTTGGATCTAGTCAGGAGGCTCAAAGGCTATTTAACTCAAAGTGAAGGGTTGTGCCTATTATTTGTATAATGTATGAGAATAAAGTGTACATTAGAAAAGCAATTTTAATGAATAACTTACAGTAGCTGTTCAAAATAGCAACTGTCAATGATTCAGAGCTTTGTAGTGGGTACAATTGCTGCCCTCTCCTTTTATGATAGGTGGCGCTACAAGAGCCATCTAGTTTTCCCATGGTGCCATTCACTTTCTCTGTGTGTGCTTGTCTATGATGTTGCTTTTCGTGCTGTGTTTCTTTGTTGTGGAACATAACCAATGAATAAAAAATGGTTCCTAAAACACGACTTATTATTTAACAATGGCTTTTTGCATAAATAAGAGTTTCATCACCCTACAGATTGCTTATTGAACCTATAATTAATGTCATCTGTGACATTTTGCTGATGCACCTCTAATGTCTTAGAGCCATTGCATTATAACTTGAGAATCAGTCCCTAATGAATTCAATTTTAATTTATTAAATTTAATACAAGCATTAAGTTCATTCTTTTTATGTTTAACTTGGGCTTGGTGTGTGTGTGCTAGAATAAAATAGCTTCCCAAATCATATATGTCTTTTTTATTCTAAACTAGATACCTTTTTTATATATTTTTAATGACATTTTTAATTACATAATTGAAATTAGGCAAAATGCAAATTATCTCTATTTTTAAAACAGAATACAGAAGTTATTTTTCAAGATTTGGAATGAATGTGTATTTTTAATATGGTTTATCAGGGTTCCCTCAATCCTTAAAAGTCCTTAAGAACTCCTTAATTTCATCTTTCATTTTTAAAACTACTTAATTTTCGTCAAAGGTCCTTAAAAAATCCTTAATTTTTAAATTGGAACGCAATCAATTTCTTCATCGACGAGATCTGCCATTGTCATGTGATTTCCAATTAGTTTTCTTATATGACAGTTTTTTCTTAGTTACTTATTTGACAAATAATCTTTTGTATACTTAAAAGGTTTAAAGTATAAAGTCAGCTGCCCTTTCCTGATAACTTATGGTCATGAAAATTTTAATTAAATGAAGCATTGAGGATGGGTGTTTGTAGATATTTCAGTTACTTATGAAAGTTTAATTTTCCTTACATTGAATGTAATAGAAAAGTCTAAACTTTCTTCTTTCCCAGGCAACGTCAAGTATAATCAGCTAGTATATACATACAAAATATATATATATATATATGTATGTATGTATATATGAGTCATTTTTAAACCCTCAGAAAGTACTGTTTATAATGTTGTTTTTATTCACAATTCATTTTTAGTTTGATCACTCAAAAAACTACATGTACATTTTTCAAAATTAGCTTTCATCAAATAGATTTATCTTATCTTAGATTTTAAGCATTTTTGAAAACTTAATTCTGAATATTGTAAGGCATTTTTCGAACATCTTTGTCTGGTTCAGAATCATTAAAATAAGTTCCTCAGGAAATAGGGTTTATGCCGTTATGTCGTGTATTTCAAGTAAGTCCTTATAAAAAGTCGCTTTGGTCCTTAGAAAGTCCTTAATTTTTGTTCTGGAAAAAGAGCAGGAATCCTGGTTTATGTGTATGGACTAAGTGATCGACAATTTCATTTTATTCTTCTGATTCATCCCCCTTCTCCAATGAGCTTTATGTTTTTGTAGTATGAATTAAGAAATCTGTAAAATGTTTTATAAAATGTATCATTAAAAATAATTAGATTACTAGTTTACAACAATTTCTATCTAAAGCAGTGGTCTTCAAGGTTTGGGGTTCCATCCATTCCTTCTAATGTCTTTAAAATTCCTCCTTGCGATAATTCCCTAAAGGTTGAGAACCCCTGTTCCAAAGAAACGAATTTTAGACTGTGATACTGTTAATTGCAATACTATCATAAAATTCTTCTAAAAAAATGTAGATCATTTTGTTAAGCCTTAAAAATATTTCCTTAGTGTTCTATTCAAGTAAATTTACCATGTATAATTGCTATAAAAAAAAGTTAAGATTTATTCCATGATAAAACCCATACAAATTACATTGTGTTTTCTTTACATTAGAAAAGGATTTATGAATTATTTAGAGAAAAATATTTTTAATTAACAAAATGATGTTGATTTAATTCATTATTCATGAAATCACTAAAAATATTTTACACAATTTTAAAGTACACATCTACGATTTCAAAGATTTATTTAATAGCTTAGTGACAGGCATAAAAATAAATACAAAGTACATATAAAAAGAACTCTAAAAATATATAGGGGGAAGAAATTAGAAATTTATTTTGAATTAATGTGGAATTTTTTTCAGGTCATGTTACTTAATAATGTGCGTTTTGCATCGACATGTCATATGAAACAGTTAAAAATTCTCTGTTATTTAACGGCATCCAAACATCGCTAAAAGAACAGAAAAACATCACAGATGACGTTGAGAGAAAAGGCCCATTCGCACGCTCTAAATCAGAGGGGTGCCCAACCCAAATCGGTTGGTGAGCAACAAACAATTTACTGAACTGAGATGGGCCGCACATATAAAAATAACACAACAAATTATTCAAAATATTTTACTATCGTGCAATATTCAAAATATGCATTTTTTTCTTTTGTTTTCATTCATTTATTTTCACCTTGTAACTTTTGATTTAGTTCATTCAGTTTCATTGTTTTATCTGATAAAAACATAAATCTAGAAGCCATTGATCACCAGAAAGTTTACTTATATCACTACTGTACTGTTTTATACATCAATTAAACATCTTGGAGGTTAAAATTTAAAATGCATTGCGTTTTCTAAGTAAACAATACCTTAATTATTCCTTTACAATTAATGATAACTTCACAATAGCCATAAATATAATTTGTAATTTTCTTTCCATACAACTTCCACTGACTGGTCGGACAGAGGACGTGCACGTAACGCGAGTCAGCTGGTTGTATACGAAATGGCCGAATGACAGAATATTCTAAAACATTCAAATTTCAACGTAACCTGTCCAATCCTACTCAAAGACTAGGTTTACGCTGGTTACTATCAAGTCTTAAAGTAATAATGTGATATTTATTATTGCAAACATTAAAAACTAAAATTCTATGTTTCAACTGTATATAGTCAAAATGACTAAAACTATATAGACAGTTGAAAACTTCAATTGGGCAGCAAAAAGCTTTTAAATGGAACGCATACGGCCTATGGGCCGTGGGTTGGGCATACCTGCTCTAAATATTAGTGTGGACTTAATGCATGTAAAGATAGTTAATATGCTTCCAGGCATATATTGAACCTTTCCAGCAGCAGGAGAAGAAAATCTTGTGATTAGATCGTTAATGCGCCGAAGAAAATCTCATTAAAATCTTAGTGTTCATGCCACAGAGCCACCTCGAACTAACTATCCTTAAGTCTGGTAAGTGATTAGTGCAGTACGTTTCACTCATAATGTGCTGGGGTCCATGGTACTGAAACCACAGACGCTGCAAGAAATAAGTAAGGGCATTTTCCTTTAAGTCTGGCAGCACCTCTTGCAGAAACATCAGATATTTGCCCTGGACAAGGCATTTCAGTAGAAGATTCGGTTCTATCGTGTGGTCGCCCATGATTAAAATTCGCGGGAAAGCGTCGCTGATGCGAATTTGGATATGCGGCATGTAGATTTACAGACATCTAGACATATTAAATAGATCACCTCGTGTGATATTGTTTTGAGTAAAGAAGATTTGCCTCAATATCTCAACGCGTTCTGCTATAGAAGCCAGCGGGCGGAGTTAGCACGCGGAGAAAATCTGAACTTCTGAAATTAATGTTTGGGTTCGATGAAAATGCTAAATAGTTAGAAGCTAATAGTAATACTATTCAGCACTCGCAATGTTGTGAATTGGAACATATCAATGTGATTGTAATGGCTAATCTGCTACCTTCTTCAAAACCGCTTCTTCCATACCTACTGTTCTGGCAGTCCTTGTATGACTTGCTTTAGATCGGGGAGTTTGCATTGATGTTGTTACAAGCACGTAAATGTTTTTGGACTGGGCAATCACCTGTGGCAAAAACGCTCACCATACATTAGTGCTGCTTCTGAGATTTCCGTTTGCAGTTCTGTAAGTGGAATACAAGTCTGCTTTATTGTTATTATAATGTGCCATTATCTCTTATGTTACATTTGTTAGAGCGGTTGCACGAGAAAATAATTTTTCATGTTTGAAGTTGCCGCCTTTTATTCATCGTGACGCAGATTTGCATACGGTTTCTTTTCCTTCTACTTTCTTAAGTTATATTTGCATGTACAGCATTATTTTGTCTCTTAATAAATCATCTCTATGGAAAATCGTTTTAGCGTTTTAGGAGCGGGTTATTCGAAATGCGCTAACACGTTACCATTTCATTTTACATGGTTTCCGCGCACCTGGAAAGTCACGGGAAATCATGGATTTAGATAATGGATTAATTTTGTCATGGAAAGTCTTGATTTTTCAAGTAAAATGAGTAAAAGTCATGGATCCGCTAAACTACCGATTAAATAAAAATGCATTGAATTGTTTAATTCTATTTTTACTTGTCATTTGGCTGAAGTTACTGAGTTTGGTATTTATGTATTATCTTATTGACCATATTGCCAAGTAAAATTTGTTCACCAAGGAAATTCAAAGCAGGAAAGCTTAATGGGTGGGTGAATGTGTATTATTCTGGTTTTTTCTTAAATTGTAGATTAAAATTTTATTAATATAATAATAATTATTTTTTAATAAAAATTAGTTAAGATTTTTGCACAAAATATAAGTTTATCTCTAGGGATATTGTATATAAACATTATAGGGTTATATTTGGCTATTATTCATGGTCACCTGGATAATACCAAAGTATCCTGAATTCAAATTGGAAACATTTTGATTGAAAAATTGCTATATAATTAAACTTAGGTATGTAGATACAACAATTTATTTTTGTGTATGTGAGTTTATTAACACTTATAAAGTAAGTTTATAAAATTCCTGTAATTCCTCTAAAAGCATATATTTTATTTGTATGTACCTCAGTAGTTTTATTCTTATATACTTTAACGAAAGCTTTTTAAAGTCATGGAAAATGATCCGCTAAATCAGGGAAAGTCATGAAAAGTCATGGATTTGAAAAATTTTACTTTGGCAGATACCCTGATTTTATGCCATGCATATTTTTTAAACAGTATGAGTCGTATTGAGTATGTATTGAGTCGAACTATTATTAAAGTTTTCCTCATCTTTTTTTATCACCCTGTATATTCCCAACTCGTTGGAACAGTTTTATTATTCTTACCGAAGTATACCGTTGAAAAATCATCAAAAATCATGCCGTTTCACAAACAATCTGTTCATGTAAATCGAGACTAATAAACGTCTAATTTCCGTTATGAACTGACCAGTATACATTGATATAAATATTAAAAGTAAAATACCGCAATTTCAACTTTATTCAAAATCAATTCTTCCTGTTTCTGAAAAACATTTGAGTCAAAAATCGTGAACGTTCTTGCGAACTTGGAAAGCAAATGTCTTTTCCTCAAGTACGTAGATGTGGAATTCACAAACTACCAATGAAGCTTGTGTTCGATTTATGAAATACTTAAAATAAACGGCACCGTATTTTACAAATTTAAAAGGAAAACTATAATATACATCGGGTATATGAGGAAGAGGGGAAAAATAATTTCCTTAAATATTTTTAAATTTTCGGCAATAACTGTCATGGTTCATTGGGAGGTTGGAATATAGGGGCTGTTCTTTACCCTACTTCTGGAACAAATGACATTTATTGTGCAGAAGATTTATTGCTCAGTTGGCACTGCTCTTGAAAGCGAGCCAAGTTCAAAGACACGTGTTACAAAATGGAAGGCTTTATTTTCTTGTATTTTTTTGTTCCAGAAGAAAATACATTTGATGGCTTGGAGTGAAAAAAAATGGTGAAAAGTAGTGTTAAAGAATACGACGGCATTACATTATAGTACATAAACAAATTCGAACAGTAGAACAATAATTTTGCATTCTACGCGGAGAAGATAGCTCGTCAAAAGAAACAAAAGGTTTAGAATTATGATGCTCTTAAAATGTTTTCATTTTTTTTCTCCAGAAATTTGATGCAAAAGGAAGGTATTTGGAGTTTAGATTGTGAGTTTTGAGTTACATTGTATGAAGTTATTACGGAAGTTGCTAAATTTTAAATCAATTGTTAAGTAAATTTGTAAAATTAACATGGGATAAGTAGCTTTTTAGATTATTTTGAAACTTTGTGTATAATTTTTAAAAAACTTTTTGTATTCAAGTAAGTTTTAGATGTTTTTTAAATACTTGAAAAAATAATTTCCACCACATGCCCCATTTCGTTACGTCACTGTTAAAGATAAGATTAAACTAGAAACAATATCATTATATTAATTTATTTTTACAAGATTTTGTACATGATTTCCTTAAACATATTTTATAGATCTATTGTTAAAATCCATAACTTAGTTTCCTTATGGGATGGTTCTTGATAAGGACCAACTTGACTTCGCTTAATGGATTAAAAGCTGATTGTCCTTACAAGCAGAGTGTCAAAATAACCTAATTTCTAACAAATGTTAAAGTAATGAATATTGAAATGATGTTTATTATTATTCTATATTGCAATTCGTCTACCACAAATATATCTTTTGTATTTCTGATCGATTAAAAAATTAATTAATCTTTAAGGTGAAATGAAAAGGGAGATTTGGAATAAATGAAACATTTTAAACGGGAAATGTTTGAAAGTTAATCTCCTTAAACGGGAAATTTACTATTATAGATACAGTAGAACCTCGATTAACCGAAACTCTTCGTTAACGGAAGTCGCTTTCTTCTTCACTTTTTTTTTGCTTTCTACTATCATCCACAATTTTCTCTTTACAAATATACATTTTTAAAGTCCCCCCACATTCCTTTTGTATGCAAGCCGTCCTTTCCAAACTACGAGTGCAGATAAATATTTTGGAATTTCCTTTTTTAGAATTCCTTCTCGCAAGCACAATTCTCGGTAAGAGTGTGGAGAGCAGAGATTGTTGCGCATATTTCGCTGTGACCGAAGATCTACAACAGTCGAAATCACAAGTAGTACAATAGTGACAACCAAGACAAGTGTTTCCCAATATACAGGACAGCTTCCCTGCTTCGTATGGGCTAACGCACCCAGTCGTCAAAGCACTTTTGCTTTGGCAGCAAGTCAGCGTTTACAATGACCCAAGGGACATCGGAATTAGATCATAGAAGAAAGTTGTATAGTTAGACAAATCACGCTTTCTGGTGCATCACATCGACAGGCGTGTGCAAATACGCCGATTTCCAAAGGAAACCCTGATTCTCAGATGCTCATTTGGACGATGAGAAGTAGGTAGCAGTGGTATTATGGTATGCACGATGTTATATCATGCAGGATATTAGAGCCCGTATTCTCCATAGAACAATGCTTGACATCTGTGCACTAAGCGGATATAGTTACAGACCAGGTGCACCCATTCATGGCAATAGTGTTTTCGGCCGGGAATGACGTTGGTGTTGTTGCTAATGTCACTTGGGTGAGCTAAACACGTGGACCAGAGGCCACATGAATTAGGGCAAGGAGTTCGCCTTTCGTTTTTTGACAAGCATCGTTAGGGTGAAAGAATGACTTCACTCAAGTGGGTCCTCGTAATTTAGAAGCAGGGACAAAGCAGAAAACCCACAGCCTTGGCCTGCCTACTCAGAGGTATCGTTTTTTTTTTTTTTTTTTTTTTTTATTTATTTTTTATTTTTTTTTTTAACCCTCGGTGGCAAACAGCCTTCCCTAAGGATTAGGCTTTCAAATGTTTACCACGAAACAGTTCACTCCGCAACAGTAAAACAAAAAAAAAGAAAAAAAAATTAAAAAAAAAATTAGAGAATATAGTCGTGAATTATCATTTAAAAAAAAAGCCCATAGTTTAAATAACTAAAACGAAACCCTGGAAGAAGGTAACATTATGCTTGCCGTTGATATTAAGAAAAAAGAAAAAAAAGTTAAAACTAGCGAAAGAAGGTTAAAAATAAACCAAAACTAGAATGAATCCCTAGTTAGGTGATGTTAAATGGTTTACAAGATAAAATTAGGAACAGGATACTTTTACATAATTAACTTAGAGAGGGGGGTCTCCAAGCATGGGTCCAGCCCCGAAAGTGATTAAAAACAAACACTTGTCTGTACAGATATTTGAATTTGTGCTGTTGTACCAATGAGCGTTACAAACATCTTGAAAAACATGTACATTAAAAATTAACAAGAGAAAGGAACATAGATTGACAACAAAAAGAAGATTTTGTTGAAATGAGAAATAATTTATAGAAAGTCAATCTATTATTACTTGAGCTATTTAAAAACAAAATTAATTTTTAACAATTTCATAAAAATATTTACAGTACAATAAAAAGGGATGGCTTGACCATTTAGCTGGTGCAAGTGATTAGTTCACAGTTTTCAATCATCCAGGAGATTAGTTTCTGTGCCTTACTGCGCAGGACTTTGTTTGTTTGTAAAAGCTGGAACCACTTCGATTCCGCTCCAATCGGAGGTTCTTTAAAATGAAAATCCTTTGTTAAGTTGCAAGAGAAAAGGTAGTGCAGAGAGTTACCTTCCTGACCACAAATACAGTTTGAAGACCCAGTCGCCAAATGAAAACGAGAGAGATATTGAGGGAAGGGACCATGTCCCGTTAGAAGAGCATTTATGTGTGGTGAATTAGATAAGCGGGCTGGGTCGACCTTCTTTAGAAAACGATATAGAGTGCGGCCAGTGTGAATAGAATCCCAATAGCACTGCCAATCCTCTAATAGTTTAGAGTATAGAATATTTCTGATATGTCTGGCTGTTATTGGAATGTTAATTTCGGGTGGTCTTAAGGCCGCATTTTTCGCAAGTTTGTCCGCCATCTCGTTACCCTCATGGCCTGCATGTGCTTTAATCCAGTGCAATTCAAGTTTTGTTTTAGATTTGGCAAGTAAGTAGAGGGATTTTTGTATATTTTGTACTTGAGGGTTAACTTGGTTAAATTTTTTTTATTGCAAGTAGGCTAGCCTTACTGTCTGAAAGTAATGAAACACTAGTCTCAGGACGCTTTGCTAGAAGCCAATTTAATGCCTCCTGGATTGCGTAGAGTTCCGCTTGGAAAACCGAACCATGGCTGTTTAGAGATACGGACCAGGAGGTCTGTAGTTTTGAGAGGTATCGTTTCAGAGGTATCGTTTGAAAACTTGGAGGACAGTGCGACCACGAACATATTTTATGGCAGACAATGGATCTTAGACCAGCTCGAGCCCTGAATCCGCAACCGCCCAGTTACGAGATCGCTGTCTTTACCGACTGAGCTATCGCGGTTCAGGTGAGGACGATTACCAACAGAAGGATGCAGTATGTCTTAAAGGTCGAATAGTTAGGGAGTAGTCCGATGAGCATTTTAGCAATTTTCAATTATGTTTTGTCTTCCAAATTAACCTGACTCTAACCCAATAGAACATTTGTGGTTCCACCAAATTCATGCCAATTTGTGAAAACCAAATTCATGCTGCCAAGTTCTCAGTTGGGAATGGGCAGAAATTGCAGGACCAGTTATAAGTGCTTGATATCAGACACTCGAGATTATCTTTCAACACATTTTCGAATCAATTCTAAGCGTTGGCGATTTCGAGAAAGATGGGTATCATGCCATGGTTCTTCGGTGCATATATTACGCTTATGTAACGAAATATTGCCAGTTAAGTTAGTAGGAAATGACCCCAGGTGCTCCTACAAAAGTTAAACTGGACGAGAAAGAGGAAGCGATTATTCTAGAGATTATTTAAATATTGAATGGACCAGGTGATGTAATGGGCGAGGACAAGTGAGCGGAAAAGTTTCGACCACCTACCTGAATTGAGGAGGGAAATAGAAAGATAGGTGAAGAGAAAAGACAGCTACTGTGGAATGACACAGATGGCTAATTTTCTCTCCTTTTCCCCGCAAAATAATCTTTGAGTAGGGACTTGTTTCTTTGATATATAGATCTGCATGATAAATCAGGTCTCTTGTTTTTATCTAAATTCAGCTTTTTGTAAAATATTTGCGAACTATAAATTTATAATTTTGTTTATGAAAAAAAAACGGAGTTTTCACTTTTCTTCAAGTATAATAACCTAGAATCCAATGTTTCTGTTACGTAGGCGGATGACGGTTTTTGTAATAAGTTAATACGACCGCTCGGTTAAAAGAAATCCACTGAGGAACAGGGGGCATTTGACTTCAAATAGTAGATATATTGGTGGAACTAACGTGGTTTCCTCAGAATCATACTGATCAAATTATTTTTTCTTTATAATTTAGAATACCATTTTAAGAACATCAATTTACAAAAGGATCTGTATCTATGATTTTCATCTAATAAATTAACGTCAGAATTTCAAAAATTGAAACAAAGAACATTTATTAGCTTTGGAATTGAACAACTGGAATATCGAACTGTTTTTACTTTAAAATTTAAATTAAAGATATATTAAATGGTTTGGTAGATGGAGATATTTGATTGAATTTTGCTTTCAAATTACAAATTCATGAAATGACTATTCGGAACAATTTTTTAAACAACACAAATAAATGGAAAATATTCAATTACTTTCTAATCAATGATACGTTGTTTAATGTATCTATATATTTTCCGATGCAGTTTCGGATCTGTAATTGAAATCTTCAATCTTCTGGTTTAGGCCGAAATAATTGAATATAAAACATCATTTGAAAGTACTAGGCTCCTTTATTTACGGGGATTAGGATCTCTTTCAGCAGCATTTCGTCCCTTTCTACCGATCGTTATATTGCTTCCGCAGTTTTCTCTCTCTTTCTGCTGGTTTCTAATGGTCCTCTTAGATCCCCGTTTATTTCCCGATTCTTCCCCATGCAGGCAGATAATTACATTCTCATTTTCTGAGGATTAACTTTCACGTTTGGTGCGAGAGTCCTTTCTCCGAAGCGAGGAAGGGAAAGTTACGCTACTGTTATTTTGCTAATGAAGGAAAGGAGTTAAAACTGAATTATAAATAAGAAATGCCATTTACTTTATTTATTTATTTTTTTACTTTCTAATCTTGTTGTTTTTTACCTTTTGAAATTACCTTAGCTAACATAAAACGCCTCATGGAACTGTCTTTCCTTCAGGAGAAAAATTGTAAAAATTATTTACTAAAGTTCTTTTAAAGCGCTCGAATTACTAGGCTTTGCACATAGACACAGCCATATACTAACTACTAGAGGTAGCTGGTCTTAAGAAACAATCTGCATATGAAGTTTTTTTTACAAGATTTTATTTAAATCGCACTGCATGTTTGTTTACGTCTAAATCTTGTAATCAACTTTTCGATAATTTCTGGATCTCCGCTTGGCTGAAAATTGGCATTATGCATCTTTGAGAACAATACATGATTAAATCACAAAATTACATCATTTTAGATTAATTAATTTCTTATAACGGACACCAATTTTCTTGACATCATTGTTATCCCTTTATTTTTATTTTTTACCCTGAATTTATTCAATTGTGGCTCGGGGTAACATGCTCGATTGTCACCCCTGACAGACCAGGTAGGCAACTTTTATTTTCTAATTATAGATCCATCTAGTTTCGGTTTTTGAATTTATTTTTATCCACTTTAAGCTCTAAACACGAACTATAAAGCTTTTTCTAATACAGAGTATCATGTGCTATTTAATGAGAACAACAATTATTAAAAAAAAAGGTAAAGTAAATAATGGTGCGGGTATGGTCACGACTAAGTTTCTGAAAGGGGTAAATTGCACAGCTATGACTCTTACTCAGGACGTTGAGGTTGGGTTCGAACCTTCGTTGTGACGTCACTTTGACATCAGCTTACTGACATTATGGGAGCAAACGATCAACCTGATGTCAAAGTGACGTCACAACAAACGTTGGAACCGACTCGCAAGGTCGAGAGTAGGCCCCTATTCCTAAATTACTAGATTAGTTTTTTTCTTACTGAAACAACTTTTTTATATTTAAAACAAAATTTAAAACATAATTTTTTTTAAACAAATTAACAGTTATAGGAATGTTGGAAGTAACATAAATACCCAGAGGATTCTAATGGGAAGTTGGTTTTTTTCATTTTTATTCGCAAGACATATAACTTTACGGGAAAATTCCCAATATTTTATAGCGAATTTCACGGTAGGGGTTTTTTACGAGTCATTATAATTTTACTGGAAAATGAGGGTACTTGTCATTATAAAAAGAGAGATTTACTGATTTGGGTTATTACAGGTTAGGACGAAATATGGCTGGCTAGGTTTTTTTCTTAATTTGTAATTTTTAAAGCATATCTTGGAAAAAGGAGCGAAAAAGATTTTTCTGTACTTAACCATCTTAATAGTGAACATATTTATTATTACAACATATAATATAGTTGATAACAATAGCTTTAAACGTTTTCCTATAGCAATTTTTTTTGCTTTTACGAATAATTTAAATATTTCAGGTGAATATTTATCTACCCTAATCCTCTTAAATTTAGTAACCTTTTTGTATATAAAAGATGAGGTTGGGAGGCAATATGTTTCTAAACGTAAACTCCATCTTTTCTGTACTAGAAAGAGTTATTATAGTTATTTTGTTGTAAAATGAATATTTTATGTATATTTTTTTATTATTTATCTTAATCTTTCCCTCAAATGCTTATGATAACACAAATTTTATTCCAAGATCTAGTGTAATACAAATAAGTAAAAATGGTTATACTAGTTAAGGAGTACTCATTTAGTATTTTCAATTATAATATTTTTTAAATAATTAATGAACCTGAATTTTGAACGACATTTACATAAATCTATTGATTAATTCAATCTTTTGTCTATGTAACACTGTAGTCTTAATATTTTAATGTTGTATTTTACCTTTATTACACAGAGGGACCGATTTAGGAGAAAGGGGGCCCTATGTACAAAAAAAAAGTATTGTACGTTTTGTTGTTTAACCATCAACAATTTATTTTTAGATTATTATACATGATATAGATACAGCAAAATCGGGGTTCCCTTCATAGTAGGAGTCCAGCCGTATGTGCCGAATTCACCACCGTAAATCAAGCCCTGGTTGCACATTTCACCGTTCTGAGGATATTATTATCCCCAGAAAGTTGACACAAGGGGAATCTTAAGCGAGGCATCACACACACATTGTACCCTGCAGGGTAGGCGGCCCACTGCTTGTTGTCACACTTTTTAATGAAATTTTGAAGAAATCAAAACATTAATGCATTGCTACTTGTAACGAATATGCGTTGAGAAAGCAACGTATTGAACAGTTTGCGATTCTATTTCACGATGAAGATTACGGGGATTTCTCTTCTGATAACGTCTTTGACTGAACCGTACACGATGTTTTTCCCGCGAAAGTAAAACGTAAACTGAATTCATTGCCTTTTTCAACGCGTGCACGTTAAAATGCCAGAAAGCCTTTAGTTTAAGCAGCGTACGTTACTCAAATCAGTGAAACTACCGGCCAAAAGGCAAAAGTACAGAAATAATAAAACAAAACAAAACAAAACAAAACAACAACAACAAGAACAACAACAACAAAAAAAAATTGGACATGCATATTTATATTAGTTCTAACTACGGCTAATGCATACAAAATTATTCCATAAATCTTTTTTATATTATTCTGGTTTTTTTCTCTTCAGTGATTGATTTACTCATCCTCTTTCATCTTTCATCTCATCATCTTCATAGGTATTTCCCTCGAAAGTAAATCGTAGACTGAATTCATTGCCTTTTTCACCGCGTGCACAATAACATGCCAGAAAGCCTTTAGTTTAAGCAGCGTGTGTTACCCATATCAGTCAGACTACGGGCCAGGATACAAAAGAACAGAAATAATAAACAACAACAAAACAAATTGAGCTGTCATATTTGTATTAGCTCTAGCTACAGCTAATGCTTACAAAATTATTCCATACATTTTTCTTATCTTATTCTGGTTTTTTTCTCTTTAATGATTGATTTACTCAACCTCTTTCATCTTTCATATCATCATCTTCATAAGTATTTCCCTCGAAAGTAAATCGTAGACTGAATTCATTGCCTTTTTCACCGAGTGCACATTTACATACCAGAAAGCCTTTAGTTTAAGCAGCGTGTGTTACCTATAACAGTCAAACTACGGGCCAGGAGGCAAAAGTACAGAAATAAACAAGAAAAACAACAAAATCAAACAAACTGAACAGGCATATTTATATTAACTCTAACTACAGCTACTGCATACAAAATTATTCCATAAATCTTTCTTATCTTATTCTGGCTTTTTTCTCTTCAGCGATTGATTTACTCATCCTCTTTCATCTTTAAATCTTAAACATTTTATCGCATTATTAACACTTCATAAATATTTTCGGAAACAATAAGGAAATGAGATCTAAGAACCTTATCAAACTTTCTCCCACATTTTGTGCGTAGAACAGAATAATTGTAGATAAATGCGATTATGTTAGCGTAAATAATCGTTTTAAAAACGCGACGAATGAAAAGACGATATCCGAAAGAAACAATAAAAAAAAGGATATTGAAGAACACTGTGAAATAAATCTCGTCGTCTTTTCATTTAATAAGCTACGACGATGGTTATCAGAACGGGATGACAGCAGCGCAGTAAGGCCTTATCCCGATAAGGTATTACTGGCTGGCACGAACCGCTTGACATTGATTAGTAACTGCGGCCTTACATTGATGCCGTGATGTCGATAGGAGGGTGAATTTTCATTCTTCTATCGAGATTCACCAACTATCGTTCTTAATAGACTTTGATTTAGTCAAAATGTAATAAAAATTAAGGAATCTAATTTCCTGACTGATTCGGTTGTCTTCAAATTTTTATAGTTTAGAATTTATTAGTTAAGCATTGCTTTCAAGCGTTTATTGATAATTATTTTTTACACATCCATTAACTACTATTTGTTAACATACATTCATGCGAATTAATACTTCCATAGAATATATATAATAGTTTAACCCATTAATATCTAATTAATATTTTACGACCTTTTGTTTAGAGCCAGTTAAAATAGCTTATAGTTTTTATGCTTTTTCCGAGTGATTTTTCCTTTTTAGAGATGGTAGATGGAAATCCTCTAAATAATTTCCCAAAATTTTGAGTATTTTTTGTTATTTATAATTTTGCCATCTGGACCGATGTTTTATGACTCTCCGAACCTACTAAAGAAATTAATTTTTCCTGTAGGTACATAAACCCATATCAGTTAAAAAAACTATATATACTACAAAAGCCTTATTGCACGTCAACATGTTAAAAATGCAACGTATTCCTTTTTCGGGTGAAGAATGAGTAGATTTTTTGTGTTATAGGAAATATTTTCAACCTATTTATTTTGGTTTAGACTGACTAGTGATAAAGCCTTTTATTGCTTGATAAATTTTCCGGCATCACACTAGAAATTCAAGCACTCTTCAACGGAAAAGAGAATCCTAAACTGAATCTGTTGCATTTTCAACACGTACATGCTAACATATGATAAGGTACTGACTAGTGAAAAAGCCTTTAATTGCTTGATAAAATTTCCGGCATCACACTAGACATTTATGCACTCTTCAATGGAAAAGAGAATCCTAAACTGAATCTGTTGCGTTTTCAACACGTACATGCTAACATATGATAAGGTACTGACTAGTGATAAAGACTTTGCTTCATAAAATGTTTGGCTTCACACTAGACATTCATGCACTCTTCAATGGAAAAGAGAATCCTAAACTGAATCTGTTGCGTTTTCAACACGTACATGCTAACATATGATAAGGTACTGACTAGTGATAAAGACTTTGCTTCATAAAATGTTTGGCTTCACACTAGACATTCATGCACTCTTCAATGGAAAAGAGAATCCTAAACTGAATCTGTTGCGTTTTCAACACGTACATGCTAACATATGATAAGGTACTGACTAGTGATAAAGACTTTGCTTCATAAAATGTTTGGCTTCACACTAGACATTCATGCACTCTTCAATGGAAAAGAGAATCCTAAACTGAATCTGTTGCGTTTTCAACACGTACATGCTAACATATGATAAGGTACTGACTAGTGATAAAGACTTTGCTTCATAAAATGTTTGGCTTCACACTAGACATTCATGCACTCTTCAATGGAAAAGAGAATCCTAAACTGAATCTGTTGCGTTTTCAACACGTACATGATAATGTATGATAAGGTACTGACTAGTGATAAAGACTTTGCTTCATAAAATGTTTGGCTTCACACTAGCCATTCATGCACTCTTCATGACTGAATCTGTTGCGTTTTCAACACGTACATGATAATGTATGATAAGGTAAGTATCATGTTTACATGTGAGGCTAAATAAATATCTAAATTTCTTACAACAGAGATTTCTTTTCTTTCTTTCCCTTTTTTTATTAGAAATGTCATGTTTGGTTCGTTGGTGTCATATCCATTTAGAAGTCATATGACTTCTTATGGAAATATGATTGCCATTGCTTCGAGAAGTTGGACTTCTAAGAGTGAGTCCTCGTAATTTAGAAGCAGAAACCAAGCAGAAGACCTCAAGGCTTAGCCTGCCAGGGAACTTGGAAATTGTGATCACGAACCTATTTTGCGTTCCTCAGCCACCATTAATGAACACGGTGGATCCTAGGTTCGCTCGAGCACGAGATCGTTGCCTTTGCCGACTAAGGTATCTCGTATCTTACAAATTTCATCCCATGATCATTAAAATTATAGCTGATAATTGATGAAGGCTAACTTAATATTATAATTAACCTTTTACAAATTTTATGATGATGATTAAAATTATAGCTGATGACGAGGAATGACTTTAATTTTATAATTAGTCTTTTACAAATTTCATCCAATGATGATTAAAATTATAGATGATAATCGATGGGGACTGACTTTAATATTATAATTAGTCTATTACAAATTTCATCCCAGGATTATTAAAATTATAGCTGATAATTGATGAGGACTTACTTTAATATTATAAGTAGTCGCTTACAAATTTCATCCGATGATGATTAAAATTATAACTGATAATTGATTAGGATTGACTTCATTATTATAATTAGTCTTTTACAAATTTCATCCCATGATGATTAAAATTATAGCTCATAATTGAGGAAGACTGACTTTAATACTATAATTAGTCTTTTACAAATTTCATCCCATGATGATTAAAATTATAGCTGATAATTGATGAGGTCTGACTTTAATATTATAACTAGTCTCTTACAAATTTCATCCGATGATGATTAAAATTACAGCTGATAATTGATGAGGACCGACTTCATTATTATAATTAGTCTTTTACAAATTTCATCTCTTGATGATTAAAATTATAGCTGATAACTGATGAGGATTGACTTTAATATTCCAATTAGTCTCTTGCAAATTTCATCCAATGTTGATTAAAATTATAGCTGATAATTGATGAGGACTGACTTTAATATTATAATTAGTTTAACTTTCATATTTCTTTCATTCTCAGGAGCTCATGATAACTTATATTTAAGATAAGCATAAAAATATATTTGGTAGGAATGATTTACTTATAAATGGGTAAAGTACATATGGCTGTATCTATCCGCATATAAAAAGAGGTATATGTATGGAACAAGATTTTCTTGCTTAAATTTTACCTGTGATAAAATCTCATGAAAAAGTGAGGATATTATAATGGAATATATACTATCGGACTACCACACTCAAACCATTCCTGGAAAACCGCCATTAATTTTTCCTCGACAGATAAAATCAAATAAGATGGAACACCATCCTTCTGAAAAATGATTGATAGATGTAGATGCTCTGTTAGGAAGACAAATTGCTTGAGTAAATGGAAATAAATTTCTTTCGTTACTTACCTATTGCAATAACTGCTGACTTGCAGTGATTTTGTTATTGTACTTATATGCATACTTTCCCTGGCTTCTTATATTCTTGTGATGAGGTTTCTTTTAGGTGGAATCATCAACTTCTTGATACACGAGAGGAAAAATGGCAGAAATCTTTAGTTTCATTACTATTCTGAACAATTTGAAGCATTAGTGCCATCTGTGAGGTTTGAACTCACCAGCTCAAGTTAGTGTTGTAGTTTCAAAGCAAGTTCTAATTTTTTTTAGTCCATTATCATTTACGATCCGTGATTCCTTGTTGGAACAGAGGAATTTTCATTACGATTTTTTAACATCGTCTCAAGTAGTCTTTTTTTATAGCTGGCTATGCCATTTATCACTTGCGTTAAATATTTAGCTCTTATACAGAGGGGAAATTGATTTAATTGCAGTTTATATATTTTCAAAAGCCCCAATGCTTGATTTGGTTTCGTTTGATTTATAGAACTACAGAAACAGAAATAAAAACAGTCTACTACCCTAGTCAACTATGGTAGGGTGCTGGTCTTCGCTACCGGAGTTCGTGAGTTTGAATCCCACTGTGGCATGGATGGTCGTGGCCGTTCGAAATCAGCTTTAAGCAGTAGATCCCGCCCTTATGAGCCTTCGTGTTGCAAAAATTAGACCGTAGCGCTCCAAATCAAACCTTAAAAAAATCCCAGTCAACCAACGGTTTATGACTACAAAGATGACAAGGAGGAAGGGAAAATACAACACCACCAGCTGAGCACATTTAAAATAAGAATTCCATTACATCCAAAAACACTTAGAAGCAATGTTTACAGTAATCAATCAATAGGTAGATGGACAACAATGTGCAATAAAATATATATGCACACAGATATACACACATATATATACACACACAAACATATATATATATATATATATATATACACACACACACACACACACACACAAACATATATGCTGAACGATGGCCAGTTGGTTAGGGTGCTGGCCTTCGGTAGTGGGTTCGAATCCCACAGTAGCATGGTTGTTCGTAGCAGTTCGGAATCGGCTTTAAGCTGTAGGTCCCGGTCTCATTAGTCCTCGTGTTGCAAAAAAGTAGATCGTAGTACTCCAAAAACCAAACCAATCAAAAAAAAAAAAAAAAAAAAAAAAAAAAAAAAAAAAAAAAAAAAAACCGCACACACACACATATATATGTATATATATATAATGAAAAATAGAACCATAATCAGAATCAAAATTTTATAACTCCAATAAGCCGAGTAATGTAAAAACGGGAAGTAAGTAAGAAGGATTGGGTGTGGAAGGTTTACGACTTCCATACAAGGTTAAACATATGTTTGATCAGGCCTGAACGTTCCCGTACACCCAAAAGACCATATACATGGTAAGTAATTTTAAATATCAGTCTTTACTATCTAATATTTATCGTTCTAATATATATATATATATATATATATATATATATATATATATAACTATAAATAAACAGCACCCACACATAATATATATGCCTGCTGACATTCTTGGCAACATCCAAGTGTACATATACATACACACATATGTAATTGTTATACATTTAATTTTTATATTCTAGTGTTATATCTGTATTATTAAAAACTATATAAAGTAATAATATAAAATTTATTAGTACGACTAGTTCTTGTATGTTTAATTATACACACACGCACACACACACACACACATATTTAAGTATTTATAGAAAGAGAGAGAGAGAGAGAGAGAGAGAGAGAGAGAGAGAGAGAGAGAGAGAGAGAGCGAAAGAAAGATACACACATATGTATAGACAGATAAATATGTGGATACATTTTGCTTGAATTTATAAAAGTATATACACGCCTGGGAATAGAAATGATTCGAACGGATGTTCTACCATTACAATATTATTTACTAATTATCCTTTTATCTGTATGCATAAGCATGGCATTGTTTAATACTCAGCAATCTCTTAAAACATTGCCGTCATCTCTAGGAAAAATTCAACACCCTTGTGCGTAAGTCTGCTAAAAATTTTCCTGTTTGCAATATCGCATGCAGTCCCTCTCCCTGGATTTAACATTAATTTTCTGGTGCTCTGGACGATGATTAATTGCCTTAGGTTCAGATTATGAAAGCGGCATTGCCGTCCAGCGGACCAAGGGAAATTTCGGATATGAGTAAATGCTGTTAAGGGGAGCATATTTCTGGATATGATGGAAAGTTTTCAAAGCAGATTGGCCTGTAATCAGTTAATTGTTTCGTATCAGGTTTAACTAAAGAAGAGGGTCTTGAATTTTAGATTTTGCTTCTGTTCGTGTTTATGAGGTTATTGTAGCTCTTTGCTTTACGGACCTTAAAGATGCATTTCACAGTGGCAAGTACGAAAAGAATTGAATGCAAAGTGCATGCCATTGATAGAAATTCTATCCTAATGTAATAGGTGATCAAATGATTAATATAAATAATGACATTGAAATAAATAATAATTAATAATATAATAATAATTAATCATTATTAATAATTAATTATTATATTAATATTAATTAAATATTAATTATTATTATTATTAATTTATTATATAATAAATAATAATATAAATAATGACATGAATAATGACATTTCAAAGCAGATTGGCCTGTAATCAGTTAATTGTTTCGTATCAGGTTTAACTATAGGAGGGGGTCTTGAATTTTAAATTTTGCTTCTGTTCGTGTTTATGAGGTTATTGTAGGTCTTTTTGATTTATGGACTTTAACGATGCATTTCGCAGTGGCACGTACGAAAAGAATTAAATGCAAAGATGCATGTGTTAGATAGAAATTCAATCCTAATGTAATGGGTGATCAAATATTTAATATAATGACAATTCAAAGCAGATTGGCCTGTAATAAGTTAATTGTTTCGTATCAGGTTTAACTAAAAAACGGGGGTGGGGGGTGTCTTGAAGTTTAGATTTTGCTTCTGTTCGTGTTTATAAGGTTATTGTATTTCTTTTTTTTTAGGACTTTAATAATACATTTCATAGTGGAACGTACGAAAAGAATTAAATGAAAAGTGTATGTAATAGATATAAATTCTATCCTAAAGTCATAGGTGATCAATAGATTAATATAAGGATAATTCAAAGCAGATTGGCCTGTAATCAAGTAATTATTTCGTTTCAGGTTTAACTAAAGAAGGGATTTTTAATTTTAGATTGGGCTTCTGTTCGTGTTTATGAGGTTATTGTAGCTCTTTGCTTTACGGACTTTAACGATACATTTCACAGTGGCACGTACGAAAAGAATTAGATGCAAAGTGCATGTTATAGGTAGAAATTCTATCCTACTGTAATAGGTGATCAAATGATTACTATAAGGACAATTCAAAGCAGATTGATCTGTAATCAGTTAATTGTTTCGTATCAGATTCAACTAAAGAAGAGGGTCTTGAATTTTAAAATTTGCTTCTGTTCGTGTTTATGAGGTTATTGTATCTCTTTGTTTTACGGACCTTAACGATGCATTTCACAGCAGGGCTTATAAAGAAAAATGCAATTAGTGTTAGGTCATATCAATAATCCTAATACAATAGGGGATCAAATGATTAATATAATGCCATTATATTCCATTTTTAGTAGACTATGATATCTTACAAACACTAACTTTCTTTAGTCACCGAACATTTAGGATAGATGGTAATCTTTCAACTCTCAAAAATTCTTATAAGAGTATTTTGAAACTTACAGCATATGAGTTGAGAATAACTTGAAAATTTCACGAAACAGTGACATACGTATTATTACGTGACTAGGCATTTTTGTGAATTACTGTAAATTATTGTAACATTTAGTGGTACATAAAAATAGACATATAAATCTCTTTAAAACAAACAGCTACTATTGTAGCTGCTAAGGTATAAAAGTCTATGTGTTAAAGCTTATCTTTTTGTTGCACCTTGTTCTTGCACTATTTACACCAAAAGTTTTCGAATAATTATAGTAGAAAATCAGGAACATTGCGATAAAATAAAAAAAAAATCGGATAAATATACATTTATAGCCCGATATCTTTGTTTATACAGAGAGCAATAATTCACTGATAAGTTAGTAACTCATGCCTATCAGCGTCGATATACAAGAAAAAGAACATTTATGAAGATTTGGTACATTTGCCGAACTCATAGAAAAGACAAGCTGTTAGTTTGGATAATTTCAGATGCAAGTTGGGGAGTGGGTGGGTTTGAGACGCTACGATCTACTTTTACGCTACACAAGGGATAATGAAACCGGGAATTACTGCTTAAAGCTAAGTCCTAACTGCTACGAACATCCATACCAAGAGCGGGATTAATATCTGTGGACCCGGTTTGAAAGAGCACCACATTATCCATTTGGCCTTTTTTCTTCAGCGGTAGGAAGTGAATGTGCAATTATTACTAACACATTGAATGGGATTCAATTTAAGAGACATTGATATCCTCTCAGTATGAAGTAGTGTTTCAGATTTAAAATATTAAAACCGAAAAGATTTCCATTTATTTACAAGAGTTAATGTATATGTTTCTGTAGAATGTACCTACCATACATATTAAGTGGAATTCAATTTGGATGAATGTGATGACCATGCCGTATGGGCAGAACGATGGCCAAATGGTTAGGGTGCTGGCCTTCGTAACCGGGGTTCGTGGGTTTGAATCCCACTATGGCATGGATGTTCGTAGCCGTTCGGAATCTGCTTTAAGCAGTAGGTCCTGGCCTCATTAGCCCTCGTATTGCAAAATATATACCGTAGCGCTCACAAACCATGCCGTATGAATAAATATTTCAAATTTCACGTGTTCGAGCTGTAAATATTCACAGTATGCAAGAAGGATTGTATATGCTCCCTAGAATGTACCATACATGTTCAGTGGATTTGGTTTGATTTGATTTGGAGCGCTACGGTTTACTTTTTTGCAACACAAGGTCTAAACAGTGGAATTCAAGTCAGGTAACATTGATAGCCTCTCCAATGAAGCAGTGTTTTAGATCTGTATTCACTATTGAAAGATTTCCACTTTGAAAGTGTACAGGAGTTGATTTGTTTATAATAAAAACATTTAATTTTTAAATTTCATACGCAAAAGACAGAAAATTTTATAAAACTATTATATTCATCAATATAACGAAGGCATTATGATAAAAGTCTTCTATTACCAAATCAGAAGACCATCCATATATTTAACATGTTCATTATTATCGACCTGATATACGAGTTGCCAGCCTTCGCTGAATCCTTTAGCAGCTTAGATATCAGTAGAATTGTCTCGTAGCTGGCTAATGCGACAATCCTGGCGTTACTAAACTTGTTACAAGCTCGAAGATTCAATGTTTTCCACTTAATTGCTTCACTCTCATTCCCCAATATCTCACAAATTGAATCAAGAACATTAATAACGTTTCCAAAACCCATACATAGTAAGGATGAGACTTACTAAGTGAGGATATTCCCATAGAGGGCAGACAATGTAATGTTAATCATACCAATAGTTCGTCCAGTATTTATTTTTCAAAGAATTAAAGTCCATAAATGAGCCCTTAAGTTTCAGCTTGAGTAATAATATTTTCCATAATAAAAATGAGTTGGGAATAATAATAATATTCTTCACATTTTATTAATTAATCATTTTATTCTTATTTCTTCTACATGAATTTATGACCCCCCTTTGAAGGCTACACTGAAAAGTTTCCCAGCTATCTTTCTGGTGTAACTGGAAAACAGCTTTCCTTTATACTTTGATAAGTAATATTAAAACTAATTAATCCTTTAACCATTTTTACTACCTGTATTTATAATACGCACTCTGAAGGTTACACCGAAAAGTGTCCCAACAATCTTTTTAGGGCAATTTTCAAAGTGGAAATCATAAAGGGCATCCTGTAGATAAATAAATTAGTTTTAAAACAACTTTCCTTTATACATTTGATAAGCAATATTAATACAAATGAATCCTTTAACCATTTTTACTACCTGTATTTATAATGGGTACTCTGAAGGTTACACTTAAAAGTGTCCCAACAATCTTTTTAGTGTAACTTTCAGAGTGGGAATCATAAAGGGCATCCTGTAGATAAATAAATTAGTTTGAAAACAACTTTCCTTTATACATTCGATAAGTAATATTAATACAAAGGAATCCTTTCTCCATTTTTACTACCTGTATTTATAATGCGCACTCTGAAGGTTACACTTAAAAGTGTCCCAACAATCTTTTTAGTATAACTTTCAGAGGGGGAATCATAAAGGGAATCCTGTAGATAAATAAATTAGTTTGAAAACAACTTTTCTTTATACATTCGATAAGTAATATTAAATCAAATGAATCCTTTCACCATTTTTACTACCTGTATTTATAATGCGCACTCTGAAGGTTACACTTAAAAGTATCCCAACAACCTTTTTAGTATAACTTTCAGAGTGGGAATCATAAAGGGCATCCTGTAGATAAATAAATTAGTTTGAAAACAACTTTCCTTTATACATTCGATAAGTAATATTAATACAAAGGAATCATTTCACCATTTTTACTACCTGTATTTATAATGCACGCTCTGAAGGTTACACTGAAAAGTGTCCCAAAAATCTTTTTAGTTTAACTTTCAGAGTGGGAATCATAAAGGGAATCCTGTAGAGAAATAAATTAATTTGAAAACGACTTTCCTTTATACATTCGATAAGTAATATTAATTCAAATGAATACTTTCGATATTTCCTGTAAAAGTATTTTTACTGCTAAATTAATATATGAATTAGAACTTTCAGGCATTATCGTTTTATTCCATGTTATACGGGTCGAAATAAAATTATTTTCATTAATTTTTCTTCCTCTGTTGTAGCTTTAAAAATATAATTTTTTTAAATGAAAATGAATTTTTATTTAATACAGGATTATAAACGAATAATTACAGTTTAATACAGGATTACACAATAATTACAGGAAGATAAACGAATAAAGAATATTTTCTTCATTAAAAGGAAGCAAACATTCTTAAGTTTGAACTTCCTTTAAGTTTGCGAATTTTAGTCCTCAAACTGAAATTTTATTGATGCACTTTATTGAAATATAAATCAATTTACATTCTGATTTTTATTTAGTCGTAACATTGTTTTAACAAAATTTTTTAAAAATCCTATATTATGGTTGTTTTTTAATAATATTATTAAAATATTAAATTTATGAATTTGAAAACACCTAATTTTTCTTGAAATTTGAAAGGTTTTTTTTAGATTATAAATTGGCATATTGATGCTTTAATACAGGCAAAAAAAAAAAAATTGAATTTTCGTGACTTTTATTGAGCAACGTACATTATCAAGATATGAAGTTCGTATGAGAAACTTACCTGATTTCTAAGAGGCTTCCTTAACAGTCTTTTAGTAAATCTTTACTTTATTTACTTAAATCTTTCTTTATTTTTATTCAATAATATTTTTAATTATTTCAGTATAATCTGTTTTACTAGTATGATTCCTTCCTGCATCCAGAATTTACAACTATCCTCTATGACACACACATACACACACTAGTACTGCATTCCTCGACGGATAGGGGGGGCGCTCAGATTTTTTCTATGCCTTTTATATAAAAGGAGGTTTTTAATCAACTATGTTATTTTAATCAAAATGACATCTATTTTTTGCCTTTAATTGACATTTATTTCAGACAGAGGATATCGCCAAATTTAACAAAATGGTGACATTATTGGCCCCTATTGCAGGGCACGTGACTTTCATTTCCATTACACCAGTTTCCTTACCCAGATGAGCTTACACACAACTTAATAGTAACTATATATATTCCCCCTGGTTGGAGAACTATTCCATTCACATTAAAGAAATAATGTTATCTTTCAATTTAGTTTCATCATTGCCTGTAAATGTGTTTTTACGGTTAAAGTAGTTACATTGTAAAATATACAACTTTCAGGTGGGACTGTATCATCATTATGATTTTCTTTTTCATCTTATCTTCATAAAGGTAAGGTATTTTAAAGAAATTTATACGCTTGTATAATAAATATTTACAACAAATATTTATTCCTTTATATAAATTGTAATAAAATTAATTAAAAATCTAAAATGAATGTTTTATTAAATTCAATAATTTTCAGGGCAATATTGTGGAAAGAATTTGTTGTTGAATTGTAAATTTGGAATGAAATAAGGATTAATGACTATTATTTCACTTCAACAATTGAAGTATAGGAAATTACTCTATTTCTTAAAGTAAAACCAGATTTGAGGACCACGTCACTACTTCAGTTGGTTATCTATTAGCCGTCAATATCACTTATTACACTTGTAGATATTCGCTTTAAGGAAGAAGCGATATATATATATATATATATATATATATATATATATATATATATATATATATATATATATATATATATATATACAGGGAGTCCCAAAATGACTGTATAAACTCTGCTCCTCTGCACAGCTAGATTCCTCGTTGGGAGTACATAAAAACTGCCCAAAGAAACGTTCCTGTACGATCCACACTTTACGAGAAAAATACGAAAAACAAAATATGACGTCACAGCTGGTGCAAGAAAAAACACTTTATTGAACATATCAACAGCAGTATATGCACGGGCATACTCCCTAACAGTTCGTAAGGCATTTCCATTACATCGGCCGTACATCAGGTACATGTCGCAGTAGCCAAGAACGGAATACATGGCCACCATACGAAGACTACCTTTAGATGCAAGATACAGCCTTTTAAATACCAGTTCTACGGCTGCTTAACGTCATTCCATGGCGAGCACGCATGTATGACGCGATATGCTCGAACGTTTTAAACATTATAGTCTGGAAAGATATGCAAATACTGTTGTTGATATGTCCAATAATGTGTTTTTTCTTACACCGGCAGTGACGTCATACTTTGTTTTTCGTATTTTTTTCTGGATTGTATAGGAACTCTTCTTTGGGCAGTTCTTATGTACTCCCTACGAGTAATCTAGCTGCGCAGAGTTTATGAGGTTCTTTTGTGACACTCTGTATATATATATATATATATATATATATATATATATATATATATATATATATATATATATATATATATATATATATATATATATATATATATATATATATATATATATATATATATATATATATATATATATATATATATATATATATATATATATATATATATATATATATATATATATATATATATATATATATATATATATATATATATATATATATGCATTCTAGGAAATAAGAAAGAAGACTTCAAGGTAGAATATATGAATTAAACAGATATTAAAAGAATGCGTTTATAAATCAACCTGCATTAACCTTCGAGTTCCGAGATCCTAGTAATCGAAACTTCCCATGAACAAAATCACTGACTTGCACTTTCTATGTATACATGTTGAGATGATTTTATGCAAAATTTATTAACTATCGCATTGTCAGAGCTTTTTGCCACATGTTTTAGCGAGTTAGCGGTTTTTACTTTTCCTTAAAAGCTGATATAAATATAAGGATCAGGAGAGTTTTCCCCGGGGTTAGTCTGCCTAAAGATGGGCGAATGGTAGATCGCTGATCTTCGGTACTCTAGTTCAGGGAGTTCGAATCCTGCTGATGGCAAAGATGCTCGTAACCGTTCGGAATCGGCTTTAAGCAGTAGGTCCCGTTATCATTAGCCCTCGTGAAGCAAAACAGTAGACCGTAGCACTCCAAACCAAACCAAACTAAAAACCTAGGGTTGGTCTTGTCCGACAGAGATTTCCTTCATTTTATTGCCCGATCACGTTCAGGAAGGTCAAAGTTTGCATCCTGTTCTCTCTTCAGATGATTAGGTGATTGAATAAATTTGATTTTTTAAGGAGCACAGGATTTTGACTGCATCTTTTATTTTATGCTGACGTCTTTAAAGAAAAAACGTGGAATTTTGCTGTGTTTAGACAGAGAGATCATTATAGGTCTAATTTCTTGAATTCTACGAAAAATATTTGTCTAAACCTTTAATAACATGACATATTACGTAATGGTATTTTAACCAAACTAACGAACTTAGTTACAATTTTATTCTAAAGTAAACTTCCTGTGATTCTGTACCTAAAATGACAATTTTTGTCGAAAGTATTTTTCCCTTTTGATTCTGATCAGAATATTTTAATTCTGGTTCTTACTAACAAGAACGTCAACTTAATTTATGCTTAGTTCAAATAATCTTATATAACTACTTTAAGTATCTTAATTTATGTTTTTAGGGCTCCACGGGGTATACTTTTCACACCGCGGTTGAATTGCTTCCTTGCATCCTCACTGAATTATATAATGTAGAATTATAATATATATATATATATATATATATATATATATATATATATATATATATATATATATATATATATATATATATATATATATATATATATATATATATATATATATATATATATATATATATATATATATATATATATATATATATATATATATATATAGTAAGACGGACTTCACGATGGGTGGATGCAGTCATGGCCCATAAAAATGACATCGTTTTAGTTAAAGACTTTTATCAACTGAAAGTTCGAGGACGGGTTCTCACTTCAACACAGGGACAGAACAAACTGAGGGGTCAGCTAGTATGAAGTTATAAGTAAAAGGTCCTTAACACCTAATTTAACATCTCAGTCAAAATCTGTGGGGAAATCTCATAAAATAATTTGCTTCCGATAGCGTGTATCTCATTTTTGTTAGGAAGTTTCCAAAATTGTCCGCTAGGCTAATGTAGAATTATTATTGGTTAGACCTCTGAGGGCGTGAACTGTTTCCCCAGTGGTCAATTTAGGTTAGGGGTTAAAAAGGAGAAAGCAGATAGACGCGGAAATTTTTGACCTTGACTTAAGATTTGAAAACCTCTGAGAATTTTTCCGGGCCGTCTTTGGGGTTTTATACAAAATACCTAGATTAGTTTCCCAATCTAGTTTACTTTTCTTTACACACACACACACACACACACACACACACACATATATATATATACATATATTTATATATATATCCATAGGCATATATACAGAAATATGTATATATATGTATAAAGATGTATATGTATATATATATATATATATATATATATATATATATATATATATATATATATATATGCATATACATATACATATATATATATTCCTTTATATCTATGTATCTATCTATCTATCTATCTATATGTATATATATATATATTATACACACACACACATATATATATATATATATATATATATATATATATATATATATATACATATACATATACATATACATATATATCTATTCATTTATATCTATCTATCTATCTATCTATCTATCCATCTATCTATATATATATATTTATATATGCACAGACAATGAAAATTGCTTAAGATGTTCCGTTTGAAAAGTTTTCCCACTTAAAGTCATTCTATGTCTGTGGTTTCAATTTTATTCATAATTCTATAACAGAAAACTTCTACTTTAGATAGTTAAACTTTAAGAAGTTTAACTATCTAATATCTTATTGGAATAAACAACAATAAAATGTAATAACTTGAGCCTTTTTAAGAAAAAGAAGATTTTACTGATAATTAGAGAGAAAATTTATTTCTTTTTCTCTATGATTGTTCACTCCTTGGAATAACTGTAGTTATAAAAGTGTGTTAATATTTCTTCAGGTGTCTTGTTATTTAAAAATAGAATGATTTGCAATACATCAAGTCATTTTTAGGGGGAATTCTTATTTGAAAGGTTTTAGAAATGATAGTTAAAAAAGCCCAAACAGTTTAATGTAAAATTTTAATACCAAAATTGTCTTTATCTCTTTAGATAGTATCATTACCAAATGAAAAGAAATTATATAAAAATCTGGAATTATTAGATATTATTGATACTGTGAAATAAGAATTCAAAACGAATGCAGCTTATAATTACATTTGGATTGAATTTTCTCCAAAATTTTCATTTTAATAAACTTTAAGTTAAGTAATATATGATGTTTACAATCTTTTATTTTTTTAACTCTCGTCATTATGGGACAGTCGTATAGGGAACATTCGTAAAAAGTAAGTTTCTAGGTATTGTTCTAATTTATGAATCTACTAGAAAACTGTATTGGTAGGGCGCGGTCAAATAGGGATAGGGGGCCACCAAATACCATCTTGCACGCAGGTTATTAATAACCGAGAACAGACTTTGCTCAAATTAATAATGAACATAGTGTAGGAACATTCAAAAACTTCTTCCAGGTTAATTTTTACTGATTTTTATATTCAGGTGTCCATGGAGGCATATATATTTTAACGTATCCGGTCCCTGTTTCAGGTGACACAAGGAAGAATCAATTGTATCTTGAATAATGAATTTATTTACACTTCTGCTATATACATCATTTCACCACTATAAAAAACAATTTCTAATCACAGGTAAGTGATTAGTACACATAGTCCTGAGTAGAGACGGGTACCTAAACTAAATTCAGTCTCTGCCAAAATATGGGTGATTAGACGGAAGAACAATTCGTAGCTCTCTCGAAAGTTCTCTGAAGTACAGGTAGGAGATCTGAGCACAGTTAGTTCTGAAGAACTGCAAACAATCCTGAAGAGGATTATGTTAGAAAAGGAAACCCAATGCACAGGATATCGTTTCAATCTCAGCAAGTGGTATATCCCAAGACAGGATTTCTCTAAATAAAACTCTCCGATGGAGAGACTGGTCGAGGCGACCTCTGAGTTAGCCGATGCTCTTTAAAGAAAAGATCCCAAGGTGGGATTATAGCAAAAAACTCTCCGGTAGAGAGACTGGTCAAGGCGACCTCTGAATTAGCTGGTTGCTAGCTAACTTCTCTAAAAAAAAAAAAACAAATCTTCTCTCGTTTCTTTCTAGGGGAGGGGCCTCACCCGCAATTTCATTATTGGATCACCTAGCGATGACCTCACTTTCGACCAACTGGATTGGTCAGGGTTAATAATCATCGGCAGTAAAGACAGGGGTCCCTGGAATTCTTAGAGGCTACATCTGAGTAGCGGCAAATCCTTTGTCGTTCCTGCGATCATTTTTTCGGCTGTCAGTGAAAGGGCCTTGTCGTCTGGCATATTGTTCCTTTACTATAGGGCACAGCAGTGTAGACATCGTGGTGCCGGGGAAAACAATCCTTTTGTATCCACACAAGTCCACCTCTCAAAGCAAAGTTCTTTGATGACGATACACCGCTAAATCACGCCGTTACAATATGTTTATGCATGTTTATAAACACACAGATCTGTACAACTTTTGATACTTGAGTAAAAATAATTTTAAGATAATACGCTTAAATATTACTCTTTGCTAACATATAAGATATAAAGAAAAATCTGTAAAAGTGGTCTAAAGCATTTACTGTTTAAACTCATAGGAATGCTCACAAAAATCGCTTTTATTTTGAAATAAATTATGAAGGATTTTCTGCATTATTATTTCAAAGTCTGCTTATGCCGTGAAGTGTTGGATTCGGATCTAGTTTTCAAAGAGGAATTGGAAAAATTTGGTTTGCTTTAGGCTGAAACCTCTTGAAACTGAACAAGTGGGGGAAAGTAGCGGAAAAAATTGAATTCCGTTCACATTTGGTTTCAAATTTTCGGAGGGTCTTTTCAGAATCGTGGGAGTCTTTCTTTTGATATAAAATATTTTACTTCGATTACTTTGCGGCGAAGTTATTTTCAGTCTCTTCTTAAAAAACTTCGAAAGCACTTACGTAAAAATAGAGATATAGATTTGAAGAGCAATTTTTTTCTATGTTATCAGCTTTTATCAGAAATAAAATTGAAGATTGAATACAGAGAAAAATTAAGTTAGTTGACTTGCTCAGGTATTTTCTTACAACTCTGTTTAAAGACGTTATGCACGTTTAATCTTCATTAATACAGATTATAAAATAATGAACCGATTTTGATCTGCAATATTTTTTAATGTAAATATAAAAATGTAATTGAAAAAATGCGCAACACACAAAAGGCTAAAATATATTGTATATTTAACTACATTCAACAGCACATATAACATCAGGACAATGGCTAAAATCGTCCCATACTTTCTACATCATTTGCACTAAAGAATATCACTGCTTCTAACCTTGCATTTCCAGTGTATCATTGAATACTTTTTGTACATCTGTATGCTAGTGGATATCAATCCGAAATATCAGATGAAATGGACACTGCACTTTAACTTATAATTTAGTTTATCTAATTTAAAGAATGAAAAACATTTTTTGTTGAGCGAAAGCCATCATCTCAACAGACTGCGTTAATGGTCAATTTCTCCTTCTCTCCAGTGTATCATTGAAGAATTTTAGTAAACATGTGTGCTAGTGAAGATTAGGCCCGAAGAGCAGACGAAAAGCAAGCTGTACTGTTAGTCATTTTAAGCTGCAGAACGAAAACTGCATTTTGTTGAGTCGAAGCAATCTTCTCAACAGGCTATGTTCATGGCCCAATTTTTCGTGGCCAATTTTGATCTCTTTCCAGTGTATCATTTCAGAATTTGCGTACATCTGGGTGCTAGTGGAGATCAATCCTAAAACGTAGATGAAAAGCTCACAGCCCAATTGGTATTTCTAAAATGAAAATCGAAACATGATATTTGTTGAGCGAAAGTCATTATTTCAACAAACTGCAGTAGTAGAGACTGCAACAGTAGAGATCAATCTTAAAACGTAGACGACAAGCCCACTGCCTTATTGGTATTTCTAAAATGAAAAACGAAAGAATATGTTTGTTGAGCGAAAGTCATTATTTCAACAAACTGCAGTAGTAGAGACTGCAACAGTAGAGATCAATCCTAAAACGTAGACAAAAGCTCACTGCCCTATTGGTATTTCTAAAATGAAAATCGAAACATGATATTTGTTGAAAGAAAGTCATTATTTCAACAGACTGCAGTAGTAGAGACTGCAACAGTAGAGATCAATCTTAAAACGTAGACGACAAGCCCACTGCCTTATTGGTATTTCTAAAATGAAAAACGAAAGAATATGTTTGTTGAGCGAAAGTCATTATTTCAACAAACTGCAGTAGTAGAGACTGCAACAGTAGAGATCAATCCTAAAACGTAGACGGCAAGCTCACTGCCCTATTGGTATTTCTAAAATGAAAAACGAAACATGTTATTTGTTGAGCGAAAGTCATTATTTCAACAGACGGCAGTAGTAGAGACTGCAACAGTAGAGATCAATCTTAAAACGTAGACGACAAGCCCACTGCCTTATTGGTATTTCTAAAATGAAAAACAAAAGAATATGTTTGTTGAGCGAAAGTCATTACTTCAACAAACTGCAGTAGTAGAGACTGCAACAGTAGAGATCAATCTTAAAACGTAGACGGCAAGCCCACTGCCCTATTGATATTTCTAAAATGAAAAACAAAAGACGATATTTGTTGAGCGAAAGTCATTATTTCAACAGACGGCAGTAGTAGAGACTGCAACAGTAGAGATCAATCCTAAAACGTAGACGAAAAGCTCACTGCCCTATTGGTATTTCTAAAATGAAAAACGAAGGACGATATTTGTTGAGCGAAAGTCATTATTTCAACAGACGGCAGTAGTAGAGACTGCAACAGTAGAGATCAATCCTAAAACGTAGACGAAAAGCTCACTGCCCTATTGGTATTTCTAAAATGAAAAACGAAGGACGATATTTGTTGAGCGAAAGTCATTATTTCAACAGACTTCAGTAGTAGAGACTGCAACAGTAGAGATCAATCTTAAAACGTAGGCGACAAGCCCACAGCCCTATTGGTATTTCTAAAATGAAAAACAAAAGACGATATTTGTTGAGCGAAAGTCATTATTTCAACAGACTGTGTTCATGATTAATTTCTACTTCTTTTATAGTAAAGACCTTGAAGAAAATACTAATTATTATTTTAAGTCAATCAAGTAATTCAAGTAAGCAAGCAGTATTCGAAGTAATAATATTTGAGAACTATTGTGGCACCAAGTAGAAAAAATATTTCAGTTCCAAGTAATTTTCTATATGGGAGAGCTTTATTACAGTAATTTAAAAATTATATACATTATTTACATTAGTAGTAATAAATAGTTTTCTAATTTTAGATTCCGTGGTGATTTTACTACGGCCAAAAACATTTTTAAAAAACAAGGCAACATTTTCATACATGCATCTCTCACAAAGCCAAACTCAACATACAAAGAAATCGGAATTACATCAGAAAGAACGTTGGCGCTTCATGCCCAAAGTTTACGGTTACAGTGAAAAAAAGAGTGGATGCAAATATTTCCAATAGACCTATTTACTGACTATTCTCTAAAACCTTAAGCCCTGCCTTATCTAGCGACATAATTTTTATTTACGAGATTTCAGTCCTTTCATAAATACAGTGATTTCAGGTTGCGTCTTTTATTTCGATAAATCCTGTAAGATGTAAAGATTTATTCTGAAATAATTAATATGAATAATAGAACTTATGTAATTTATATATGCGAATAAATTTAGAGAATATGTTAAAAACAATTCACGAAGAAATTTATTATCTGTAAGGAAATGAGAATAAAGCATATAAAATATATTTTTTTGAAAGAAAATGTGATACGCATTGTTAACACCAAATCTGAATTTGTAAAATAAATAATTACTTCTATGAAAAAAATTTATTCCGAAATGCTTAAATAATTGTTAAAATATTATATCATATAAATAATAATTGATTAAAATAATTGTCTGCATTTTTATGAGATTTATTGATGTGAACAATATTTGCTTCTATAAATATAAATTCTGTCTTAAAAAAGTTAGTAACTACTGTAATTGAGTTGATGCATTGTTATAAATTCAACACAACAATGTGTTTCTGCATTGATACATTACATTTTAAACTTGAAGTTTTTTAAAGACATTTTACGTACGTCCTAAAAACTATAACTTTTCGTGATATTTAATGTTAGATATTTGTGTTATATTTCTGTTGCATTCATAATATTTTATAGACAACAGGTTATACTAGCGTACTGATTAAAAAGATAAGAAAATTTAAGAACTTATTGCAGAGTTTTTGTAGCAAAATTTTTGTTGATAGCAAACATGATTGGAAGGCTTATTAGTAATCATAACGGGATAATGTAAAATCAAATTAAAAAGTATTTTTAAACCCATAAGCATTTAGCTAATGACATTATTGTCTAAAGATATTATTTAAATAGATTAAATGTAATTGTAAAATTCTCAATTTATCTTAACCCAAACTATTTTCAACGATAGGAAATTAAGGGTATGATTCAAGTCAAACGCACATCTCTCTTATCTCCCTTTCCATCTACAAACTTGCAGAGATAAGCAAGTTTTGGGTTTGGTTTGGTTTAGAGCACTACAGTCTACTTTTGCATCACGAAGGCTAATGAGACCAGGGCCTACTGATTAAAGCCAATTCCGAACGGCTACGAGCATCTTTGTCATTAGCAGGATTCGAACTCCAGTACCGAAGAGCAAGTCAAGGTTTTCTCCCATTTCTAGATGTCAATTTAAAAATTGAAAATAATAAAATCTTATATAAATATTATGACAAAAAAAAAAACTAAATACAACTTTACACTTAATAAAATTTGTAACTGGAATACATGCATATCCACCCATATTAAACGTAATATATTATTCAATTATTTAAAGCACAGTAAACGTCTCCAAAATAATCCAGTTATATTTCATACTGATATTAATCTTTATTTAGAATTAGCTTTAAATTCTAATTATCCCCTCCCTTTTATTTTTAAACAATTAAATAATTATTTTCAAGTAGATTTAAATAGGATTAAGTTAATGTTTCCAATTCTCAATAAAAACTGTAATGTTAAATGACACATTAAAATCATAAATACTGGATGAATTGGCTTTTTGTATAGCTTTATAATTGTCTTGTTCTTCTAATTCGTATTCTTATTTCATATTCTTATGGTCTTTTGGGTATACGGGAACGTTCAGGCCTGATCAAACAATTGTTTAACTGTGTATGGAAGTCGTAAACCTTCCACATCCAATCCCTCTTTCTTCCTATTTTTTTTAACATTTTTTAAGTTTAATGGAGTTATATTATTTATTCCTTTTTTATTATATTTATTTATCTCTATGTAATTGTTGCGTGGAGTGCAGTACATACTAAGTATCTTTAAATATCTGTCAATAATTATCTAATATTTTTATTAATATATATATATATATATATATATATATATATATATATAAAGAGAGAGAGAGAGAGAGAGAGAGAGAAGAGAAGGAGGTGGGACCTGCTACAGTAGAAAGGTACGCAACTCATGGAACTGAAGATATATGGGCAATGATCTTAAACTGAATTTTACTTGGGACCTAATAAATGTCAAATCTGAATCAGTCATGAGAATAAAATAAATTTAAATTTTCAGTTCCAAGCCAATGAAAATCGGAAGTTGAAATATTTATATCTTTTATAATAAAAAATATTTCCATGGTATATATATATATATATATAATATATATATATATATATATATATATATATATATATATATATATATATATATATATATATATATATATATATATATATATATATATATATATATATATATATATATATATATATATATATATATATATATATATATATATATATATATATATATATATATATATATATATATATATATATATATATATATATATATATAGGTTGGGGAAAAGAAATCCATTATTTTTTTTCGGTAGATGGCTGTAGTGATCTATATCTCGTAAAGTATCGATTAAACAATTTCAAATTTATGCCAGTTGTCAAAGTCACATTTCACACTAAAATATTTTTCACAGTTTTTTGTTTGGTCCATTCAGTTGTGAGTTACAGGGTGTTAAAATAGAAGTCAACAAAATTCGGTAGACTGTACAGGGTTTCTTTGAAAAAGGCGAAAATACAAGCCAAGTGGCTGAAATTGTGAATGGTGTTTATGGTGCCGATACTCTAACAGCTAATTACGTGCAATTTCGGTTTTGTCGATTCCGTTCAGACATTTTTGTTAAAGATGCACCTCATACTTTCAGGTCCGTCGTTGAAAATGTCTATAAAATCGCAGAAATAATCGAAGTTGACCGGCATGTCATTAGTCGTACCATCGCCCAAGACCTAAAGATCGACCCTAAAAAAATTAAAATCATTTGCGCAAAGTTGGATGGAAAAAGAAGCTCGATGTTTGGGTGCCACTCCAATTAACACCAAAAAATATGATGGATCGAATTTCAATCTGCGAAGCCTTGTCCAGACGGAATGAAATCGACCCATTTCTTAAACGGATGGCTACTGGGGATGAGAAATAGTTGAAATATGACAATATTGTGCGAAAACGATCGTGGTCAAAGCTCGGAGAAGCAGCTGACATGGTGGCCAAACCAGGACTAACGGCCAGGAAGGTTCTACTGTGTATTTGGTGGGACTGAAAGGGAATCATTTATTATGAGTTCTTCCGCATGGCCAAACACTAAATTCAGATCTCTACTGTCAACAACTGGACCGTTTAAAACTAGAGATTGAGCAGAAACGGCCAGAATTAGCCAACAGATGTGTTGCGTTCCATAAGGACAATGCCAGGCAATACAGGTCTGTAGTGAATCGATCGCCAGAAGCTCAGAGAGCTTGGTTGGGAAGTTTTAACGCATCCACCATATAGTCCGGACCTGGAACAAAGAGATTACCATCTTTTTCTCGCATTGCAAAACTTCCTGAGTGATAAGAAATTGGGATCAAGAGAAGATTGTGAAAATCGATTACTAGAGTTTTTCGCGAATAAGGACCAAGACTTCTATGAGAGAGGCATTATGAAGCTACTTTTAAAATGTCAACAAATTACAGAACAAAATGGTGCATTTTTGACCCAAATCGGACAATACAAAACATGTTAAATAAAGTCATTAATTTTACGCAAAAATATTGGATTTCTTTTTCCCCAACCTAATATATATCAAATGACACTAAAGTCCTGAAATCATTTTCATTCTTTTATTTATTTTTCAGAACATACCAATCGTTGGTAAGATTTAATGGCGCCGCACATTTTGCTCTCAACTATAACAAAGGCAGGCTTATCTGCCGTGAGTCCACAAGCTCTGTCCGTGGATAATGCACACTGCTCGCTCTCTAGATTACTGCTCGTGAGCCGTATTTATGTGGCTAACTCATCACGCCGCGTCACTCCCAGTAATGAATCCCTACTTAAAATCCTTTAAAATTTATCCACAATTTAAATCCTGACACACACACACACACACATATATATATATATAGATATATATATGCACCACATACACACAGACATATATATATTATTTATATACACTTAAGCAAATACACTCGGGTATTGCTGTGCCTTGCAGACAGCGTTGAAAAAAAGCATTGATAAAGTCTTGAAACTTACAGATGGTTATTCTGAAACTTCCCTTACTTTTAAGAGAAATAATAGATGAAGTCTAAATCATGTACCTTCAAAAAATGCTTGCGTGTTAATATCGTTTTCGCTGACACGCCTCTCTATGCTCGTGTGTTTGACATCTTTCCTTCCCTCTTCAGATTACGTCGCAATCAAACAATAAAATCCCAATGAAAAAAAAATTTGCAAGCCTCTCTTAATTTTCGCGGAAGCCAGACAGAACTGTGTGGAAAAAACAGAAATAAAAGAAAACGGTCGTTGCCATCAGAGCAGAGAAATAATAACAGAAATAAAAAACGGATTCCGCAAAAGCGAGATCGATCGTCATTTCCAAGCGGTACTCTTAAAAGAGTCAGCGTAATTTCTAGATGGATTTTTTCCATTTATTACCTTTTTTTTGGAGGGAGGTTGGAAGGATGCTACCTTTGTGTGCGTGTGGAGGGTATCAAAATAAATCACGCGTGTTTACTGCGAGAGGCGTTTTCCTGCAATTGTTATTGATCCTGCTGCGATTGTTTAAGGGACGGAGAAGGTCTGTGACCGAGTCTCGGAAAAAACGTTCAATTATTTGCGGATAATAGAAAAATATATTTATGCCGATAAGAAAAGTTTGAATTGAACTTAAATTTCTCATACACCCATACACTATAAAGTTCATTATCATGAGATTTTTTTAAGAGACAAAGAAGGTCTGTGAATGAGTCTTGGAAAAACGTTCAATTATTTGTGTATAATAGAAGAATATATTTAGTATATTAAAAAATTATAAATTCAAGAATTCAAAATTATAAAAAAATATAAAAAATATATAAAAAATTCAAAAATTATAAAATATGCCTATACCGATAAGAAAAGTTTTAATTGAAGTTAAATTTAAATTTCTCATACACCTATACACTATAAAATTCATTATTATGAGATTTTTTTAAGGGACAAAGAAGGTCTGTGACCGAGTCTCGGAAAAAACTTTCAATTAATAGAAAAATATATTTATGCCGAAAAGAAAAATTTGAATTGAAGTTAAATTTCAATTTCTCATACACCCATACACTATAAAATTCATTATTAAGAGTTTTTTTTTAAGAGACAAAGAAAGTCTGTGGCCGAGTCTTGGAAAAAACTTTCAGTTATTTGCGGATAATAGAAAAATATATTTATACCGATAAGAAAATTTCAATTGAAGTTAAACTTTAATTTCTCATATACCCGTACACTATAAAATTCATTATTATGAGATTTTATTTTAAGACACAAAGAAGGTCTGTGACCGAGCCTCGGAAAAAACGTTCAATTATTTGCGGATAGTAGAAAAATATATTTATACCGATAAGAAAGTTTCAATTGAAGTTAAATTTCAGTTTTGCATACACCTATACAGTATAAAATTCATTTTTATGAGATCTTTTTAAGAGACAAAAAAGGCCTGTGACCGAGTTTCGGTAAAAACGTTCAATTATTTGCGGATAATAGAAAAATATATTTTTGTCGATAAGAAAAGTTTGACTTACTTTAAGTTAAATTTAAATTTCTCATACACACATACACTGTAAAATTCATTATTATGAGATTTCATTTTAAGAGACAAAGGACTGTGACCGAGTCTCGAAAAAAACTTTCAATTATTTGCGGTTAATAAAAAAATATATTTATGCCGGTAAGAAAAATTTGAACTAAAGTTAAATTTCAATTTCTTATACACCCATACATTATAAAATTTATTATTATGAGATTTTTTTAAGAGGCAAAGAAGGTCTGTGACCGAGTCTCGGAAAAATCTTTTCATTTAATAGAAAAATATATTTATGCCGAAAAGAAAAATTTGAAATGAAGTTAAATTTCAATTTCTCTTACACCCGTACAATATAAAATTCCTTTTTATGAGATCTTTTTAAGAGACAAAAAAGGTCTGTGACCGAGTCTTGGTAAAAACGTTCAATTATTTGCGGATAATAGAAAAATATATTTATACCGATAAGAAATATTTGAATTCAAGTTAAATTTCAACTTCGCATACACCTATACAGTATAAAATTCATTATATATATATATATATATATATATATATATATATATATATATATATATATATATATATATATATATATATATATATATATATATAGGATATTTGGCTTTCTGGTCACTATTTGAGAAGAGAATATAAGGTATGGTCATGTTTGTTTGGACTTATAAGGATTGATCTTCAAAAATTTGCTGACAATAGCACAATGCGAGTCATTTTCAAGTATCGTTATGTTATTTTCCTTACGCAACACCTCCTGGGGAGGATATGAATTCCTTAATTAAAATTAAACCTGAAATTGAAAATTTAAGTACGGTATTTTGTATCATATATTAGATAGATGATAAAGAAAATATTAATTTGATATATTTTAATTTCTACAGAAATAAAATTAAAATTTAATTATAATAAAGATGCATTTGATAACACATAATTTATAGAGAATGTAGTTTTCATAACATACTGCAAAAGAATGTTTTTTTTTTACAGTTTTCTTAGTGATTCCAAAGACTCAAAAGTAATTAGAAAAAAAATATTGCGCCACAAAGAAGTTAGTCACCCAATTAAGAAGAATATTTTTGAAGTTGACATGACGAACAGGTTGTGTGATGCAACCGGAGAAGAATTTAAAAAAATTATAATAGGGAATTTATTCAGGGAGATGTAAATAATGGGATTACGCCTGGGATCTGTATTGTAGAATATTGATAAGAATACATTATTAATCTGAGTGAATAGAAATGCGATATATTTTTATTCTCTACAATTATTTGTAGAACATAACAGGCAATTTATTTTGGATGCACGTTTCAACTTTAAATAATGAAGCTGGAGATTTACACAATCTCCTTTTGATGCAAAGGTTCTAATCAAGATCATCCAAGCAGTTGCTAGGATACCATTGGCCTAAACAATTTTTATAAAAATATAGTTGTTGATACACTATTATTAATTCTATCATATCTCATTACATCCTATTTTGTAAATATAAAGAAAAAATGTATCGTTTGAAATTTGTTTTATACTTAAAATATCTAAATGATTGAAACAGTCAGTTATTTAATACAGAGTTGATAGTGTATTAATGCTTACATTATTAAGTAAATTCTTCTTCCTCTTTTATAGCACTACAGCCTTCTACAGCCAATACTGTCTCTAAAAGTTTCTTCCACCTGGAACCATCCTCTGCCACAGTTCTCTACTGGTTGACTCCAATTTCATGCAGTGTTTTCTCAACCATATGAATCCACCTCCTGGTGTTTGGTCTACCTCTCTTCCTTTTTCCATTAACTTTTTGAAATGTAACTTTTTTTTTGTTGGGTTTAAATCATTGCATCTATAAATGTGTCCCAACCACTTTAATTGATAGATTTTTATAGCTTTCACAATATTTGGTTGTCCGAATTTAGAGTATAGTTCATGATTATAACGGATTCTCCATACATTATTTTCTTTAATAGCTCCAAATATTTTTCTTAGTATTTTTCGTTCAAATATCAATAGCTTATTTTCGTTTGATTTGTTGATAGTCCAACACTTGCTTCCATACATAATTATTTGCTTTACTAAAGTTTTATAAAGATTAATTTCATGCAGCGTTTTCTCAACCATATCAACCCACATGGTGTTTGGTCTACCTCTTTTCCCTTTTCCATCAACTTTTTGAAATGTAATTTTTTTTGTTGGGTTTAAATCATTGCATCTATAGATGTGTCCCAACCACCATTAAGGTGGTTGGGACACAGGTGGTAGATTTTTTATAGCTTTCACAATATTTGGTTGTCCGAATTTAGAGTATAGTTCATGATTATAACGGATTCTCCATACATTATTTTCTTTAACAGCTCCAAATATTTTTCTTAGTATTTTTCTCTCAAACATTAATAGCTTATTTTCCTCAGACTTCTTCATAGTCCACTTGAATTCTTACACATATGGTACATATTTTCAGCAGTCTTCATGTTGGGGGGGGTAGCTTTAAAACTTCACATCTCCCCTTCATTACTCCAATGTCATTCAACGTACGGTTACTTTACGGCGTATCTAGTTAACTATACCTCGATTGTACTATACATTGTATATCTTCTTGTGAAAGCTTCTGACTCTTTTCTGTGATTTCTAGTTTATCCGTTAAAAAAGAGTGTTAGATGGTTCTCGTAGCATCTCAAGGCCATGACGTTTTCTTTTATCGATTCCAGTTTTGGTCATCTTGATAATCTTTCTCTCTATATATAATCTATATTATGTTGTGATTATGTTTGTTATGCATTCTAAAATAGGCAGTGGTAGTTTATCTTTTAACTCACTTTCTCTGAGATCTGAAAATGCATAGTTTCCTTTTTCAAAGGATTGTGAGAAATTTTTGTTCAGATTCATCCAAATATAGAGGCAATATTTAATTCTGCATATCTGGATAAAGTGTCACTTTTCGATATAAAATTCGAGTTTATAGGCGGATTGAATGATAAACATTGTCTGTTGTAGGCCAAATAGTCATTTCTATTAAAGTTCACTCAACCACCATAATTTATAGATCTTTATAGTTTTCACAATTTTTGGTTGCCCAAATTTAGTGCATAGTTCATGATTATAATGGATTCTGCATACATTATTTTCTTTGACAGCTCGAAATATTTTTCTTACTATTTTTCGTTCAAATAATAATAGCTTATTTTCCTCAGTTTTGTTCATAGTCCAACACTCGCTTCCATACATAATTATTGGCTTTACTAAAGTTTTATAAAGATTTATTTTGGTTTTTATGCCTAAGTGTTTTGATTTTAAGGGGTTTCTCAGTCCGTAATAACATTTATTTGCCATGTTTAATCTGTTCTTAATTTCAATTTTAATATCGTTATTTTTTGTTATAATTGAGCCTAGATATTTGAACTGTTCAACATTTTCAAAGCTGCAATCTCCAATTGTCATTGGTTGTGCATCAAGTCTGTTATGTGTTACTGCCATAAACTTTGTTTTCTGTATGTTTATTTTAGTCCAATATTTTTTGCTGCCGGTTTGAGTGCTGAAAAAGCTCCACTTACTGATTTCCGGGTTCTACCAATTATGTCAATATCATCTGTATATGCTAAAATTTGTATAGATTTTTGAAAAATGGTTGATCGTGTCTGAATACCTGAGTCTTTTATAGCTTTTTCCAATGCAATATTAAATTATAGGGCGAGGAGTGAGCGGTTGAGATGTGCGGACTAGAACGGAAAAGGTGTCTCCGGACTGAGGAACTTCAAGTGCAGAGTTGGAGACCTGTCAAAGCGACCGATCATCAGTAACTGCATGGCTTAGGCTAGGACAGTTTAGGACTTCACAGAGAACTTCAACGACTTCACAGAGATCAAGAAGAAAGAAATCGAGGAAACACTTCGAATGATGCACAACAACAAAGCAGCAGGCCCGGACGGAATCCCCAAGGAGATCTTGGAAGCCATCTTCAAGAAATACCCGGAGCCCTTCACCAGAGTCTTCAACACCTGTCTTCAGCATGGATACTTCCCGGACTGCTGGAAAACTGCGAACATCGTCCTATGTCCAAAACCAAACAAGGACATGAAAGAAGCCGACTCATACAGGCCGATCTCCCTACTTCCAGTTTGGGGCAAGATCATGGATAGGATACTCACAGCTCGACTGGACTACTACCTAGAAGAGACACAATACTACAACAAACTCCAGTTCGGATTCAGACGAGGTCACTCAACGATCCTGGCAATGACAGGGAATCTGCCTGCTTCGGTCCTTTTTCTGTAAAAAAAGCATTCCGATAGGTTGGTGCCAACTTTAATTTTACATTTAACTCTATTATTATTAAGTAAATATTTGAGGTAAAGTAATTCAAATTAATCAATAGGTTTATAGTTTCTGTTATTCATCCCATGGTGTAGGCAAGCAAACACCAGGTCCAATAGTTCAGTCGCAATATGCGACTGATTTATGGCTAAGGGTATATGCAGCTTCAAATTTAGGGAGGAACCACGAAAGCTGAAGATAGTAAAACTGATTTTAGACAATCTTTAGTGAAGTTAAATTAACAACTTAATTTATATTTGTTATTATGTGATTATTATTATTGTGTTATTTGTTATTATGTGTTAACAGCCAATAGACAAACAATAAACTGCCCTTCCGTTTGAAATTAAAGCCAGAATTGTCATAATTTGAGATATGCGTGAAATCGCCTTATTGAAAATTTTTATCTCCTGCTTTTAACCAAGGAAAACTGGAATTAAAACAATTACATGGGATTAACGGACTGACGTCACATTGCTAAAAATATTGCTTCTTTCACTTAGTTAGGATGCGATAAATTAAAAAGTTAATCGTTTGCGTTTAACCGGGGATAATATTGCTTGGAATAATGAAATGAAACGCTCGAAAAAGGGGGTAGGAATGGATTTCGAACGCTAAAAATTTTCAAAAACCTTCCTAAGGATATACCTAATAATTTCCTAAATTTTTAAGGTGATTGGATGTATGGGTTTTGAGTCTATCGAGTACAGATAGACGCAAATTCATTTGTATATATATATATATATATATATATATATATATATATATATATATATATATATATGTATATATATGTATATATATATATATATATATATATATATATATATATATATATATATATATATATATATACGCAACACCTCCTGGGGAAGATATGAATTCCTTACTTAAAATTAAGCCTGAAATAGAAAAATTAACTACGGTATTTTGTATCACATATTAGATAGATGAAAAAGAAAATATTAGTTTGATAGATTTTAATTTCTACAGAAATAAAATTAAAAGTTAATTTTAATAAAGATGAATTTTATAACACATAATTTATGAAGAATGTAGTTTGGATAACATACTGCAAAAGAATGTTTTTTTTTACGTTTTCTTAGTGATTTCAAAGACTCAAAAGTAATTAGAAAAAAAATATTGCGCCACAAAGAAGTTAGTCACTCAATTAAGAAGAATATTTTTGAAGTTGACATGACGAACAGATTGTGCGATGCAACCGGAGAAGAATTTAAAAAATTTATTATAGGGAATTTATTCAGGGAGATGTAAATAATGGGATTACGCTTGGGATCTGTATTGTAGAATAATGATAAGAATACATTATTAATCTCAGTGAATAGAAATGCGATATATTTTTATTCTCTACAATTATTTGTAGAACATAACAGGCAATTTATTTTGGATGCACGTTTCAACTTTAAATAATGAAGCTGGAGATTTACACAATCTCCTTTTGATGCAAAGGTTCTAATCAAGATCATCCAAGCAGTTGCTAGGATACCATTGGCCTAAACAATTTTTATAAAAATATAGTTGTTGATACACTATTATTAATTCTATCATATCTCATTACATCCTATTTTGTAAATATAAAGAAACAATGTATCGTTTGAAATTTGTTTTATACTTAAAATATCTAAATGATTGAAACAGTCAGTTATTTAATACAGAGTTGATAGTGTATTAATACTTACATTATTAAGTAAATTCTTCTTTTATAGCACTACAGCCTTCTACAGGAAAAGGTTGTCTCTAAAAGTTTCTTCCATCTGGAACCATCCGCCGCCACAGTTCTCCTTTGGTTGACTCCAATGTCATGCAGCGTTTTCTCAACCATATCAATCCACCTGGTGTTTGGTCTACCCCTTTTCCTTTTTCCATCAACTTTGTGAAACGTAACTTTTTTTGTTGGGTTTAAATCATTGCATCTATAAATGTGTCCCAAACACCTTAATTGATAGGTCTTTATAGATTTCACAATATTTGGTTGTCAGAATTTAGAGTATAGTTCATGATTATAACGGATTCTCCATACATTATTTTCTTCAACAGCTCCAAATATTTTTTAGTATTTTTCATTCAAATACTAATAGCTTATTTTCCTCAGATTTGTTCATAGTCCAACACTCGCTTGCACACATATTTATTGGCTTTACTAAAATTTTATAAAGATTAATTTCATGAAGCTTTTTCTCAACCATATCAATCCGCCTGGTGTTTGGTCTAATTTTTTTCCTTT
>CM063504.1:70011525-70016525 GCA_032207245.1 Pardosa pseudoannulata
ATTGGGTTCTGTCTAAACATATAAAATGTTATAAATCCAGAAAATAGGATAAAATATAATTAAATAAGATATGCAGTACAATCTTGCATTTCTTCAAAAATCTAAGGTTTGATTCTTAATATTTTTAATGTACTCTTGTTCGAGATTATGACAGTATTAGAAAGCAGTAAAAATGATATCAACTAAGAAACATTTATTTTAAGTCTAATCTCTGTCATTGATCATTGGAAATACACGATTACAAGATAATAATACTTTTAGAGTAGTTTTCTATGAGTTTTATTAAATAAACAAAAAGTACACTTTCTTTTCAACAGATGGCGTTAGTCGACCTTCAGTTTAAACGTTTTTGATATCCTTACAATTTATTGGAGAAGGAGATGAAATGCTCTTGCTTTGAAGATGACGCTTAAATTATTTTCTAAACCCCTTTAAAGATAATAATAAATGATGAAAGGAAAATATTGACAAAAAACAGTATTTAGAAGGAAAACATATCAATCGAATTAAGGCGTTTAGTTCTTTTGTTAGTATTTCAGTCGTCATAAAATGAATTAAGGATCTTAGGAGAAAAAAAATTGATCTAAATTTAAAAGTTTATTCAAAATTTTGAAGGTTTCATGATTGGGGTATGATAATCAATATTTTTAGGTCTTTGACAACATCTGGAAAATACGATTTCTTACAGTTGTTATTAAAAAGTAGTGTTAAACGATTTCTGTAACCAAGCATAATTGTTGTAAAGCAAATATATTAACGGTATTGATAATGCAAAGTCAATGAATTACTACTTTTTTTATTAGTTTTATTGAGTCTTTTCTGTTATTCCAAATTGATTTTAGTATTGTAGTCGTTGACAGCAATAGTTCGATCACTGTCCCAGAAAAAAAGTGCCTGTAAATCAAATTAAAAATTTAGAGCTTCTATCTTCTGGTATAAAACAACCTTTGAAAAATGAAAGATTCTACAATCATTAAAACTGTTCATGAACGAAAGCTAGTCTTTTCTTAGAAATAAATTTGAAACTACATATTTTGAATAATGGAAATCCTTACTGCTGGAAAGCTTCCACTTTTGAGACAAGTATTAATGCTGGAAAAGACGAAGAATTTCTTTGTTTAGTTGCTATAAACAGAGTCAAAAGGAAATTTTATCTTGCTTATTGTAAAATATAATGTTACGTTGGCCTAGTGTTTGAGAAAGAAGATATTAAAACTCTTTAAGAAACACATGGACAAACATGTCTTGATTAAATAATTTTACATCATTAAATGCTTAAGGAATACAACTGAAATACAACTTATCATTTGTAGGTATGGAAGACTTTCGATTCTTTTCGAGAACTTGGATTTCGAGACTTTGGATTTGACATCGGTCTCGCAAAGATGGTTTTGCTTTTCCTTCTTTTCATGTCGCTCCAAAATGTCTATCCAGCAAGTACCGGATACCAGCAGCGTTCACCCTCTTCTTTCCTCTGGTAATAACCTTATCCTCTAAAAAAATCAGACTGCCTCGCGGAGAAAAAACAGGGGTCCACTCCAGAAAGGAGGGGTCAGAATCCCGAAAAAACCAACGGGCCCTTCTATTGGTTGGGAGAAGTCTGAAGTTATTTCTAGGTCAAACCGGTCCTGTTCTGTATGTCATTGACGATGGTTCACGGGAAAAGGTAAAAAAGCTGAACCGAAGGTAACTTATTGTTATACTTATATATTATATAACTTGCAGTGAAACGACACTTGTCTTGAAGAGTGCAAAACGTTTATGATGCCCCGATCATCTGGGGACCTGGGCAAAGATCAATTTTGAGGCACCCTAACCTGCTATTAATGGAATGTATCGAAAGAGAATAATAATTTGGCTTTTAATTTCCCACCGTTATCTCTCTCTCTCTCTCTCTCTCTCTCTCTCTCTCTATATATATATATATATATATATATATATATATATATATATATATATATATATATATATATATATATATATATATATATATATATATATATATATAATACACAAAATTATTTACATCATCGGGTCTTTATAAATGCTTTTTAATTCAATGTTTTGAGTTATTCAGCATTATGTATCTGAATGACTTTTATTGTATTAAGTTGTTAGGAATATAATTCCTTTTTTGGTCAGGAAAATGAATACCATATCATATATGTTATTAAGTTATGAAGCAACAGTTTTGCATACTGGGACTATTAATCAGAGTTCAGTTATTTTTTGAAGATGAAATTCATATTTTTTAATAGAAGTCTATTATTTAAATTAGCAAATAATAATATAAAATTTAGTTTTAAGAATTGAAGGCACCCTGCGGACTGGTAGATCCAAAAACTGTCTTTACTGCATATTAGAAATATACTTTAAAAGCTTTGTTTTAACAGCTTAAAAAAGCATTGTTAAAATTGCTAAGGAATACACTGATATCGTTCTGCCATATAGTTGCATTACTGTTGTCTGCAATCGGAAGTGTTAATATCCATTATATGAAAATTTTCTTTGTAAAGAATTTAGATTTCTATCAAAAGAGAGATTACAACTAGATGCTATAATTGTCCTGCATATAAAATTTTAACATTCTATCAAGGCCTGATTAAAGCACGGGCCGACTGGGGCACCTAAAATTTGGTACTCCATTATTAAATTTTAAATAATTTTAACAAAATTTGAAAATGTTTTTTTCCAATTCTTCAATTAATACTTCATGAAACCTTATTCAGAAATTAAATAAAAACAGTTAAAATGTTGACAATTTTTCTCTTATTAATTTTGTCTTAAAATCTACGAATAGCTATTATTTGCTAATCTTATCTATGCTATTTTATTTTATTTTTTATATAAAAACTTAAGTGCAAGTGTTCAATTTACATCCTTGAGGACATACAGATTTTTGGTATTCGACTGTAATACAAAGGTATGTAAACATAAAAAAATTAATATAAACTTTCCTCCAAAAATATTCGATTTTATCCTCTTTTTTAAACTAATTTTTTTTGCCTTGAAAGGAGGGTGGGGTGGGGGCGAAAAACTACCAGGCCCTGAGCCCAACTTTGCTTTGATCGGGCCCTGCATTCTATGGTGAGTCTTTTTCAGCTATGCAATATATATACGTACGTATGTACAGACGTCAAGATGAAACTAGTCCAAATGCATTCAAGGATGGTCAAAGTTAAAGTGTCTTTGTATGTAAGTGTAGACATAAGGCTTAAACTAGTCAAAATATATTCAAACATGGTCACAATGGATATTTGACCTTGAAACATGACCACAATTACAATACTTTCTCTATTTTATATAAATAAGTAAAAATGAACACTTTTTTTAGCACAAATATGTATCTTAACACCAAAGTCTTTTGAGTGTTAATGCCCTAGAATTACATTTTTTAATCTTATTGGTTTTCAAAAAAATATAGAAATTTGACCATGAAATATGAGGGTCAAAAGTTTCCAAAATTACAATACTTTCGCTATTTTATATAAAGAAGTAAAAGTGGACACTTTTTTGGGGGCATAAATATGTATCTTAACAGCAAAGCCTTTTGAGTGTTAATGCCTTAGAATTACATTTTTTACCTTATTGATTTTCGAAAAATATAGAAATTTGACCATGAAATATGAAGGTCAAAAGTTTCCAAAATTACAATATTTTTCCGATTTTATATAAATAAGCAAAAATAAAAACTTTTTTTTGGCATACATATGTATCTTAACAGCAAAACCTTTTGAGTGTTAATACCTTAGAATTACAATGTTTAATCTTATTCGTTTTCGAAAAATATAGAAATTTGACCTTGAAACATGAAGGTAAAAAATTTTCACAATTACAATACTTTCTCTATTTTATATAAAGAAGTAAAAATGAATACTTTTTTTGTTATAAATATGTGTCTTAACAACAAAGTCTTTTGAGTGTTAATACCTTAGAATTACATTTGTTAATCTTATTGGTTTTCGAAAAATATAGAAATTTGACCTTGAAACATGAAGGTCAAAAGTTTCCACAATTACAATACTTTCTCTATTTTATATAAAGAAGTAAAAATGAATACTTTTTTTGTTATAAATATGTATCTTAACAGCAAAGCCTTTTGAGTGTTAATGCCCTAGAATTACATTTTTTAACCTTATTGATTTTCGAAAAATATAGAAACAATAGATAGGACTTAAATCCTAAAACATTCTGGTACCTTTCTCTCTGAAGATCACAAAACAAGTGTGCAACTAAAAACACACGGCGCAATTTTAAAGAAACAAATATTTTAATATTACACAAGCCGATACAGATTATATATAACTCACGAACCCCATTAAAATATCATTGTAACTCCGATCCGCAGTTTGATAAAGGAATTAGTCTTTTTATTTTCATTATTTTCCAAGCATATATCGATAGGATTTGACGTTATGCGCAACGCTGAAAAATGAGTTTTTGAGTCGTTCGCATATAATGCATTTTTCGTCTGCGATTTATTATTCTGAGCCTTTTGAAGAATAAATCATTTGTTCTTTACTTTGTTTTTAGTGATATCAAGTTTGAAGATAAGATAATATCATAGATAAAAGAATTTGGAATTTTTTAGAAAAAAAGGAAGTTGTTCATCAGCGTTAAGTGCTGATATTCTGTTTAATATTGACAATAACAGTAAAAAAAAGGTAAATCAAAATAAGGAAGTAGCATATGCTTGATGTCAAGCACTGATTTTTATTTTTATAATTTAAACTTTTTCTTTTTGTTTGGAGAAGCATATCTATTGAATTTTCAGATCTTCGTAACTCAAGTTGAGATTTAGAATGTAACATTCGAATTCACATGAAACTAAGATGAGGCTCATAAATTAAGCGAAGACTAATTCAGAATAATTTTTCAACAAAATTTTATTTCTTGTGATAAATTTTATAAATCTAAGCCTCGCAGGCATCTACACATTTGTTTTAATTTTCCATGACAAGTTTAAAAGTCGTCGCCTTAGATTTGTCGAAGAAACAAAT
>CM063504.1:70019025-70064025 GCA_032207245.1 Pardosa pseudoannulata
AGAACATACATTCTAGTTGACATGAATGATAATTTAAAAAAAGATTGGAGTTTGTTTTTAAAGTCCATCGAGTTAAGAATAAACAGTGAATAACTACTTTTACAGTATTTTAATATTTAATGTATTTTTAAATGCTATATATCTATTTTTATTTATATATCTATGGGAAGAGCAAAGTATACGAATGGTATTTATCCGTGTTACTTTAAAAACATTTATTTCTTGAAAATATTAAGAAATATGAAGACATTTCTTGACAATATTAAGATTCAATATTTCTTAAAATATTCAGATTTTAATTCGTTTTTAAAATTCATAGAGATAAGAATAAAGACAAAATAATTACTTTTACAATAAATTTCACATTTAATGTACATTCACAGCACAGTATTTTTAACATTTAATGTATTTGTGTTTCTTTAGAAACATTTATTCCTTGAAATTACTTAAAAATTTGAATTTGCTTTTAAAATTCCTGGAGATAAGAATAAAGACAAAATAATTACTTTTACATCCTATTTCTCATTTAATGTACTTTCACAGCACAGTATTTTTAACATTTAATGTATTTGTGATTCTTTAAAAGCATTTACTCCTTGAAATTCTTTAAAAATTTGAATTTGTTTTTAAATTCATGGAGCTAAGTATAAAGGCAAAATAACTAATTTTACACTGTTTACGAAAATAATGTACTTTCACATATCACATAACTATACCTATCCTTCTGAAAAGCAAACTATTTGAAGGGTCTTAATCTGTATTTCCCTGAAAATATTTATTCCTTACAAAACTGTTTTTAAAGTCCCTTACGATAAGAATAAATATAGAACAGATATTTTTATAGTAATTTAACATTTTATGTATTTGAAACAAATTTGTACTTTAATGTACATTTTAACATTTAATGTACTTTTACGGTATGTGGTGATTAGGCAATAACAACTAAAATCGTTGCCTCATTTTGATTCGCCGAAGATTGACGTCATACGTATCATTTCTGATTAAGGCCGTTGACGTAATGTTCAGTCTTAGTAAATAGTGTCTTGTATATATTATAAATATTGAAATGTATTTTCACGTATTATTGTAACATGAGTTCATTGATTTGTATGGATATTTCTTATGAGTAAAGTTTTATAGTCATCGTATTTTTATTTGTGGCAACACAGCATCTTTTTAACACAGCACTTTCATAGCACAGTATTTTTAATATTTAATGTATTTTTAAATGCTACATATCTATATTTATTTATCTATGGGAAGAGCAAAGTATACGAATGGCATTTATACGTGTTATTTTAAAAATATTTATTTCTTAAAAATGTAAAGAAATTCGTAGACATTTTTAAAAAATATTAAGATTAAATATTTCTTGAGAATATTCAGATTTTAATTTGTTTTTAAAATTTATGAAGATAAGAATAAAGACAAAATATTACTTTTACAGCATATTTTACATTAAATGTACTTTCATAGCACAGTATTTTTAATATTTAATGCATTTTTAATTGCTACATATCTATATTTTTTTATTTATGTATGGGAAGAGCAAAGTATACGAATGGCATTTATCCGTGCTACTTTAAAAATATTTATTTCTTGAAACTATTAAGATTAAACATCTCTTCAGAATATTCAGATTTTAATTTGTTTTTAAAATTTATAAAGATAAGAATAAAGACAAAATAATTACTTTTACAGCATATTTCGCATTTAATGTATTTTCATAGCACAGTATTTTTAATATTTAATGTATTTTTAAATACTACATATATATATATATATATTTATTTATTTATCTATGGGAAGAGAAAAGTACACGAATGGCATTTATACCTGTTAATTTAAAAATATTTATTTCTTTAAAATATTAAGAAATATGAAGAAATTTCTTGAAAATATTAAGATTAAATATTTCTTGAGAATAATCCTATTTTAATTTGATTTTTAAAATTTATAAAGATAATAATAAAGACAAAATAATTAATTTTACAGCATATTTCACATTTAATGTACTTTCATAGCACAGTATTTTTAATATTTAATGTATTTTTAAATGCTACATATCTATATTTATTTATTTATCTATGGGAAAAGGAAAGTATACGAATGGCATTTATCCGTGTTACTTTAAAAATATATTTTTCTTGAAAATATTAAGATTAAACATCTCTTGAAAATATTCAGATTTTAATTTGTTTTTAAAATTTATAAAGATAAGAATAAAGACAAAATAATTACTTTTACAGCACATTTTTATTACTTTAAAAATATTTATTTATTGAAAATATTAAGAAATATGAAGACATTTCTTGAAAATATTAAGATTAAATATTTCTTGAAAATATTCAGTATTTAATTTTTTTTAAATTTATGAAGATAAGAATAAACACAAAATAATTACTTTAACAGCATATTTCCATTTAATATACTTTCATAATAATTATTTTTAATATTTAATGTACTTTTAAATGCTACATATCTATATTTATTTATTTATCTATGAGAAGAGCAAAATATACGAATGGCATTTATCCGTGTTACTTTAAAAATATATTTTTCTTGAAAATATTAAGATTAAACATCTCTTGAAAATATTCAGATTTTAATTTGTTTTTAAAATTTATAAAGATAAGAAAAAAGACAAAATAATTACTTTTACAGCACATTTCACATTTAATGTACTTTCATAGCACAGTATTCTTTTTAATATTTAATGTATTTTTAAATGGTACGTATCTATATTTATTTTTTTATCTATGGGAAGAGCAAAGTATACGAATGGCATTTACCCGTGTTATTTTAAAAATATTTATTTCTTGAAAATATTAAGAAATATGAAGACATTTCTTGAAAATATTAAGATTAAATATTTCTTGAGAATATTCAGAATTTAATTTGTTTTTAAAATTTATAAAGATATGAATAAAGACAAAATAATTACTTTTACAGCATATTTGACATTAAATGTACTTTCATAAGCACAGTATTTTTAACATTTAATGTATAGATTCTTAAATTAAATTATTAAATCAGTTTTGTTTTTAAAAGATAAACAGCAAATCCCATTTAACTGTTTTACTGTTTCATCTCGAAGTAAATAATTTCGACCAGCTGAAGCAGAAAAAACTAGCACTCGACGTGGTTCGTAATATTTGTAATTAGTGAGAACTACTGTCACTCCTCCAAAAAATTTATGTACCTACCTGCAACGAGCTGTTGCATGCGCTGCATATGCATTAAATATTATTTTAAACTTCACGACGTCTCGCACCCTTAATAAACAGAACCGCCACAATGTATTTGGGATTCTTTAAAAACATTTATTCCTTGAAATTATTTAAAAATTTCAGTTTGTTTTTAAAGTTCTCGAAGATAAAAATAAAGACAAAATAACTAATTTTACTGTGCTTACAAAAATAATGTAAAGTAGTGTAAATTCACATATCACGTAACTATACCTATCCATCTGAAGAGTAAACTATTTGAAGGGTTTTAATCTGTGTTTCCTAGAAAATATTTATTATTTACAAAATTGTTTTTAAAATCCTTCCTATAAGAATAAAGATAGAACAGCCATTTTTATAGTAATTTAACATTTTATGTATTTGAAACAAATTTGTACTTTAATATGGAGTATGGATACATTACCATATGACTTTTAACATTTAATGTACTTTTACAGTATGTAACTATTACGCAATAACAACTAAAGTAGTTGCCTCGTTTTGATTAAGATTACTTGATAAAATATTTATTATCGTTGACGTAATGTTCAATCTTTGTAAATAGTGTCTTGTATATATTATAAATATTGTAATGTATTTTGACATATTATTGTAACATGAATTCATTGATCTGTATTGATATTTGTTATGAGCAAAGTTTTATAGTTATCATATTTTTATTTGTGGCAACACGGCATCTTAACAGAGCACTTTCATAGCACAGTATTTTTAATATGTAATGTATTTTTAAATGCTACATATCTATATTTATTTATTCATCTATGGGAAAAGGAAAGTATACAAATGGCATTTATCCGTGTTACTTTAAAAATATTTATTTATTGAAAATATTAAGAAATATGAAGACATTTCTTAAAAATATTAAGATTAAATATTTCTTGAGAATATTCAGATTTTAATTTGTTTTTAAAATTTATGAAGATAAGAATAAAGACAAAATAATTACTTTTACAGTATATTTCACATTTAATGTACTTTCATAACACAGTATTTTTAATATTTAATGTATTTTTAAATACTACATATCTATATTTATTTATTTATCTATGGGAAGAGTAAAGTATACGAATGGCATTTATCCGTGTTTTTTAAAAAAATATTTATCTCATGAAAATTATAAAAAATTTGAAGACATTTCTTGAAAATATTATGATTCAATATTTCTTAAAAATATTCAGATTTTAATTTGTTTTTAAAATTTATGAAGATAAGAATAAATAGAAAATAATTACTTTTACAACATATTTCACATTTAATGCGCTTTCATAGCACAGTATTTTTAATATTTAATGTGTTTTTAAATGCTACATATCTATATTTATTTATTTATCAAAGAGAAGAGCAAAATATACGAATGGCATTTATCCGTGTTACTTTAAAAATATTTATTTCTTGAAAATATTAAGATTAAACATCTCTTCAGAATATTCAGATTTTAATTTGTTTTTAAAATTTATAAAGATAAGAATAAAGACAAAATAATTACTTTTACAGCATATTTCGCATTTAATGTACTTTCATAACACAGTATTTTTAATATTTAATGTACTTTTAAATGCGACATATATATATTTATTTATTTATCTAGGAGAAGAGGAAAGTATACGAATGGCATTTATCCTTGTTACTTTAAAAATATTTATTTCTTGAAAATATTAAGAAATATGAAGACATTTCTTGAAAATATTAAATTTAAATATTTCTTGAGAATATTCAGATTTTAATTTGTTTTTTAAAATCTATAAAGATAAGAATAAAGACAAAATAATTACTTTTACAGCATATTTCACGTTTAATGTACTTTCATAGCACAGTATTTTTAATATTTAATGTATTTTTAATTGCTACATATCTATATTTATTTATTTATCTATAGGAAGAGCAAAGTACATGAATGACATTTATCCGGGTTATTTTAAAAATATTTATTTCTTGGAAATGCTAAAAAATATGAAGACATTTCTTGAAAATATTAACATTAAATATTTCTTGAGAATATTCAGATTTTAATTTGTTTTAAATTTTATGAAGATAAGAATAAAGACAAAATAATTACTTTTACAGTATATTTCACATTTAATGTACTTTCATAGCACAGTATTTTTAATATTTAATGTATTTTTAAATGCTACATATCTATATTTATTTATTTATCTATAGGAAGAGTAAAGTATACGAATGGCATTTATCCATGTTATTTTAAAAAAAATATTTATCTCTTGAAAATTCTAAAAAATATGAAGACATTTCTTGAAAATATTAAGATTCAATATTTCTTAAAAATATTTAGATTTTAATTTGTTTTTAAAATTTATGAAGATAAGAATAAATAGAAAGTAATTACTTTTACAACATATTTCACATTTAATGTACTTTCATAGCACAGTATTTTAATATTTATTGTATTTTTAAATGATACATATCTATATTTATTTATCTATCTATGGGAATAGCAAAGTATACAAATGGCATTTATTGTATGTAACTATTACCTAGTAACAACTAAAGTGGTTGCTTCGTTTTGATTCGCTGAAGATTGACGTGATACGCATCATTTCTGATTAAGGCCGTTGACGTAATGTTCATTCTTTGTAAATAGTGTCTTGTATATATTATAAATATTCTAATCTATTTTTACATATTATTGTAACATGAATTCATTGATCTTTATTGATATTTGTTATGAGTGCAGCTTTATAGTTATCGTATTTTTATTCGTGGCAACACAGCACTTTCATTGCACAGTATTTTTAATATTTAATGTATTTATAAATGCTACATATCTATAATTATTTATTTATCTATGGAAAGAGCAAAATATACGACTGGCATTTATCCGTGTTACTTTAAAAATATTTATTTCTTGAAAATATTAAGAAATTTGAAGACATTTCTTGAAAATATTAAGATTAAATATTTCTTGAAAATATTTAGATTTTAATTCGTTTTTAAAATTTATGAAGATATAAATAAAGATAAAATAATTACTTTTACCACATGTTTCACATTTAATGTACTTTCATAGCACAGTATTTTTAATATTTAATGTATCTTTAAATGCTACATATCTATATTTATTTATTTATCTATATTTATTTATTTTAAAAATATTTATTTCCTGAAAATACTAAGACATATGAAGACATTTCTTGAAAATATTAAGATTTTAATTTGCTTTTAAAACTCATAGATATAACAATAAAGGCAAAATAATTGCTTTTACAGCAAATTTCATATTTAATGTACTTTCACAGCACATTATTTTTAACATTTAATGTATTTTTGATTCTTTAAAAACATTTATTCCTTGAAACTATTTAAAAATTTCAGTTTGTTTTTAAAATTCCTAGAGATAAGAATAAAGACAAAATAATTACTTTTGCATCCTATTTCACATTTAATGTACTTTCACAGCACAGTATTTTTAACTTTTAATGTATTTGTGATTCTTTAAAAACATTTATTCCTCGAAATTACTTAAAAATTTGAATTTCTTTTTAAATTCATGGAGCTGAGAATAAAGACAAAATAACTATATTTACAGTGTTTACAAAAATAATGTACTTTCACATATCACATAACTATACCTATCCATCTGAAGAGTAAACTATTTGAAGTGTTTTAATCTGTTTCCCAGAAAATATTTATTCCTTACAAAATTGTTTTTAAAATCCTTCCTATAAGAATAAAGATAGAACAGCTATTTTTATAGTAATTTAACATTTTATGTATTTAAAACAAATTTGTACTTTAATGTGCATTTTAACATTTAATGTACATTTACAGTATGTAACTATTACGCAATAACAACTAAAGTAGTTGCCTCGTTTTGATTCGCCGAAGATTGACGTGATACGCATAATTTCTGATTAAGGCCGTTGACGTAATCTTCAGTCTTTGTAAATAGTGTCTTGTATATGTTATAAATATTGTAATGTATTTTCACATATTATTGTAACATGAATTCATTGATCTGTATTGATATTTGTTATGAGTAAAGTTTTAAATGATCGTATTTTTATTTGTGACAACACAGCATCTTTTTAAATATGCAAATATCTGGAACGTACGTATATGTTGTCTGCCTGTATAAGATTCAGTTTGACAGTAGCAGATGGCTCGGTGGCATCGAAGGTGCTGATGTTTGTTTATGTAACTTGTATGTACTTTCGGTATTTTAAACTTTTGTAACGTGAGTTCAGTTTGATATCCACAACTCTACGTCATTCATTATACTATCTTAAATAAATGCCTGTTTCTAGATCTAGTTGTTTTGTTTATCTGCTTCGTGTGAATCTTATCTGAGCATGGTTTTATATATAATGTGATCCCTTCAGATACTTCTTTAAGAATCGTCGAGACGAGACATAGCAGGGGGTCTCCATAAGTATTTTAACTTTAAACGTACTTTCATGTATTACATACCTAAATTTATCTACATATCTATAAGAGTAAGCCATTTGAATGGTATTTATTTGTATGTACTTGAAAATATTTTTTTGGAGTTTTTGGTACGGTATTACAACAAACTACACAAAAAAGATAATAACAGCTATAAAAAGAGTCTAAATTTTATTTATCGTTATATGTGTTAAGGCTATGCATATTCTCTCTTCTCCCACACCTATTCAAATCTTTATGGGTGTCATCCAAATTCAAAATTGTTGAAAGTTTATTCCCTATGGCTGTACTTTATCACTTCCGTTATAAGTGGTGTTTTTGTCGGACAATTGAGCCGAATAATCTGCTACGTGCAGACGGTATTTCTCCCTCGAGGTAGACATTGTTCATTGCTAAGAGCAGACAGCGGGGATGGAACTTCAGTAAAAAGTTCTCTTTTTATGTCAAGAAAGACTTGTTTTAATGCAGATGCTTTTATTACCTATTATTTAACTCTGGGAGATAAGAGTAATTGAAACATATTTTACTTAAAATTTAAGTAAAAATGGAGTTAATTCCGTAAGTGTTTGGTAGGATCGTTTATAAAGAAAAAAAATCAAAATGGTATTGAATTAAAATATCGAGTTTAATGGTTATGTGTCATGATTAAAGGACCTTTTTTCCGATAGTAATTTAGTGTAAGATTTCTTCATTCTGGTTACACAGTATTCTTCTTGATGTCTTACTATTTTTTTATTATGACTAAACCATTAAGAGCGACGATCTTCTTTTAAACGGAATATTAATTTTCGGGGCACTCTACTTTACTATTATGCTGGAGAGAGCAGTCGATTGAACAGACTAACTGTCATATCGTCATGATTAGTCACAAGGAAAGGATAATTAGTATTAATGTTTCTGCCGTATTCGATAAAGTATTTTCCTGTTTGTACCCTAAAATCCTTAACTGATTGGTTACACTCAAGACTGAATTTTTCAGTTCTGTTCTAATGCTAATTTCAAAACAACAAAAGATGTACATTTTATCAACAAATATCACATCGTATCATTCCATGGAGCACGAGAACATTTTACTATTATTTATGAAGATCCGGTTACACACAGTATCCTTCTTTATATACTCGTTAGCTATTTTTTTATTACGAATGCACAATAACTAAGAATATTTTTTCAGTTGGAACATCCATTTTCCAGCTTCTCTGATATTTCAATGGAGTGATCAATCGACATAGTTTACTTGCATAATAGTCATGGTCTAAAACACAAAAAAGATATTTATTGTTGATGTTTCTGCTTTAATGGATGTAATACTTTCCTATCTGTACCTTGAAGTTCTTAACTAATTTTCTGCTCTGATAGAATTTTTACAATTCCCCATTTTGTTCTTTTAATTTTAATCACATGCTAAGAGGAAGTGTTTGTATTCTCTAGCGGCAATCGTTACCTTTGAGATAAAATCTCAAATGCATTTGCTTGAAAATATCGGTTTTGTATGGTTTGAAGTCACGAAAAACAAATTACTCTCTCTCAGCATATGAAAATCGAACAGTACTGTCAAATATTGACAGTCTGTAATAGATTTACATGCTAAACAACTGCCTTTGTTATTAAAGGGGAAATGCATTCCGTCAATTCTCTTCTGGATGCAAACAGAACCCTGACAGTACCTCAAGTAAATGCCACTACAAACGAGCCTCTGGCAAAACTGCACACAGGCACTTGTAAAGATTGCACCCTTTACTTGATAGCGGTGGAAGAAAGAAGTGGAAAGAACTTGCCTTTGGCATCAAAGCACTGACTTCTTAATTAGCTTTTCTGACTAGGAACTAAAGAACCAGAATGTCCTCTCTCCGCTGCATTTTCAGCATAATTTTTGCTTTGTTGAGAACTCTCTGGAGAGAAACTTCCCCCAAAATCAGCTATTCTCAAGCTCTTGATTTTCGGCGCCATTGCTGAAATTAGTTTTTCCAAACAACCAAAAGTAAAACTTTTGAAATAATTTTTTTTCAAAAGTCAATTAAAATAGGTATCAATAATAACGTTTTACTTAATAAAAGATATAGCAAAAATAATTTTTGGTTTCAGTTGAAACAAATGAAAAGTAATTTAAGTTATGTAAAATTGTACTGAAAAAATTTAAATAAATATGATAAACAGTGGAATACATCTCTTTTAGCTTCGCATGTTCAACTTATCATAAAACTAAATGCAATGTTGCACTTAATGAATTTGTATTAACATTTAAATAAAATTTTGAGAATTATGTAATATCTTGTTGTGGCCTTGTGGGGAATTCAAAGAACCTAGAAGAAGACTTTCAAATGTGTACTTTTTAAAATCATTTAAGGTAAGTAGGCTTCCTTACTTTAACACACTCAGAACCTCATATGAGGCTTCTAATTTGAATCCTAAAAATAGTTTAAGTTAATTTTTCAGAAACTTTTACCGTTGATGACTTTTCTTATACATTCAGGATTTATATGTGGATTCTCATTTGTTTAATTATTAGATAACAGTTTGTAGCATATCATATAAAAGTTAATGTGAAATTTATTGAGAATGTGCATAAAAGAACAAAACATTTTATTTGTGTTTGACTTTTTCTTTCTTACTATTAAATAACTTTTTGAAATAGCACTTGTGAGACATAAGAAGTTATAAGCATAAAATCTGTTATTTAAATGAACTTTAAGCTTTGTTTATCTTTTTCAAATGTACATATAATGTACAGCATCAATTCATATTGCATATGAAGCTCCTTGAAATTTACTTTATAGAACTGAGGTGAACAAATTATTTTTTTCTGTATAATCTAGAACACAATTTTGCATATCTTTAAACGGAGTAGTAATGTATGGCACATTTTGTTTTATTTATTGGATTCTTAGTCAATAATTTAGTCTGAAGTTGAGCTTTTTGCAGAAGTGATAAGTACATTTTTAATTTTACCATTCAGCTGTTGAGAAAATATCCAAAACTGCTCAAGCGTTTACAATTACAGAATTTACAAGATGATTTTTAAATGATACGTTAAATATTGAAAGATATGTTTCGAGATAAGTTAACTCACTATTGTACATTGTTCCAGAAACCTTGGCAGAAACATTGACCTGCCTACTTTAATTTTACTTAACCAACAATTAATTCGACTGCTGTATGAATGAATTGATTGTTAAGTTATAAGGCAATTTTGTATCAGGTAAATCTTCATAATTTTGTATTCCATCATCAACTGAATATCCATTACTTGTACGGATCTTTAATATTATGGAAGCTTTTATTTCGTCATTGAGTGACGTAACCAGCATTTTCTACAATAGGAGGATTACTTAACAGCAGAAACTGGGTATTTATGTCAAACACAACGGTGGAAGCTTTAAAGCTCAATATAATATTCAAAAGTGTTCTAACGTTCACAATTCCAGAGTATACTAGACATATCTTTATTTGGTACTAATTACTAAAACTTAAATGGTAGATGATATTCTTCAAGACACGTTAAACCACTAGCGTATAGTGTTCAAGGAACTTTTGCAGAAATGATGACTTGTCTTCTTTGATTTTATTTATCCAGTGATTGTAAAAGTATGGCTAAAGAGCTGGCAATGACAGACAGATACATTGTAAATAAAATCATAAAGAGAGAGAAAATTTTTTTAATTTTCAAGGGCTTTACCCTATCTATTATACTTTTTACTTCAATAGATTATACCATCGTTATAACTCATAGTGCAAACGATTTTTAGAAACTATGGTTTTTTCCTATTTTTCTGGTTTTAGTTCAATCATTGACACAAATTATATCAAACACAATTTATTAAATTGTTCAAACACTAAACACAAATGTGTTTGAAATAAATATCCAAAATCAGATGAATAGTCATTGCCTATACAGAACTTCAGTACTACTGGAACTTTTATTTCGTAACTGGGTGACATATACAGCATTTTTACAATAGGATGAATACTTAACAATTCGAATCAGTTATTTATTTTAAACACAACGGTGTAAGCTTTTAAGCTCATTACAGTAAACTAGTTTGCTGATAAGATTCGATACGAAGAACGAAGAATTTTTTCTTTATTATGAAAGCAAATAAAGCAAAAGTGTCTATCCTATTCCATCATTCTATGAGGGAGGTAAATTAGAAACGAAAAGATGAGAGATTTAAATTGAAATAGATGCTTTTTTCTTTTAGAAGAAATGAAAAAGAATTTTTTTTTTAGATGGAAATGTATTTTGTTCAAAAATTTTTGATAGAGTCGACTATGAAACCTTTTTGAAAGGGAACTCTCTATTCAAAGTACATCAGTAAGAGAAATGGGAATGCATGTAATCCTTTTCGAAGATTAAAATCGATCTTCTGTCATTATCAGGAATTGCAACAGCGTCAACGAAAAGAAGCAAAGAGATTTGGAAGGGGGAAAATTGCTTAGGAAATCCTTCAGGTTGAATTCCAGTTCTCAATGGCTAAAATGATCTCCACATAAAACGTATCGGAGCCCGGGCTTTCTTTCCCTCCAAAAGGGTTGCTCACTCTGTACCTATTTATCTTGCAGAACATTAAGCACAATCTGATACGCCGAGTCCTGGCAGGGGAAGTATACTTTGCCTCCGGCTAATAGCCCCTGCATGGAACGGATTATGGAACTCGATCATCGTACGGAACGGCTATCGAAAATGGAGGACAATTAAGGGGTACTGACGAACCCCTTTTCGCAGGGAAGGGATTTCGGGCTACTATTGAATTTTGATGATGCAGTCGACGATTTGGAATCGAAGAGATGGATGAATATGCTCGTGAAAACTCCAATAGTCATAAATATAAAACGCGGCGTGAATTCATCGCCGTTTAGATGTGGCCATCACTGAACGACTTAAAGTTTATCTCTGGATCCACTACCATGCAATTGAAATAAACTGCCGAAACTTTGAAATGAAATGTCTCTGGAAAGAACTTATTAAATGAGAGTATCTCTCTTTTTTATATCAGCAAGGAAAAATGCTTAACGTAATAGTCTAAAAATTTTCACTAAAACTGCTTTTTATGTTATATCATTGGGATCATTCATATTCAGGTGCTGCACATTATAACCTAATGTTAATTTATTGTATAAAGTAAGAACAGTTTATCTGTACAAGCATTATAGTTTTGCAACAAAGTTTTATTTTGTGTTTGGTTATATAAGTGTTTTCACACAATCTAACCTGAAAATTATAGTTCTAAATAACGATCTCTTCTAGATAGTCATTTTAAAAATAGCATAGCATTTGTAATGAAACTATTTTATTAAATTTGTAAAAATCGTCAGACATTTTTTCTTTGTTGTAGTTAAATCATATCCTTTTTTTCTTTACAGGATGATAGTACAATTTAGTGTACATTACGTAGATAGAATTCTGTGCAAAAATTAAACAGAATTATTACAGTGTAAGCTTAAAAGATTGTAATATTGTAAAATTACACTTATATACAGAATTGCACATAAAAGTTGCTAAATAACTTTCTTGAAGGATTTTTTTGGAAGTCAAAAGAAGAGATAATTTTCACTCATAACATTATATTAAAAATGTTTACAGTTTTTGAGAACCACACTAATTTCTTTTTTAATTTTGATTTTTAGCAATTTTTTTGTTCATTCATACAAATTTAGACTAAGAATTATAATTGATACAAATAAAGACTCAAAATATTAATTACGAATATAATGATCACTCATTATCATACTGGATGTGGAAACTTTATGGTATCACTGAGTTGTAAACTGTCTTTTACAGCAATACAAGTCCAAAAATATATTGGTCATATTCTACTACGACTGGTTCTGAAAGAGTAAAAAACAGGATTAATATATTTTACTTACAATGGCAAAATAATAACTAAAAATAAAACAGTCATACATTATTATGCTGATATGGTTACCTCATGATAATAATGTGCTGTAAATTGTCAAAAGAACGATAAAAATTCCGAATTATATTGGCAATACTCGAATACGACCCCTATTATTGAAAAGGTAAAAAAAATGTTAAAAAACTTAACTTACAATGGTGATATATTATCCGAAAATAAAATATTCACACAACTCCATTTGGACCTGGATACCTCATGATGCCTCTAGGTTGTAAATCTTTGCTAGAAAGTAGCAAATTCTATAATAACTGGCACCATCGCTAGTCCAGAAACGGTTAAACGAAAACCGCTTAATTTATCTACCTTACAAGGGCAAACAAACATATCAAATAAGAACATTTAAACTTTTTGATGTAAACGATAAATATGTCCTATTATTCCTCCAACCTGTTCTTCAGAAGATATTCAAAACTGTGGTGACGTTCACATGCCCAGATTTTACAAAACTGTTCTTTGCGAATTCAGTTATATTTTTATACCTAGCTATCGTACCACTGAATGAATTGCTATTACCAATTTAATACTTTGATAATTGTTGAGACTTATTTAGTTGAGACTTTTATTTTTTTATTAATTTATGCAGCCAGCACTTTGTACAATGGAATAATTTCTTAGTAATTAAAATCGGGAATTTCAACCACAAAAGTAGAAGATTTTAAGCTTATTGAAGCAAAAAGTTTTTCCCTCCTTTATTATAAATATTTCTTTTCACTCCTCCAACCAGTTCTTCAGAAGACATTCAAAACTGTGGTGATGTTCACATACCCAGATTTTATAAGATTGGTTTTTGAGAATTGGAACTCGAAAACATGGTAAGGTATGTTTTAAAACAAAATAAATCTCTATCGTACATGATTTAAACAAGTTTATTTTTACACATCTAGTGATAATTTTCATTGCTGAATGAATTGTTTGATAAATAATTTGTTAAGCAATCAACTTCAGTTTTATTTTCATACCTAGCTATCCTACTACTGAATGAATTGATATTTCCAATTGAATACTTTGATAATGTTGAGACTTATATTTCATTATTAATTTACGCATCCAGTGCTTTGTACAATGAAATAATTTCTTAATAATTCAAATCGGGAATTTCAACCACAAAAGTCGAAGATTTTAAGCTTATTGTAACAGGCTAGTTTACTGATAAGAACAAACCAATTATAGAGAAGAAGCAAAACTTTTTATTTCCTTTTTTATTATAAGTATTTCTTTTTATTCCTCCAACCAGTTCTTCAGAAGACATTCAAAACTGTGGTGACCTTCACATGCCCAGATTTTACACAACTAGTCTTTGAGAATTGGAAGTCGAAAACATGGTAAGGTATGTTTTAAGACAAAATAAATCTCTAATGTACATGATTTAAACAATTTTAATTTTACAAATCTAGTGATGGTTTTCATTGCTGGATGAATTGTTCGATAAATAACTTGTTAAGCAATCAACTTCAGTTTTATTATCATACCTAGCTATTCTACCATTGAATGAATTGCTACTTCCAATTTAGAACTTTGATAATGTTGAGATTTTAAGCATATTGAAACAGATTAGTTTACTGATAACAACAAACTAATTACTGATACGAAGCTAAAAAAATTCCTTTCTTTATTAGAAATATTTCCTTTTATTCCTCCAACCAGTTCTTCTGAAGACATTCAAATCTGTGGTGACGTTCACATACACAGATTTTACAAGATTGGTCTTTGAGAATTGAAACTCGAAAGCGTGAATTCGACTTCGTATGTTTTAAGACAAAATAAATCTCTAGTGTACATGATTTAAACAATTTTAATTTTACACATTCAGTGATCGTTTTCATTGCTGAATGAATTGTTGGATAGATAATTTGTTAAGCAATTAAGCAACTTCAGTTATATTTTCATACCCAGCTATCCTACCATTGAATGAATTACTACTGTCAATTTAATACTTTTATAATGTTGAGGCTTTTATTTCGTTATTAATTTTTACATCCAGTGCTTTGTACAATAGAATCATTTCTTGATAATTCAAATCGGGATCAATCACAAAAGTTGAAGATTTTAGGCTTATTGTAACAGGCTAGTTTACTGATAAGAACAAACTAATTACGGACACGAAGCAAATTTTTTCTTCTTTATTATAAATATTTCCTTTTATTCTAACAGCCAGTTCTTCAGAAGGTATTTAAAACTGTGTTGACGTTCGTATGCTCAGATTTTACAAGATTGATCTTTGAGAATTGGAACTCGAAAACACGGTAAGCTATGTTTTAAGACAAAATAAATCTCTAATGTACATGATTTAAACAATTTTAATTTTACACATCTAATGATCGTTTTCATTGCTGAATGAATTATTTGATAAATAATTTGTTAAGTAATTAAGTAACTTCAGGTATATTTTTATACCTAGCTATCCTACCACTGAATGAATTGCTATTACCAATTTAATACTTTGATAATTGTTGAGACTTATTTAGTTCTGACTTTTATTTAATTTTTAATTTACACAGCTAGTACTTTGTACAATGGAATAATTTCTTAATAATTCAAATCGAAAATTTCAACCACAAAAGTCGAAGATTTTAAACTTATTGTAACAGGCTAGGTTACCGATAAGAACATATTAATTACTGACACTAAGCAAAATAAAAATTCCTTCTTTATTAGAAATATTTCTTTTCATTCCTCCAACCAGTTCTTCAGAAGACATGCAAAACTATGGTGACGTTAACATGCCCAGATTTTACGCAACTGGTCTTTGAGAATTGGAAATCGAAAATATGGTAAGGTATGTTTTAACAATTTTAATTTTACACATCTAGAGATCATTTTCATTGCTGAATGAATTGTTAAATAGATAATTTGTTAAGAAATTAAGCAACTTCAGTTACATTTTGATACCTAGCTATCCTACCATTGAAGAAATTGCTACTGCCAGTTTGAAAATTTGATAATGTTGAAGCCTTTATTTCATTATTGATTTTCGTAACCAGTGCTTTGTACAATGGAATCATTTCTTAATAATTTAAATCGGGAATTTCAAACCCAAAAGATTTTAAGCTTATTGTAACAGGCCAGTTTACTGAGAATAGCAAACTAATTACTGACACAAAGCAAAAATGTTTTTTGTTTAACCAGATTTTACACAACTGGTCTTTGAGAATTTTAAGTCGAAAACATGGTAAGGTATGTTTCAAGATAAAATATATCTCTAATGTACATGATTTAAACAATTTTAATTTTACACATTCATACCTAATTATTCTACCTAGCTATCATACCTAGCTATTCTACCACTGAATAAATTGCTATAGCCAATTCAGAACTTTGATAATTTTGAGGCTTTTATTTCATTATTAACTAAGCAAACACTGCTTTGTAGGAAGGAATCATTTCTTAATAATTCAAATCGGGAATTTCAAACCCAAAAGTCGAAGATTTTAAGCTTATTATAACAGGCTAGTTTACTGATAAGAACAAACTAATTACTTACACGAAGCAAAATTGTTTTTCCTTCTTTATTATGAAGGGACATAAAGTAAAACCATTGAACCAATCTCATTTTATGTATCCTATTTGAATGAAGTTGTTCAATTTAAGCTACTTAGACATTCAGCGGAAAATCTTCCTGATCATAAAATTCATTTTCCATTATTTTCAGCCAGTTCTTTTTCCATAATATAACTATCTTTTACCAATATTGATAATCAAATCAATTTACAGAGATCGACTCCTGAATCATTTATTAAATTTAGTAATCACCATATTTACCTCATTTCAGGAACAACTATTCCTCATTTTTTTATTCCCCATTCTAATCGAACTGGATCCATTTAATTGAGGAGGAGATCATTTATATCCTGAGCTCACTAAATAATAGAAAAAGAATTTTCTATTTTTTTTTCTTTTGAGTGTGCGTGTTTCGAGTTTTGAACATCGATCGCATTCTTTCGATGTTTTTATTATGGAGAACGCGGATGATAAAAATTAATAGAATTCTCAACGAAATGTGATAATTACAGTCGAAGGGAATGCAGAAATGAATTATATATATGTATCATTCGATTTTTTAAATAGATTGCAATTTATTTTTTTTCTAAAAAAAATATTCTACTCGTAAAATTAGAAGGGGAAATCCTAGAGACAATAGCTTATTTATTTCTCCTCTGGATATTGCATTTTTAAAATTTTCATTTAAAGAGAGGGGAGTTTTAATTTTTCTCCTTTAGTTTTAATGGTTTGTTTATTTCTTTTTGGGCTATTTTCGTTGTTTGAATTTCTTAATAGCTTCCTGTGAAGCTGAGATTTTCCGAACAATTTATTTAAATTTTCGATAGAGTAGTTAATTAGATTTACAAGTTATAGAAGTATGAAAGTCTGCATTTAAAGCAAATTACATAATAGAAAAAGTTTAATTACATTAAATTATATTAAAACAAATTACATAAATGCAATTCAATGTATAATGTATACTAATTTCCTAATTTTATACACAGAAAACAGTTTATAAATTTCATTAAAAAATATAAATAAATAGGAAAACTGCATACTATAATAAAAATAAATAAAATATCAACGAAATTTGATGTTTACGATCACAGGGAAAGCAGACATACATACATACATACATACATACATACATACATACATACATACATATATATATATACATATATATATATATACATATATACATATATACATATATACATATATATATATGTATATATGTGTATATATATATATATATATATCTTTATATATAAAATTCTGTCCGTGTATTTGTAATAGAACTCCTCCTAAAAGACTGGACTGATTTTGATGAAATTTTGGGTATGTCATTAAGTTGATTAGACAATGGTTTTGATTCACAATTTGATCTGATAGAAAATGTTTTTTTTTTATTAAAAATCCAGAATTGCGCACTTGTTGAGATTATTATAATGTCTCTTGAAACCCTTCACTGCCAACTCATATGTTGCACAGTGGTCAGCGCAACGGGCTTCAGTACTAGAAGATACAGGAAAACTGCATGTTATAGTTCTGTGAAGTAATATTGCACTCTAATTCCTAAAGCTTTTGATATAATCCATGAACTAGAATTTTTAAAATATTTAATTATTAACTAAATTCTATAATAGATTTTAATATAGAATTATCTCTAAACAAAATCATTTAAAAACAAAATTAGTTTATATTCTACACTCATGTCCATAAATTAAGGATAATTCAGAATCAAACAGAAATTGAGCTCTAAAATAAAAATTTCACCTGTAGAATTATCACACACATCTTAAAGAAGAATATGCAAATTGCAGGAAACCACCAGATGGCGCGGATAGTACGTCACAATGACGAGAGTGTATGAAAGGGGTATATAAGGAATGGTAGCAAAGAAGTAAAATTGTTCACAAGCGCTTTAAAAGCCTTTCAGTGCAATAACCGCATAGTTATGGCACAAAGGAAGCATTTGGATGATTTTTTACGTGGTAGAATTATCGGAGGACTGGAATGTGGACGTACCCAGCTGGAAGTATCCGAGGAACTTGGAATCGCCCAGAGTGTCATCTCCAGGCTTTGGCAAAGATTCAAATATGATGGTAATGTGAGTAGATGCTACAGCACAGGTCGACCCCGAGTTACTACGCAGAATGATGACCTTGGCAGTTACTGCCAAAAGAAACAGACGGAGCACAGCATCAGACATGTCTCGTCAGCTCTCTTCAGCTACCGGTACGAAAGTTTCAAGGCAGACCGTATACAGACCACATCTATCGGGATGTCATTCTGGAACAACATGTACGTTTGTTTAGGGGCACCATGGGTCCTGAATTTCTGTATATGGATGACAACGCCCAACCTCACCGTGCAAACATTGTAGACGAATGCCTTCAATCGGAGGATATCACCCGTATGGATTGGCCAGCATACTCACCGGACTTGAAACCAATAGAGCATGTGTGGGACATGCTGGCCGACGAATTGCAGCCCATCAACCCCCTCCCAACTGTCTATCGGAACTTCGGAGAGCACTGCTTGATGAGTGGTGTAATTTTCCCCAAGATCAGATTGATAATCTGATACTCAGCATGCGTAGGCGTTGTAACGCTTGTATTGCATCGTCCGGGAGACATACTCCGTATTAACCATCATACTAACCATGTTATACTGTTTTCTGTAAATAGGTTCTTTTTTAAAATTTGCTCCAGGGAGTAAAAATCGCAATTTTTATTAATTATGTCAAACATATAGCATCTTTTTTGCTCTTTACCTTTTGTTTAATAAATAGACTTTACAAATAAGTCAAATTTGTTTTGCTGTTGTCTCTTTCATTGCCTGAACTTCATTATCCTTAATTTATGGACATGAGTGTAGTTTTAAATAAGTAAGAAAAAATATTTAATAAGAAGTCTTGTTAACAATGGTATTTTAAGTTTATTAGACGTTAGCATTTTTTTCTTTTATTTACTAATTGTTTTGATGCATAAGTTAATGAGTATTTAAAATTATCTAAATAAATATCTCCTTAAGATGTTGATCGATTATTACTAAAAACAGAACACTTTAATTATAGAGTGAAATTTATTTCAAAAAACAAAAAATTGAAATTCTTTTTAAATAATAATTGACAAATTGCAATAATTTAGTTTAATAACTATGTTTATACATTTAGTAAATGAAGGCATAAACATATTTACTGAACTAAATTATTCAATATCAAATGAATAATTTCTAATTAAATATTTAATACGTGTCTTTTTAATTGACCTTTATATTTAGAAAGCATAAAGATGGATATATTTTTTTTCGATGGTAGATTGTTACTTTAGCATCTATTCTCAGTGATTTTGTTTATAAATTTACTGTTGCTTTAAGTAGTCAGTTAAAAAAAGAAAGAGTCTAGAAATAGGTCTTAATTTAGGGAAATAATCTTACATTAAAATGAATAATTTAACAGCTTGTATTGCAAGAATAAAATACGATTTGGGATGAAAAACTTGAACAGTTAAATTCTATAATTTCTAATTTCATATTATATTATATATTACCATTAATACACATACAATCATTTTCATTTAATAACGAAACGAAAATATTAAAAATCATGGAAAAATAGATTGAGCTTAACAAATTATTTTTATCTTTCCACTTAATTCCAGGTGTGACAGTTAAGTCCAATGTTTGACAATAGAAAATGGGAGTACTTACAAAAGCTATCACACTCAGACTGTATTTTAGAAGCTATATAAATTTATCTATTTATTCATGTAATTGAGATAGGTTGATCAGTTTTTGGATTCAGAAAAGTCTTGTGTAAATGCATAAATTTTAGAAGATGTATCAGTGTGTTTCATTGTATTCCTTCATTTCCAAAAACTAAATACTTCAAAATCTAACTTGTATGATAAAATCAATCGTATTTGGGGAAAATTACAGATCATTCGCTACATTTTTGGTAAAATGCGAACTAATTTCTACTCTTTCTTTGACTTTTGGATAGTTGCCAGATGAATGACCAGTGCATTTGCACTGGTCACTCATCTTTTATAAAAATGTGTGAGGAGACATATTTACTACTCGTGGTGAAAATTTCCAAATACTTCATCTAGTAGTTCTTTAGAAAATGGAAAAAGTCAAGAATAGAAAGTGGTGCTATGAATGTGATCCTACTGTATGAATACATACATACATCTATCTATGTATGTATCTATCTATCTATCTATCTATGTATCTATATATGTATCTATCTATCTATCTATCTATCTATCTTATATATATATATCAATATATCTATATCTGTATCTATATCTATATATATATGTATCTCTGTATATATATATCAATATATCTATATCTGTATCTATATCTATATATATATGTATCTCTGTATATATATATCTATATATATCTATGTATATATATCTATATATATATCTATATATATCCATATCTATATATCTATATATATATATCTATATCTATTTATATCTATATCTATATATATCTATAGGGGGACGAACCAGCCCCGAACTTAACTTGAAAACTCATTTTAAAATCACCCCTATTATTTTCCTCAGCCCGGGCAAGCTGGGCTGCCAAGAGTCCGCTAATTGTCTGTTGGAAAGAAACGCATAGTCGTCGTGGCCGAACGTAATCTTTATTCATCCGATCAAAATTGCACAAAATCCAGAGACGTCTGAACCGGACGGTGTCAGAACGCTCTCTCTAATGCCAAACTTTTGCGAGAGACGACTAAAACACGTGTGTGGGAAAATGCTGAGGCAACTGTTTTAATTGCTTATAGAGAGTAACTTTTGACTAGAGCCATCTGCTAAAGTGTGGCGTTTCAGAGGAGCATTATTGCTGATCATTACAGATTTTCCTGGGAGAGTTATAACTTCCGAATTAAAAATGCCAGCTATATCATTTTCTGTTTTGGGAATCATAGAAAGAATTTCGGGGTTACGCTGAAGGAATGAAAACATCCTCGTTTAAATTGGATGGCTGGGAAATATGGTTAATATAAAGAGAAGAAATTAAGATCTATAATAATGAATGGGGAAAGGGATAATTCTGGAATAGGCTTTAGGGCTTAGATATTGATATTATTACATACATACATATATATATCAATATATCTATATATATATCTATATATATCTATCTATATATCTATCTATATCTATCTATCTATCTATCTATATATATCAATATATCTATATATATATCTATATATATATCTATATATATCTATCTATATATATCTATATATCTATCTATATATATACCTATATATGTATACATCTGTCTAGATATCTACTTATATATCTATTTATACTCCTTAATGGGTGATATCGCATGAAGAGGAGAATATAAGATAGAATATTCAGAAAATATTCTTACGACATGAAAGAATGGCTGTTATAAATTTAGTAAGTGTACTTATTGTACACTTACTAAACCGTATGTATTTCTATAAAGTAAAAATTTATATTCATATAATCAAACATACAAGTATAGGTTCATTTTTTTAGATATATATATATATATATATATATTCTGATATGTTAGAATTTCACAGGAGATATTATGTATGGAAAAAATATTTTTGACAATTTTTTTAAAGTAAGTTATTTTACAGTGGAATCTTTAGAAAACGTTATGGTACAGTAATTGTTTTCCAAATATTAAACAGCTATTTTCCTGCAGTATTTCATTTGGTTTCCTTAATACCACTAGTTACGTAATTAGGAACTACCTTATAAAGTAAATAGTGTATAATAGTGACAAATGAATAATAATGGATAACGATAATAATTCAAATAATGGATTTCATTTTTAATGAGATTTTTACCTACGTAATAGAACCAGGTGCTATGCTCTGCTTTATGACTTCTTTTTGTTTCTCTAGTTCAATTTAAATTAATCGCATGTAGAACATATTTTACAGTAGATTTTTTTCCTCCCTCTTTTCATATCAGGATAGTTATCAGTGCCTTTTCATCGGACATTCGAGTTTATCAAGAGCAATATCTTTCTGACTATAATATTATGATTAGTTTTAACATACTGTGATTGCAGTATTACCCCGCTTACAGCTGATAAATAACTGTAAAACAAGAAAAATCTCCCCGTCACTCGACGGCGGGCGCAAGTTTAAGGCCTCTTTCTAACTCCTGAACGGAACAGGGTGAAAAAAAAAAAGTAGATTCCGGTCATTAGTTCCTCCTTATCTTTGACATTCATACCCCTAAAGCACCTTCTGGACGGACTGGTGATGACAAAACGGGCACAGATCTGTTAAAAGAGGGGGTGATGATGCATCCCTTGCCAAGGCAGGGGAGTGGTTTACGTCACACATTTCCCGTCCGGTAGAGTTAGCACCGATTTGTAGAAGTTAATGTTTTCTATGAGTATTTTCCCCGAAAATTGCTCGCCCTAACGCTTCAGAGGGAGGGTTATTTTGCGCGAGTTATATTTTTATGAGTCGCAGTTCTCCCGTTTTAAATGGGCCCTAAAAATTTCGGTTAATACTCCCGGAGATGAAATCGAAATTGTTTATCATGCGAATAAGTATATTTAACAGCGAGAGAGGCTGTAATTAGAAAATAATTATTAAGGTAAATTTCATTTTTTTCCTGATGTAGTGAGTTCAGTACTTTGCAGTAAAAAGGTTTATTATTTTATGAGAATTTTGTGAAATTTTAGTAGAGTTGATGGCAAAAACTAAATGTCTTATAATTTGTACGCTTCATAGTATCCGCTGAACACATACAATTATGTTTAAATGCACATATATGTATTAGACGAACCGACGCCCCCACATGTACAGTCATCTGAAACATAATTAGATTAAATTAAAATTCCCACATCACCTGTGCGTATATTCGATCCTGAGACTTATTGTATTGTAGCCCGCTGCGCTGACCACTTGGCCGCAGAACTACTAGTGATGAAGGGTTTCAAGAAACATTACAAAATCTCAATAAACTCATTAATAAAAAGACATTTTCTATGGGATCAAATTGTGAATCTAAACCATTCTCGAATCAACTGAATTACATACACAAAATTTCACCAAAACCAGTCCACTAGTTTACAAACACACAGACAGAAGAATTATATATATATATATATATATATATATATATATATATATTATATATATATATCTGTAATAATATCAATATCTAAGCCTTAAAGTCTATCTCAAATTATCCCTTTCCCCCATTAATTATTCTAAATCTAAATTTCTCCTCTTTATATTAATCATATTTCACAGCCATCCAATTTGAACACGGATGTTTTCATTCCTTCAGCCGAACCACGAAATTCTTTCTATGATTTCCAAAACAGAAAATGATATAGCTGGCATTTATAGTTAGGAAGCAATAACTCTCCCAGGAAAATCTATAACGATCAGCAATATTACTCTTCTGAAACGCCACACTTTGGCAGATGTCTCTAATCAAAGGTTACTTTCTATAAGCAAATAACAGTTGCCTCAGCATTTTTCCCACGACACTAAACCACACACGGGTTTTAGTTGTCTCTTGCTAAAGGTTGCTGTTGCCACATGTAGTTACAGATAGCGTTCTCACACCGTCCGCTTCAGATGCCTCTGGATTTTATCCGATTTTGAGAAGATGAAATAAAGATTACATTCGGCCAAGACGACTGATGTGTTTCTTTCGAACAGACGGTTAGTGGGACTCTTGGCAGCCCAGCATGCCCGGGCTGAGGAAAATAATAGGGGCAATTTTAAAAGAAGTTTTCAAGTAAAGTAGGGGACAGTTAGTCCCCTGGCCCATTACACACACACACACATATATACATATATGTGTGTGTGTGTGCTCTTTTTGGGAAATATAAACAAAAGAGATTATATTTTTTTGTACAAAATAATTAAATCAGCACATTTGCTTTCTAATAAAAAATAAAAGTTATCAATTAAAAAAAATCGGATTTTATTTCAATGTACCTCTGATTTTATTTCAATGGACATCAGAGTATCGTATCACGGAATTTGCTATTATTCTGATACTTTTTTGCCAATGTCTAAATTATTAAGGGTGAGTCCCAAATTTGGATCAAACCGAAATATTTTGAAGCCGTATGTTGTGTTACTCAGATTGGGATACTTTTGTAATGATTTAAGTGTGCATGTTTAACTGACAGACTAACATATTAAAGGGTTAAATCTTATAAGGTGCAATTCAGAATATAAGTTCCACATTTGTTGTGTGTAATTCCTAAGAATGTATTTCTCAAATGCCTAGGGTTTGAATCAACAATTTTTGTTTTCTTCCATATTTTCACCCTTTGTAGTATGTAGTCATAAAAGTAATCCTTTAAATATTCTTGATTCTCTGAAAAATATTTGATTTCTCTCTATCCTTTTATTTGATTTTATCATAAGTATTTTATTATAATATTTTATTTATCTTTAGTTTAAATTATTTAGTTAATTTTCAGTGTATGTGTACATAAAGTTTCATAAATTTAAGTTAATAATTTCCATAAACGCATTGCAATGTCCACTGTCCAGTTAAAATCACTCGAAAAATTCTTCGCTATCACATGAAAAATCTCAGCATTCATCATCGAAAGAGGGAACTGTAAACCGAATCCGTTGTTTTTTTTAACTGCGTCCAAACTGACGTGTAATAAAGCCTGAAAATAGATAAAAATTCATCTAGCGAAAGCAAAAAGAACTTTTAATTTCACCATTACTTCAAGCCCTTTTCTAATAAAACTTAGTGATCACTCAGCCGTGTAAATGTTTACAGGTTTACTCATTTATTTCAGCATTTTTACTCCGTGGCATCTCCCCTGATTTGTAGTAAAAATCTATAGACGGCATGCGCCCGGCTTCTGTCGGTCCATTCCTGTCACGTCTCCTCCCGCAGTTTCTCACGAGGACTGCGGAGGCATCCTAACAAATGATGAATAAAAGCGGTATCGGCCATTTTATCCACCATTTCGAGCCGACACACAGGCCTCAAACGGGGGATTTTTCTGGACTTTTCGAGGAGACAGTTCGATCCATTATCTTGCCCTTTCCTTTTATAATATAATATAACGTGGTGCGGCTGATAAAAGAGTCGGAACCGCCTGTTTTTGTCCTAATGCAACGTAAATGCGTTTTCCAGGCCATATAAGCCGAAAATACGGGGAAATGTTCGAGAAAGGAGGGAGAATGATTACCGGCCATCTTTGTGTAACTACTTTTTTGTATATACCGAATAAATTACAGAATAGATAATATTTCAAGATTATACTTTCAAGAGTATATACTTTCAAGAGTAGAAAAATCAATTTTTTCATTTTAAGCATTTTTTTGAAAAAACAAGTAGGTTTCATTTAGTTTAGCTTTTGTAATATGTTTAATTTGTCTTACAACAGTAGCTTGTTTTTTGTCTAACTAAAAAAATATTTTAAAAGGACGAACAAATTTAAAAATTATTTTAAGAGAAATAATAGCATTATTTCACTTTTAAAAAGGACTTATAGAACATTAACTTTCAGTTTTTAATAATTTATTATTTTAATTATAAAGCTTCTTCGAGGCATAACAATAACATTCTAGAGATAAACGATATTTTGTCTTCATATATTTGACTGAAAAACGCTGAAGGTGATGATATGGTTTATGGTTTAAATTCTATGGCTGTGGCCAGGACAATTTTTAAGTTTGTGGTGATTACGCAATAACACCTAAAGTCGTTGCCTCGTTTTGATTCGCCGAAGATTGATGTCATACGCATCATTTCTGAATAAGGCCGTTGACGTAATGTTTAGTATTTGTAAATAGTATCTTCTATATATATTGTAAATATTGTAATACATTTTCACATATTATTATAACATGAATTCATTGATCTGTATTGACATTTGTTATGAGTAAAGTTTTATAATTATCGTATTTTTATTTGTGGCAACACAGAATCTTTTTAAATATGCAAATATTTGTAATGCATATATATATGTTGTCTGCCTATATAAGAGTCAGTGTGACAGTAGCAGATAGCTGGTTTGCATAGAAGGTGTTGATGTTTGTTTAGGTAACTTGTATGTATTTTCAGTATTTTAAACTTATGCAACGTTAGTTCAGTTTGATATCCAGAGCTCTACGTCATTCATTATACTACCTTAAATAAATGCCTGTGTCTAGATCTAGTTGTTTTATTTAACTGCACCGTGTGAATCCCTTCTGAGCATGGTTTTATAATATGAGGTGATCCTTGGGAATACTTCTTTAGGAATCGTCGAGCCATAGCAGGGATCTCCATAAGTTTGTCAGTGTCAGTTAAGTGTATAGTGGACTCTACTTCTATTTTTTTTTTGTAAATTATTAAAGATTATGAAATTTTGAACACCTATTTATTGCAATACAAGAAAACATCACATTAAAATTTACCTTAAAATCAATTAGTATTTTTACAAAATTTTGTTTAATTATATTCCAATATATATATATATGCACATTTTTTTATAGCTTTCAGTTAATAATTTCGAAAAACGTGCATTAACATCCACCATTTTTACGAATAATTTTCAAGAAAGAGAAAATGATTGAAGCGAAAGATGATTATTTAATCATGGTAATTTTTATTTCAGTATTGATAAATTACAAAATAATATCTTTTTGTTTACTGTCATTCTAATTCAGAATTCCAACATAGAAAATTTTAGAGAAAAAAAAACTTATAGAAATCCATTGCAATTGCCTTATTTCCTTATTGTAGATCTGTGAAACCATGAATATATTTGATGAAAAAGATTAAGATGAAAATGATACTGAAAAGAATTGATGAAAGAGATTACGAAATAACTTTTCTGTTAACCCCTTCCAGGTTAATTTTATTTCGGGATTATGGGTCAAAAATGTCAATTTTTATGCTTATTTTTATATATACATAGCTTTTTAAACATAATAGCATAATTTGCATATAAAATTTCTTAAAAATTAGTGTAAAAAATTCAATTTAAATAACGTAGTAATTTACATGTATAGTTGGCTTTCTGTACGGCAGAAATCTGGGCAATGGGTTTAAACTGAATTTTGCTTGGATGTCAAATCTCAATCTGTCATGAGATTAAAATAAATTTACATTTTGTATTTCACGCCAATGAAAATCGGCAGTTGAAATATTTATAAATATTTTATAATAACAAAAATGTTTTGCGATCCTTCTTAAATCTGAGAAAGTTATGCACGTCTCGACAGAAGACAGTGGTGATGCATCATTCTGAGAAAGTAAAGGGAGGGGGACTGAGAAGCGAAGCGGTGTCTATACCGATCACCCTCCCTGGTATAACATAAAGTACAAAAGATGAAGGCATCAATCTAAATTTCGGCCGTGAAGGCTACATCCTCCAAGACTATAGAGTATCATATTCTACGATGTCATGACTGTTTAGGTGCAAGAAAGTTTGATCCGATCAATCACTTAAGTTTACTTTATTTATTACGACATTTTCGGCAACACTGCAGTGCCTCATCGCTTTGGCGAGAGCAAGTTATGTGTTTGTTTTAGGACCTGAATAAAATATGAATTTCGTCATCATTCTCCCCTCTTATTTATTGTCCTCCCTCTGAGCTTTGTTTTGCGAGTATTATGCATTTTCCTCCTTGATTTATTATGCATTTATCAGGAATTGGGGGAAGTCATCACTTATAACCGAAGGAAGTGTAGCGAGGAACTGCTTCAGTAAAAATCTACAAGACTCCAAGTATCTCCCAGAGGTTGGTCTGTAACTTCAACAATCATCTTGAGGTATTAAATCTCATAACAATCCGAATGCGCAAGCTGAATTTGAATGGATAGAAGGTGTTTTAAACAATTTATTTAGTTTTCCCACTTTTCATTAGCAGCTGTTAATCGTGTTTACGAAAAATATACAGATGTAGTATTTTTTAGAAAGCCTATTAAGTTAAAGTTGTTGTGAATGCTTACCTAAAGGACCTACACAACTCCTCGACAATGAAATTGGTTTAATATTAAGGAACTGTTTAGGAACACGTATTTAAACTCGAAATGTATTTTGGAAAACATATATATGTGTGTGTTTGCATGGATATAATAAATTAAAAGTTTATTTTAGTAAGTAACTAAATTATTTTACACAATTTTAATTCTATATTACGAGGAAAAAAATGTCTTGAGCTGGCGTAGCTCATCTGAGGCAGCGATCTCGTAACTGGATGGTAGCGGTCTCGAGGTTCACCAAGTTTCCGCTATGTTTGTTAATGGCGACTGGGGCACATAAAATAGGTTCGTGGTCACAATGTCCTCCAAGTTCTCAAAACATACCTTTGGAGGTAGCTGTCCAAGAAGGGGAGGGGGTTATCTTTTGACTGGTTTCTGCTTCTAAATTACGTGGGACTATTCTTGAAGTTAAGCTCAGTCTTCTGATCTCATGGTTCCTGGATCAAAGTGAAACTGCATATTATTCTTAACCATGGACACCTGGTACAGACTTTCCTACACCAGGGAATAAAAAACAACAACAACAACAAAAGAGCTTCAGTCAAAGAGCGCAATTACTTCTTTTTCCGAGAATAAATATCTTTAACTTATAAATCTTCCACATTTTTCACATGGTTCTGGGAGATCTGTAGGATTCTTTCTAACTATAAACCACAACAAGACTATTTTTCTTGATCATCTAGGCATCTCCAAGCCGCAAAAAGGGCTGAACTAAGAGGAAATGGTGTCCTTCGATCAAGGAAGGTATAGTTTATTTCTATCAGAACGCTGTCATGTATATTTCTGTACGAACACAAGAGGATGTCTCTCGAATTTCTACAGTCATGAAATAAAATTGACTTTTAAAATGGACTCTTGACCTCGATTAGATTTAGTATCAAAAAGGCAGGTATAAACTCAGTCTATGGTTAAAAAACGTGCACGAAATCCAATCTCAATGGATTATGATATATATATATATATATATATATATATATATATATATATATATATATATATATATATATATATATATATATATATATATATATATATATACTAAATAAGTAATTAGCTAAACAGGCACGAAATAATCTCAATAATCCATGCTATTATGCTCAATTCTGCAGTTAAAAGGACATTATAATAATAAAATAAGGTCCTAGGGTATTATATTAATAAAATTATTTTAAATTAAGCACAGATCACTATATTAATTATAGACCGATATAATATAAATTATAAATGGATTGAAATGATGTCATCAATGCCCGAGGTGAGTTGTGACACCTCTCTCCAGTTAAACATGTTTTACGTGTTCATATATATATATCACGAGATTTTGAATGTAGTCATGAATGATTATCTAAAAGATTGCAATGAATCTATGCATATAACCAAATTTATTCCCCAGTTTACTTATTTCAGTGAAATAAAATTACTCTTATTACTGTAAATAAAAGATAAAAGTCCATGCAATGTCTATAAATCGCAACTTTTAGCATGAGTTTTTTAGGGCAAATTTTTCTTCTTCCCCGATGGCTATCCCTTTAATGGTTCAAATTGTATTGAAATTGCAAAACAAGACAAGATCTCAGAAAGAGGCAGTGAATAATTCTTCATGTTATCTGAGCGTGTGAATCTTACTGCGATTTGGGTTAAAACATGTAATATTAGAAGATAGTTACTTCATGATTGGCATTATTACCATGTTCAGGATAACATTTTCAAGAATGGATAAGTCAGATAAATGCAACTTAACTGTATTTGTAATGCTTATTCCTTTTTATTTTTCTTTCCCATTTTCAATAACATTTCATTGTCACTTGATTTAATGTGAGATTTTAGTGATTTCGAAAGCTCATATGTTATTCAATATTTGGCACTACTGCGATGTTCATGATAGCGCCTTCATGAAGTATAAATCAATTAAATGCAACTAAATTCTTGTTGAAATTTTTATTCTCTTTTATATTTCTTTACCATAATCAATATCCTGGTGTAATTTTTTGGAACAGATGCATTATAGACGCCGGCCCCGTTCGCCATGGTTTTTTTGGCGACCAACAGAAAAATGCATGTTTTGAAAAATCGCCAAGTAAAAAAACATGGCGGCGATAGTAAGAACAGGAATAACTGCATCTGCCGTTACTAAATGGAACAGATGCATTATAGACGCCGTTCCCGTCCGCCATGTTTTTTTATTTGGCGACCAACAGAAAAACGCGTGTGAATGAAATGCAAAATTCACCTCACACCTAATAACCTGATATTTTTTTAACAATTTCAAAAATAGTAAGAACCGAAATAACTACACTTGCCATAATTAAGTTACTAAATCCCAGAAAATAAGAACAAAACAAAAATATTCCGAACCGAAGCATCTTGTTTGATTTAGAATACCCTGATACTTTTTAACAATTTCAAAAATAGTAAGAACCTAAATAACTTCACCCGTCATAACTAATTTAACTAAATCCCAGAAAATGATAAGAAAAAAAAATACAACCTGACCTAGGCTACTGTAAAAAAAAAAAAAAAAAAAAAAAAAAAGAAAAAAAAAAAAAAAAAAAAAAAAAAAAAAAAAAAAAAAACCAGCTAAGATGCAAATTTCTCAAATAGTACCGGATACTGACGTCAGAAATCACGTGCACCAATGGGGTGCAAGAACACATTAGAGCTGCCATATCCCCCAACCAAAGTCAGGGCAAACATACCAATCCACTCATCGCTCCATAAATCGCCAAAAGATTGCTAAATTTGGCGACAAAAAAACACGGCGTCTGTAATGCATCTGTACCTAATTTTTAAATAAGCCAAATGGTAAAATCTAATTCATGAGTCTTGGGCCTCCATGTGACTTGGGTAATATCCATATTTGACATATACTCCTGCATCCTTTTAGCAAGTAATATTTCTTTTATATTCTGCTACTTCCGTACGATACCAGAAGAATACAAAATGAAAGGACAAACGAAGTTTAAGTTCCCTAGTATTTTGTGAGTGAGAGGACATAAAAAACAGAACAAATGATAAAAAAAAGCGATCCAGCTAGAAAATGGTCGCTGGAGAGTGAAACGAGTTCCGAATAAGATATATCTTGGTCTAGAGTCCCAAGTATTTACTATTGACTTTAACAAAGATAATTATGATATTTTAGGTTATTTAATAGAAAACAAAGGAAGGATATCATCCTTCTAGACTGAAAACTGTGATCTTTTAACTGCAAATAATTTCGAAAATAAGAAGCTATATTTTTTCTCCAGAGAGCGATAAATATAACTAACTTTTAAAAATGTATTTAATAATAATTTAGATATTTTTGTTAAATATTTAATGAATTTTAATAAGTTTTTAAAAAAGAAATAATATTTACATAAGCAAATAAATGTTAAGAGTTTTAGATTTGTTATAAGCTTAATTTAATAAATAAAATGGTTAAACTCTCTTTATACATTTTATTAAAAAAAAATCTACTTAATGGCGATAGAACAAACAACTCAATATTGATAATTTATAAATTTTCTAAACTAAAATAAAATTATTAAAACAAGTATACATACATATGATGATAGTAAAGTAGTATTTTAAGTTAAATTTTTGCAAACATAACCGTAATTTCATATTTTACCCTTTTTCCCCAAACTTATTAAATATATTGATAATTATTTAAAGAAATGTCACTTTTTATTAATATTTAACGTGAAATTTGATTACATGATATATTGTGGTGTTATTGAACTTTAAGGCGTACCAAATTTTCGATGTAGTGCTATTAAAAGATAATAGCTTCATGTCTTAAGCGAAAGCTTCCAGCTTCTTTTACAAGAAATATTATATACTTCGTTCTCCCCCCACCAAAATAGTTGTTGCCATAAAATATTTAGTGCTTTTGTGATGTTGAACAATCCAACCGTTATTTGTCAAAGAAAACTGTTTTCCGATAAAGATTATGGCCGTATCATTACCTCAATAGCTATTGTTTGAGTGAAAAGCTTATTTATTACTTGCAATTCATTTAAGCAATATTTGAATCAATACAAAAATAATATCTATTCTGATTAAATATTGATAAACGTTTTTCGAAATCGGGTTTGAATGTAAGTTGGCGAGCTTGTTTTAATACAAATCAGTGTATCTAGCAATGAATGGGAAATTGTGCCCATCTGTTAAAAGGATACATTAATTGGTATTTATTAATTATAGGTTTTATAGCTTTGGAACTAAATGTATTTGTGATAAAGATTATAGCTGTATTATTACTAGAGTTGTGAGTAGTGGAAAAAACCCGGTTTAAACCCAGGAAAAACCAGGTTTTATGGGAAGGGAATTTTGAAAATTTCCAAAGCATGGGAATTTTGAAGTATTTTGAAGTCGCCAATTCTTATGACACAACGAGAACCACCATTTTTTTCTGTCTTTGTTGTAGACCTCAAAAGTTAATATTTTCACAAAAATTAACTATTTTATGCTATGAAAAAAAATTGAATAACTGAGATTAACTAACTATATTTGGCAAGGTATCATGTTTAGCAGGAAAGTATGAGTATATTTTTCCTTTGAGAAATATATAATATTTTTATTTTTACATAAATATTAGGCAATAATCTGTAGTGTCACAAAATCCATAAATCCTTATTTTTCTTGGATAACATCTCTCTCTCTCTCTCTCTCTCTCTCTCTTTCTCTCTCTCTCTCTCTCTCTCTCTCTCTCTCTCTCTCTCTCTCTCTCTCTCTCTCTCTCTCTCTCTCTCTCTATATATATATATATATATATATATATATATATATATATATATATATATATATAACGTGTGTGTGTAGAATTGGATACAAAATGCAACAGTGTCATTTGATTACACCTCTAAATGATATATGCATTACAAAAAATAATAAACTGTTATTTTAAATTTAAAGATATTTATTTTCATATTATAAGAGGAGGGAAAAAAGTTAGCATGAAGCAATTTACATAATAAATAATGATAAATAATAAAGTATATAATTATTATATTAGCAATTAAAATTGAAGCAACCAATTATGCGTTTGATAAGACTAACAGGGTAATTAATTACATAAGTACTACTATAAAATCATTTAAATGCTCAATGCTATTATTTTTTGAATATATATATTGCCAAAAGTTAAAAAATATCTCTTAGAAATAATATGCTAGTTCTTAAATAACTACTGGTGAAAAAATAAATGTAAATTTTGTTAAAATGATTTCTTCCCAAAGTTCCCAAAATTCCGGTTTTATTCCCCAAAAATTTCCGTTTTTATTTCCACCTCTTCAAAATTCTAGGTTTTTTACATCTCTAATTATTACCCTAATCATACAGTGTCTAATAGCTATTCTTCGAGGAAATAATTTATCAATTCATGTATATCTTGTATTACATGTAAATCATTTTATAAATATTTGATGCAATAGAAAGTTCCGCTTGTTGTAATTAAATACTGATAAATGTTTTTGATAAACCAGATTTAATTTAGCCAGTTTATTTTTATATAAATTAGTCTATCTAACAGTAAATGAAAAGTTGTTTCTATCGGATAAAATTATATATTAATTAAGAAATCGGTGTTGTTTTTAATCTTATCATTCTAAAAGGAACTTGGAAACGCCACGAAACTCTTATACAAGTGGTTGTTCCAGTAAATAATGTTGTTTTCAATAGGGTTAATAGTGGATCATGTTTATTGTTATTACATATAACGATTAGCATATAGCCCGTCATATGACGGGATTAGTAAAATTTTTAATTTTCCACATTTTAAAGTACCCTATGAAGAAGGTAATAAAATTGTTTGTGTTTTGGCTGAGAATTATCTGGCACACGCTCAATAATGTCTTTATCTTCATACTCCTCTAAAGCCTCCCTATATTGTGAATGCAGTTTAGAATCACATTGAATTCATTTAGCAAACCGTGTGGTATAAAAATAAATCACACAAATAAACAAAATTCTTAATTTTCATAGATATCTAACTTAAATTCTAGGAATATATTAGTCCGCGAAATAGACTCCTAGACTTTTATGAAAAGAATTTGTTGTTAATACCGGTGATAAAACTTTCAATGCAATAAAAAATAATCGGTGATTCAATTTAAAATTGTCACATTTGTACCTAATCTATTATTTAAGCCAAATATAAAAGAAAATTATTTGCTTAATATTTAAGTTCAGTGATAAAACGTATGAAAATAATGCACGCTATATTTAAATCCCTTAAAATAAGAAATGATTATATGAAATGGTTAAAGGAATGACGTGATAATGATAGAAAAAATGTAATTTTTACCTACTTATGTGGATAAATTGATAAATTTAATCACCTGCCCTTAGCCGGGGAATCCATTCCAGGTCCAACCGCTTCATAAATTGGTAGACAGACAACTTAGGCTATTATTATATAGGGGATTATCTGTTTTTACTTTCTAGTATGCGTAGTATAGAGAAAGTATTGTAGTCATCCTTTTTTTATTTTCTCGTTTTGGATCCCCTTGGATCAGGAAATACCAATTTTGGCACTATGCCAGTGTGTGTTTGTATACTCTAGTATGTTTTGATTTAGAGAAACCCAATTTTTAAATAGATATGTTATAGCAAAATTGTATTCTTTTACCATCTTTTGGGATACTTCCGGTAGCCTGAAATAACAGTTTGCTTGCTACTTCCGGTTACTATTCGGTTTCCTTTGCTGCTAGTTCATAAAATAAAGTATAAGTATAGCTAAAAGGTAAATATTATTTATTTAAAGATCTTAATATGCTTTGAAAAATTAAGAACAAAAACAACAACGGAAATAGTTACTTTTCTTTTCGAAAAGTATACGAAAAATCAAGTAGAGGCTACTCCGGATTTTTTAGTTTTCACATTGTCATTTGCTATCTTTATTAATTTTTATAAATGATCAGTAGTGAATTTGAAATTGAATTAGATATTTTGTTCTAACTGCAATATATAAATACTGTAACTTTCATTTTTTGACCTACCATAGTTTTTTAAATATTTATGGCCATATTTCTATTATCATGAAAATAAAGGGAAATTTTGAATAGAAAAGTAATCAGCGTTTGATGACACTTATTTCTGCAAGAAACCAGATACCCTAGTTGTTGGTCCACAGCCCTATAAAATCCCATTAAGAAAGATATTTAAAAATTAGGGAAGTAAACGGGATGGAATTAAGATTGAAACCTAAAATCTGAAAGAACCAGCTTTGTAAAACCATAATTTTCTTTTATAAGTGACCTTCCATGCATAATTCCGGCAATTTTGTGGATCTGGCCGACTATGATAATATTGCATTTTTTCAATGAGTGATTGTAATGAAGATTTTTCATGTCCCTTCATTACATATTTCCCTTGTGGGGTGCATATATATTTTAACCTACATTTTACGCCTTTTTTCGCATATGGCCATTGCGGGTGCAGCTCTTGCTGTTTTCTCACGGGTGCAGCCTGTCTTTTCAAACAGAGTTGCCCCCGATCTGGGATTAAGTTTCGGACCGAGAGTCCAATTCTGGCCACCTGCATCCACAGCTCTTAAACCTTTCGACCATAATTTGCGCCCATCGGGTCATATTCTGACAGTTCTGTAGCCATCACTTTCGGTTTGAGATAAACAGCCGCTCCTTTGAAAGGTGCCGCGTTGTGATGTTGGCGAATGTTCACCACCGGAGTTGCGCCTCACTGCGATTGGGTTTTTTGTTCTCCGCGTGCCTTGTCTCGACGTTTCATTGGTCAGAGCCGCGAGAACCCGTAGGTGTCCTCGAGAGCGCGGGGTTTTCTTGGCGCCTGGCAACCCTCTTGCTGGCTGTGTTTCGGCGCTTTTGGCGTGAGCGCAGCCTAGAAGTTTTGATAATTTTGCGAGATAGAGAGAGATTTTTTTAAGACCTTTGCGGACGTTTTTGGTCCGGCCACCTTTTTTCTGTTGGAGCCCACCTTTTGGTCCCGATACTGCGACGTTCCTGTAGTTATTTTTCCATCTGCACATTAATCGCCGTAATATTTTATAAAAACAACGCAACAAAATAAACCTCCAATAACCACTATATGATCAGGGCAGAAGTAGACTAAAAATTTTGCAATTTTGGTATAAATAAAAAATAAATGCCTGGAACTCAAGTCAGAGTCTGTTTTGTCTGCCTTTGCTCATCTTGACTTTTAACACTTTACTACTGGTCCTGACATTCTACGTACTGCTCCCTTCCTATGCTCCAACCTTTCAGTATAGTGATGTATGGACATTTATGTATATATCAAAGAAAAATACTTTGATTTTTTTCAAATTTATGATATGTCGAAAATAGGAGTAGTTCTTGAATCAACTGTTATAGGCGTATTTGTAGATTTTCTGCTATCATTTCTATGAACAAGGGAAAAATATATTGTAAGAATTGTACGCGGAATTTCTTTCACAAAAGAATTTTTTTTACAAAAATTCAGGCTTTGTCACTATTACAGGAGTAGCACATAATAAGTAGATTTTCATGCTTTATGAGCAAAGTGGCTTGCTCTTAAAGAATGAAAAGTTACTAAGTATTAAGGAGCATGCTTTAAGCTCTAATGGAGAAAACACTAATATTTAGGCTCGCCTAATAAGAGTAACTATAATAATAACATCCCCCCCGAAGTAATATGTAATGAAACCACTATAGAATAAACTAAAAGTACCCACTTTCTAAGAAAATGGATTTCTTTTTCAAGTGGCCACCCCCTTTCTACGAAAAAGTTCTGTAATTATTTTACGGATTGAATCCACTTTGATGAACTCCGACATTATGTCATCATTTTCAGTGAGCTATTTGTGGGATATTTAAATATATCTGAAAAAAATTATTATTTTTCTTTGTTTTGCGGAATTATGAATTATGTATAAGTTAAGTTTGTAGAGTTACTTTCTACTGTTTAGCTCGCGAGGGTTAATAAGACCGTGATCTACTAGGGTATTAAGTCGATTCCGAACGACTACGAATATCCATGCCAGCAGTGGAATTTGAACCCGTTATGAAAGAGAAGCACTCTACCTTTCGGCCCTCGTTTGGCGTCTAAATTTTGGCTGGCTGATAAATAAATTATCTATTATTAAACGTATTGATCATTCATTCACACATCCCTTCATTGAATAGGTCAAAAGTTCTTTGGAAGAATTATATGCGATATCTAATTCCTTTCACAAAGGCGCAGGCTTCGTCTGTCATTACATGAATAGCATGCAATACCAAAGTTTCATATAATTTTAAGCAATCCATTAATATACCCCTATCTCATTTGTATGTTGTGTGATTCTGTTTCAAATAAACACTGACGCTATCAATATCAGAAAAGACGGATCAATGACAAAATTAAGTTCTTCATTAAGTACTCGCTGGTAATGCTTTCGGATCAATATTCTAATCAATAAATTTCGATTCTTTATTTTTTGACCCCAAATGATCTAACTGTACTACATTTTGATGCATAAATTACATAACAGATATCTGCTATATTATAACAATCATCATTAACTTATACCTTAATAAAAACAACAAATGTAGATAAAATAAATTCTGTTAAAATTTCATGAACATTGAGTTTGAGTATTCCATAGAGTTAATTAAAAATAGAATGTTAAATTTAGAGTAGCTATTTTATGATAGCCTTAGAAATGTATTCCAGGATATCTCCTAAAACTGAAATTTTAATAATGAAGTTTCCCCCTGTAAATTATGTATAGCATGTATGTAAGGGAAAACTTCAATATTTAAACAGTTAGCAATTTAACGAAAATTATTTCGCTTGGAATATGAGCAGTATTGCTAAATCTAAAGGGATTCTTTCAATATTAGACATTTTGTCGGATATTTAGTAAAATATTTGATGGATTATACTGAAACCTCAAGGTTTTAAGAGCATATTAGACATCTATATGAGAAAGGATGTATAGCTAGGGAAATATTTACTTTTCAATGTTAGGGAAAACTTCAATATTTAAACAGCAATTTAGTGAAAATTGTTTCGCATGGAATATGAGCAATATTGCTAAATCTAACCGGATTCTTTCAATATTAGATATTTAGTAAAATATTTGATAGATTATCCTGAAACCTCATTGTTTTAAGAACATATTAGACATCTATATGAGAAAGGATAGGGAAGGTGAACAAATTTTCACCTGAACAAATCAACAAAGCTTGAAATGCAATGTAGCTCTGCCATACAACTATGAAGTTACTTTTAATTACCTGTGTTAAATTCTGAGAATTTAGCACATATTCATGAAATATAAAAATTCCTTTAAAAATATTGAATTTTTTGCTTATATTTTGCATTTTCAACCGTAAATGTAGCACTTTTAGTGTTGCATTTTAGTATGAAGATTTTAAAATGCACAGAATGAAAAGATACATTTGATCATTTACAAACTAATTACTGAATAGATCAGTTTATTTTGCAAAGAGTTTAGTAAAAATATAAATTTTTTTATGAAGATTTTTGAATTTATTTCTTAGTAATCTCTTTTAGATAATTGATTGCCATCTTTTCCCCAAAATATGTTACTTTTCTTTTTAATGTTAAATATTTGTAAATTGGGGCAACTTTCCTTTATAAACTGTAAGTGTGTGCAGTTCTAAACATCAAGCAGGCACATTCATCATTTCTTTTAAGAGAGAATAAAAAAATATTTATTCATTTTAAATGAAGCTTAGACCCATAATGTCATAAAGTAAAGAAAAAAATGTTATTCATACCAATTCATCAATCAAAGGATTAAAGGTGTCTTTCAAATATGACAAATTAAGCTTCATATCGTGAAAAAAAGCTTCTACATTACATTAGTCAATAAATTGCTGCTGCCATTATAGATTACACATTATTCAATAAGTAGCTATTGCCAAAAATAAAACAGAAAATGATGACTTCAAAAGGAAAGGCAATTTAGTTGTATCGACTCATTTGGGGATTGATGGATGCTAGAAATTGCTGGAAGTGAATTTGCATAAATAGAATAATTTAACATATAATTATATTTAAAAGAATTAGAGGATTATTTTTTGTAACAAAAATAAAGATTCATAGACATGCATTTAAGAGATAGTATTTATCATTTCTTTAAATTATACTATAAAAATATTTAGATAAAAATACACTACCGTTGAACTATTTACATATGTTTATACACGGAAAAGATCATAAATTTGTTAATATAAATTATAGAAGATTTTACTGTAAAAAAAGTATTTTGGTTTATGTATATAAATATATTGACAACTTGGTTTCTGCGTGTGCACGTAATACGTAAAAATTTTTAAACTTAATGAGATGCGTTTTTCAAAAAAAAAAAAAAAAAAAAAAAAAATCTTTAGTATACCCATATAGCAAATTTAGTTTGCAGCAAACCTGCGCAGTCTTGCTTTGCAAGCCTGCAAACTTTTAGCAAGTTCAGCATGACAAGTCTGCAAGTCTAAGCAAACTTCGAAGTCTCCATATCTCCAACTTGCAGCAAACTAGTCATGCAAGTTACAGTACACTTGTCGTGCAAGTTTGCCGCAAAACTTGTCATATCAAACTTGTAGCAAACTTTTCATGCAAGTTACAATACACTTCTCGTGCAAGTTTGCCGCAAACTTGTCATATCAAACTTGCTGCTAGCTCATTGCAAACCACGGTTGGAAAAAACCTCGCTGTTTTTAAAAAAAAATCTTTTTGTTTGGTTTAAATAGCATATGTAAAGGAATTTTTTTACTTTTGGAAAGACTAAGATTTTAGATAATTTTGAATAAATATTAAAAATTCATTAGTAATTAATTTCTTGTTAATTAACCCTTTACACTCGAGGGCTCCGGAGCGGAGCCATTTAAAATTTGTCTTCAAACTCGAGGGCTCTTCTACAGAGACAATGCAGAATATTTAGTTTTTACGATTTGTTTTTGTTCTTATGTTAAAAACTGAAAATTATTTGCATATGTTAAAAACTGAAAATTATTTGCATTGTCTCCGTAGTAGAGCAGCCCTCGAGTTTGAAGACAAGTTTTAAATGGCTGCGCTCCGGAACCCTCGAGTGTAAAGGGTTAATTAGCAAGTTAATTACTAATAAATTTTAATATTTATTCAAAATTATCTAAAATCTTAGTCTTTCCAAAAGTAAAAAAAATCCCTTTACATATGCTATTTAAACCAAACAAAAAGTTTTTTTTTCAAAAACAGTGGGTTTTTTTCCAATTCTGGTTTGCAATGTACTTCCTGCATGTTTGATATGACAAGATTGTGGCAAACGTGCACGACAAGTGCACTGTAACTTGCATGACAAGTATGCTGCAAGTTGGAGGTATGGTGACTTCTAAGTTTGCACAGACTTGCTGCAGTCTTGTTTCAAACTTGCAGACTTGTCACGCTGAACACTTGCTGCAAGTTTACAGGCTTGCAAAGCAAGACTACTGCAAGTTTTCTTTAAACTAAATTTGCTATCTGGGATAGAGCCATCTAAGAAATTTTGAAATAATATTTTATGTAGAGAAAAAAGAGCTAATACCATTGAAGATAATTTAAAATTTATAAATCCTACACTAAAATGGCCCAAAAGGATAAAAAAGGAATTAAAACGAAATTTTAGAAACTCTCCAAAAAGTTGAGAAAAATTCACTTAAAAATTAAAATTTTCAGTATAGGTTTAACATGGCCCAATACACTTGTATGAAAACGAAAACATTGCTTAGTGAATTAATAGAATTAACACATTTATTTAATTTATTAGAAAATTTAGATAGTTTCAAATTATAGAGAAATGTTACTTTAAAAAATAACCACACTTGAATAATTAAAATAATAAATGCCTTTTAAAAGATCCACAGCACCTTGGGGAATGGCATGTCTGCCATGTTGTCATTCTTGTCTTTGGCTGGGAAACGTTTGCGCTCGTTATCTTAACTCTCATGCAATGATGGGAATTTTCGCTTGCTCCAAGTTTGTCATTACAAGATTGCCACAGTTTTGCAGTAAAATTGAGTTGCAAAGGAGTGGTCGCTTTATGCTAACTTGCAGCATATTTGCTGCAAGTTTGTAGCGTCAAATTTGTTATGACAAGATATTATCTAGAAAAAATGAAACTTGCTGCAACTATGCATGCTATCTGAGAGGATATTCCAGTTCATATCTATACGTGTTTTGCATAAAAACTGCTGAGTCTAATGAGATGCATTATTTCAATTTACTTGTTATTGTTATTTCTAATGCTACTTTGACGAGCCAAGCCTGTTATATAGGAGCTACTCGAATTAAGGACGAGGGATACACTTTTCGTTTGAAAAGCACCGTGTACTGAAAGGACGAATATATGCTCATGATGTCCTCGTAATTTAGAAGCAGGGACTAAGTGGAATAGTCCAGGATTGACCTGCTACAATTACAGGTATCATTTAGAAACTTGGAGGACATTGAGATCACGAAACTTTTTGTATCTCAGATGACATTAATGATCACGGCGAATCTTTTCAATCTTTGACAACCTCTATTTACGATCCCGCAACCCTCAGGTTCGTTGCATTTACCTACTGAGCTACCGCGGTTTATTTACTGTCCTTCTATTTCTTACTGCAAAAGCTATGAAAAATAGTAATATAACCAAGAAACTAATATAAATCTTTAAACCAATATAACCATTTCAGAATTTCCTTCTGTCATGGTTAAAGGATGGAAGCGAAGCTGCTAACATTACATGAAAGATCACCATTTTACTATTAATTTTACAAACTAAGTGCACTTTAAAAAATGTCAATGTATAAATTAATTTAATATTTTGTACAAACAGATTGAGTATTCTAACTGCCATCTATTGATATAAATACAAGTTCATGCACATTTTGATTTTCTTCCTTTACATTGCACATATTATTTATAATTTTATTAAATTATTCACATTGATCAATTTTCATTCTCAAATTATTCTAGAGTATTTTCAAGCCTAAAAATCATTGCCATTGAAGTATTTAAGTAGAAAAAATCCTAAATTTGTAAATATAAAATATGAACAATATAAAAGTAAGAAGAAAAAAGCATTGAGAAAAAGAAATATAATACCTTTATTTTACTACTAATTTTTACAGCTATGAGCTTTTTGAAATAAAAATTCATAACATATATGAATTTAACATCTTGGTAAAACAGCCCTAGCATTCTAATGGTCGGCTATGAATATATAATATATAATATTTATAACAAGTTCAATCCTCATATGTGTCATTCATTTTTTTCCCTATCTCTGGGCTCCACAGATTATTCAATATTTTATTAAATGTATTATCCAAAAGTCTTAAGTCTTAAGACTGATTGGTTTTTTTTGTTAATCAAAATGATTGAAACCTGACATAGAAAATTGTGTAGACTTGTTTGCAATCCAACTTTTAATGGAGTGTCAGAGAATCTGTTATGAACAATAAAAGGAAAAAAGTGAAACATACTAACAAATAAATAGTTTGATTTGAATATATAATTTGGCCCGAATAAATATATAAGTTGACCATACAGCGTTCGAGCAAAACTGTTAAGAGGATGAAAAAAACGCCATTAGAACTGTAACGTGAATATACAATGTAGGCAATATTACTGTAATAAACAAAGATTATTGGGTTATAAGCAATACAATGCCCCCATTTTAATGCTAATCATACAAGCTAAGTGCACTATTAATTAAAAATGTCATTACATAAATGGATTTAACAACTTTGGGCAGGCAACTTGAGTATTCTAATGGTTGGCCATTAATACAGGACCAAGTTCATGCATCATACGTGATCTTCATTTTGCTTTGATACCTTTACACTGCACAGATTTCCCCGCGTGCGCAATCTCGTCCATTATTCCCCAGCCCTTCATTTCGCGTATCCCCACGGGATCGCCGTAAATGACGAACGCAATAACACTCTCCCCAAATAAGAAGAAAAAAAAAAAAAAAAAAAAAAGAAGGAAGTGCGTCATTTGGAGAACAAGGAAGAATAAACACTACAACTTTCATTCCTCTTTCCTGTTATAATTTATTATTAAAGTACTTCATTCGTCTGCAATATCGTTTGCATTTTGAACATTTATTTCGTAAAAGTATTTTTAAAAAGGGAACATTATCATTCTCTTGAATCACTGAGATACGGAGGATTTCTAGTCATTTATTTTCGACTTATTTTTCAGGAATTTCTGATTATGAAATACAAACGATCTTCCGTCCTGACTAATCTATTTTAAATTTACATTTTGATATTTCAGATGAGCCATAGAATAATCTTCACAGCTTTAGAACATTTTTATGAGCTGTTTAATGATACGTGCTTAAATGCGTCGTTGGTTGCTAAATATTCATGGGTTGATTCCGAAGCATTATTTTCGAGTTTCATGAAAATCTTAAAGCGCCTTAAATGCAAATTTTTAAAGTTCTTATCAATTTCGAGGAACTATTTTTATGTTCTGGAAGAGAGTGCTTTAAAATAATTTTACGATCTGTTTTAATACGTTATTACTGCGATTGCAAGAAATATAAACTAAATTTTATGTTCAGAAATTATAAGTTTCCAGAAGTTTGAACATTACGGCTGATTGAAAATGGGACAAATAATGTTTATTTTTTTGGTCTCTTGCAATAATGAAAAGATTTCTACGAAATTTAAGAATTGCAAACATGCATTTGATGTTCTTATTTGTGAATTTTTTCTTTGTAAGCTTTAACATTTTTTCATAATTTTAAACCTTGAAATATCAGCTTAAAAAATACATAATAACGAGCCAGTCAGTAAAATCAGCTCTAAAGGGAAGTAATTTTTTGCTAGCTGTTAAAATAAACTTTCTGAATTAAAAGAAATAAAAATTTAAGATCAACTGTCAAATAAAGAATCACGTATAAGGAATAAACTAATGCTTTGGTTGCCGAAGTACAAAAACAGGTATATTTTCACAGCAGAATTAAAAATGTGTACAGAGACGCACGTCTGACAAAAACCA